>JACJUM010002819.1:3327781-3425452 GCA_020976665.1 Heortia vitessoides
GTAATATTACAAGGATATCACGATACATTGACAATAGTATTTTTTTTATAGATTTTTTTATAAACATTACTTATGTACTCATATCTGAATGGTATAAATGTTTTTTTTTTAATAAGAATAGGTCGACAAACGAGTATTTAACCCGCGTCACAGCAAAATTTCAGACGCTCGTAATATTACAAGGATATCACGATACATTGACAATAGTATTTTTTTTATAGATTTTTTTATAAACATTACTTATGTACTCATATCTGAATGGTATAAATGTTTTTTTTTAATAAGACTAGGTCGACAAACGAGTATTTAACCCGCGTCACAGCAACATTTCAGACGCTCGTAATATTACAAGGATATCACGATACATTGACAATAGTAATTTTACTGCCCCGCTCACCCTTCAAACCGGAACACTGCAATGCTGACACTTCTATTTGGCGGTAGAAACAGGCAAGATTGAGGTATTAATGCAGACGACGTTTGTATGAGTTTGTCTACCTCATGTAGATATAACTATTGTTAAACTTTCTGGGAGATTAGTGCCACTACGTCTTGCTGGCATTGAACATTATAATGCATTATAATTGCATCAAAGAATGCGTATTGTACGTTACTTCGAATGGATTCCTCGAAGTGCGTTTTAACGTGCAAGTGGTGCGCGACGGTGAATGCTCTCCATTGATATTCTAATAGCAGATTACCCTGCGATTGTTGTTTCTAACAGATATATAGCTTTTATGGGGCACTGGTAGGAAAATAATGGTACCAGGTGTCGTGAGAGGTGACTAAGGTACCGGAATCGACAGATGGCGGTATATCCAGCTCAAATGCATTATATAGAGATGGGCTGCAGCATTCCTGTCGCGAAGGTACGCTCTACGATTGCCAGGGAGAGCGAGAAATGCTCAGGCCAAGTCTCTAATCAATGTTTGGAAACAAGAAACAAATACACGAAAAAACAAAAGTGAATACTTGGTTACTGGTTTTTCTTCCTCATTTTCATTATCATCATCATATCAGTCACTGCTGGATATAGGCCTCTCCAAGAAACAGTAGAATTTAGGTACAGGGGACACCTGGTACAGGGGGAGGTACTTTTCTACTCTGCCAGTACTACACGGCTAGGTTTTCTTTCTAGTTTATTGAATTATTTCTTAACTTAATTCAACATTTCTTTGAGTTTAAACGTAACTTGAGAGCAGCCAACTTAAATCGTGATATATGTAGTCTCATTGAGATGCAGACGGGTGCATCAAGCTGATCAGATATGATTACATTGTCGTCGGAGCGAGAAGCAGGACGAATTATAAACGGTTATCGTCCAACTCAATAGCCGGTAATTCTGTGCGATTTGCGAACGAGTTTAAGATGTTTTCAATTGGCGAATATGTCAAGAATACGACGGGCCCGATGGCGCAGATGGTATGGTCGTGGGTTCGACCCCCACCCAGGACAAATATTTATATGATGATATTTGTGTTTGTCCTGTGTCTGGGTGTTAAAAATATGTATTTAAGTATTATATTTGTGACTACTCTGATGTCTGTAGCACAAGTGCTTTAAGCGACTGGCGGTTTCGGATTCTTAGTTACACATACAAATAATGATTTAAATATAAAAGTATTCCTCTGTTGTGATGTCCTCTGATGATAAGTGCTTAAAGCGACTTAATACGGAATCAGGTCAATGTATGAGATGTTGTGAGAATTTATTATTGGCAGTAAATTCCTGCGGTCAAAATGAGTGGGTTCTGATCCCATCGAAAAGCACAAACAACTTGACTTCTTTCTTGTATTTTTTAATGCATATCAAACTTTTAAAGAGCCTTGAACGGCGTAAACTATATACTTCTGATCTTATACGAGGTATAACTTTGAATTTAATCAGACTAAACGTTGTGCCACTGCGGCTTCAAGACATCTTATCCCCTGCAATTTATCCACATCACACCCTATTGTCTTATTAACTCCCCCTTTGTCACGGCAAGGACTTCTGAGTTAACTGGTATTTTTAGATGGTTATACAGCAAACATGGAATATGAATAGCTTACGGTGAACGTACATACACAGGTCAGGGTTAAATGGATAATCATAAATCTTTTCAATGATAAAGAGACTAACTTGAGCTCTGACAATGATGGGCAAGGTGACATTCGAAGACCTTTGTGTGAGTTTTGTGAATCGCTAGTGTTAGCACGTAGTTACGTGTTCTACTATTTTTAGCTCGTTTGTATTTTCCGTGATAAGAGTGATGATAATCACACATCGCACCAAGAAAAAGGTGACGTTATCATTGCGTTTGTAAAGCGATTTGCGTTTGAATAGTAGATTTTTTATATACTTTAAGCCGACAAGCAATATACGGTCCGAGTGACAGCAAGCGTCAACGCAGCCTATATATATATATACCTTGCCAATCTTGTGACTTGAAGATATTAATCACATTAACAGTAATTTCAATGCCTCTCTCCTCTCACTTTGGTTTGCGGTAGAAATAATTGAGAGTGAGACACGAACGCAAACAAATTGTGCATGAGGTCTACCTCTAGATGTCAGAAAAGATAATTATAAAGGCGAAGGTTGATCTCAGTCAGAAAGAAACGCTAAACAATTCTGCATACTTTAAACTATCCTGAATCAATCAACGTGGAGTCGGCGTTCAAATATAACAAGTTTAAAGGTAGAGGAAACAAGAGAAGTATGCTTGGATCAAAGTATATTAATAATTGTCAGTCCCTACTTATTATAATTGCTCATTAGGTAAGCGTAAATTAATAACATGGTGAACGATGCGATATTTTCTGTTATGGCTGATCACTAATATTCGCAGTTGTTTCTCTTTGCATCTCTCTCTCTCTCTCTGGAGAAAGTCATACGCTACTCTTTACCACGGGAAGACAAAAACCTCATGAGTCCTCGTAGATATGTTGGAGCCCTGGAAGTGACAAGTCGAATGATAAGTACATGAGATGATCGAGCGAGTAGTGGACAGGCAAATCATTAATTAGCGCCTCGACCTACTCCAATGGCACTGGAATTAGTTGTTACAAATCATCATCATACTAGCCAAAGGAACTCCTCTGTTGAACTGTTTCTAGTGGATATACCGCTGTCCGTCGGTTCCGATTCTTGGTGCAGAGGAGAGTACAATTCTACTCCGCCGATACCCTTCGGCAAATAGACGGAATGCTGTCGGTTATCCCTTTAGTTACATTCGAGCTATGTTGTTTCTGGTAGATATATCGCCATCTGTCGGTTCCGATTCTCGGTGCATATTAAAGTATTATTCTACTCCGCCGGTATCCCTTGGCAAATAGACGGAATGCTGTGGGTTACCCCTTTAGTTACATTCGAGCTTTGCTGTTTCTGGTAGATATACCGCCATCTGTCGGTTCCGATTCTTGGTGCAGAGGAAAGTAATATTCTATTTCGCCGGTACTTTACGGGATACCTGCATGATACCATGATGATAATTCTTGAAAATCAGTATAAGTATCTCATCTATCCCTACTGTCTACTGTTTATACATAATTGAATATTGCTTGCGTGATATCTTGCAGCAATTGTCCATAATAATAAACAAGATTATTTGTTTGATATCGACAGTAATTCGAACATCAACATTTTTGTCGTGCTTATGAAACAATGTATTTGTATACCGGCCTATCACTATGTATATAAAACAAAGTCCGTCGTCGCATCTGTTTATTGTACGCAATAATCTGTCGAACCACTGAATGTATACGATTTTTTCGAAATGATCCATAAGTTATATATATTTAGCTGATTTTTAATGAGATAGACCTCATTCAAAGGTCGTTCGCGCTGGTACCTCACTCTTACTTATTTCTAGCGCTAAATAGCTTTGCTGTGTTCCGGTTTGAAAAGTGAGAGAGGTGTGAAATTACTACAGTGAAATTACTTGGTAATGTGACATATCTTCCAGTCACACGGTTGGCAACGCGCTAGTGATACCGATGTGTTATTACGAGCGTCTATAGACTGCAGTGACGCTTACTATCACGCGGTCTGCATGCTTGTTTGTCGACTCGGTTTTATATAAAAATAATAAAAAAATATTTCTTATTTATATCATTAGCATGAATAAATAATAAAAAAATATTTCTTATTTATATCATTAGTACTAATGATATAAATGTGAAAGTATTCCTGATTTTTATTGTATTTGACATGCCGCTAGCACGAGGGCTAAAGCCTAATAAAACCTAAATGCACTCCTATAAGCTTGATCATAATAAAAAATTATATAGCTTTTAGTCCTTTTAAGACTGTAATATTTGTAATATACACTACATATGCTAGAAAAAAAAAGTTAATAAAAAGTTGTTCATTTTAAGGTTTGTACAAATAAATAAACAATGAATTTTTTTTTCTGCAAAAGTACTTTACATTCAAATCACTGGGTAATATGACAAAACCTTGAAGTCAAGGTCGCTAGCGATGACACGAGCCTCTCAAACTAAGGTAACGCTTACATCACTCGGATCGTCCCAAAGGCTGCCAATCTTTGGCATAAGCATTTTAGGTAAAAAATAGCCCTATAAATAAAAAATTCGCTTATTTTTAATTTATAAGGCTATTTTTAAACCATATATACCTACCTAAACCATATATATGTGTACATCATATATATATATATCCTAAGATACAGCTATAATAGCTTGTTTTATTACAATATATACACATTTGTATACATTCACATTATATACACAAATAATTATAATCATTACTTCTCTTGGCAAAGGCATCACGCCTGAACCTGAAAAAATAAAAAAAATAAGAGAGCTGTTCGGAATAAGACAGAAAATTTTAGGAAACCTGCTGATTGACAAGACTTTCTAATATAATCTTTTGACGTTAACTGTCAGTAATTTGACAGTTGATGCTTATATCAAAATAAGCGCTTCAATTATCCATTACGTTAGGTTTAAAACAGTATCAGTTGGAAATATGTATATGTATTTTTATTACACATAACTAGAAATTGATGTTTCCATTTAGGACAGGCCAACGTCTGTCAGGTCAGTCAGTTAGTTAGTTAGTTATATACGAGTAATATATATTTTTATATACAATTTTCTTTATCTGTCTTTCTAGGAAGACTTGCAAGTCATGCGGCTGCGACCGTCTCACCCACTCGGTGTACCACGAGGAGCTCGGTTCTGTCCGGGAGCGGCTTGGCCTGCGGGAGACCCGGGTCAACCACCACTCGTACGACAGCCCTCCCGGCCTTACCGCCAAGCAGGTAACAAGTGACACTGACTTTTGTTTTTGGACGAACCTAATGTTGGACCATTCACCCCTGTGCCCATATTAACCTGCGTGCCCCGCGGTGCCGACCGCGCATTTGACATTTATCACTTTCTACACCTCCTCGGAATGAGATGGGATCAGCTTATGCGATGTCTCTGACGAAGATTTATAGTACATAGTTGATTACGACTACAAGTTTTGAGCGACTACCGACGGTACCGCTTTTGACAAGAGGTAGTAGACTGCAGTCCATGTTGTACCAGTCGTTACTTGTCTGGTTCATTAGTAAGATTTGCCGCATCTGGTATTGGTCCCCGAAAGCGTTGCAAAGCGCCGCAGAGCTCAGGTCCTTCATACTTAACCCTTGGCGATGAGTGAACGCCTTAAAAAACCATGAAGTCTAAGGAGACAAGGATTCGTTTCTATATCATCATCAGTCAATCATTATTATTATTACACATAATAAATAGGCTTCATGAGCCAATTTAAAGAAGCCCGCCGAGTTATGGAGACGGTATTGTTCGAAGCCGCCGTGAGGTACCGGCAGAGTAGAATAGTACCTCACCCTGTACCAGGAGTCGTAAGTTATACCGCCATCTGTCGGTTCCGGTACCTCAGTTGCCTATTCTACTCTGCCCGTACTTCACGGCTTAACTTATATTAATAATCGAAGTCTGTTAGTTTGGAATGTTAGTGAATTTGACCCACATAAATGTACGCTTTACGTGTAAAGGTTTATAGACAATTATTAAATGTTTTTTTTATTTTTGCAGACGGAGATGTACTGGCAGTCTCTGGCGGAACGCGCGCCCACAAGCGTAAGTGGCGCCACCGGCGCGGCGGCTTGGCGCGCTTGGCGAACTAGGGCCTTAGCATCGCAATTACCAAAGCAAGATCTCTCGCTGGCGCATTGCAGGCACGTTGATGATGCGCATCGCAAGCAGTTCGAAGACTTTGTGTCGGCCCGGAACGAAATCGCTCTCGATATTGGTGAGGATAAACTTTGTTTACTACCGCCATCTTTGGTTGAATAGGCGAACTATTACTACGAAACGTTCCTTTTTTTGTAAGTATTACTGAGTAGACTTTAATACTGTTACATTTTACATATTTTAGGCGTTGCTCGGCAGCAACATGGGTCGCCAGTGGATTGCATGGGCTGTAATAAGCCTATTCGAAGTGGGAGTATCGCTATCGAAGCTCCGCGACTTGGAGAAGAGGTAAATAAAATTATGATATGATACATACGAAATATTTGCACGAAGTAAAATAACAATTATTGGTCACTCTTAAATTTGTATACAATACATTTAAATGCAAATACTGTGGAATAGTGCTTCCTTGCACTCGTGTAAAGTACCGCTGCTCGTTCATAGATGGCAGTTCAATAATACTTTACAGTTGTATCGTTTTGCTACTCGACTATAGATGTCAGCACTAAGGTCGCCCATTGAAGGGTGCTTATAAGAATAAGCTAGACCTAGTTTAGGTACCTAAGTATCAAAATGTATTTTAGTTTAAGTTACCTTTTGTTGTTGAATAAAGTTATTATTATTATTATTGTACTTTATAATAACTGTTTTCTTCATGTATCTGTATGAGTGCTGTACAATAAAGTATTTATTATTATTATTAATGAAAAAAACTCACGTATTCTTCCTATCGTACAGTTGTAAGACTAAAATGTATATTAATTGTCGAAAGGCCCCGTTCCATCCGTCGTGCTTCTCGTGCGCGGAGTGCGGCGAGCTGCTGGTGGAGTTGGCGTACTGCGTGCTGGACGGCCGCTTGTACTGCGTGCGCCACTACGACGAGCGCCTCAAGCCGCGCTGCCACGCCTGCGACGAGGTACGGACTCCCATTGTAACCCAGGTTCAAAGGAGGATTTCATTAAAAAGAGAGAACTTCGACGCATCCTCGTGAAAAGTAAAACTAACTCTAAAACACTTTATTTTTTGGAGAACTATTGCTGATCAAATTAGACGTGAATTCCGGCGGAAGATTCGAATGTACTGCTGCTAGAGACGAGTGATTGCACCCAGATTTTTAGGGAATTTTTTGTGCTGCGTTTTTGTAATCGCGGAAAGGGTTTCATTCAGATTATGGCCACAAATAATGACTGCTCGTTTTAAGCGAGAGATACTAAACATCTTGTAGATTAGTAAATAGTGAATCTGTCACCTTATATACACTTCTAGGTCGTTATTTTATTAGACCAGGTCGAGAAACAAGCATATGTACAGTTGGCGTGATAGTAAGCGTCACCGCAGCCTATACACGCTTGTAATAACACAAGTATATCACTAGCGGGTTTGAAGGGATTCTCTTCAAACATGAAAAACTGCGATACGAACAGTTCTTTGGCGGTGTAAATAGATGTGAGTGAAGTTCCAATGGAGACAAACGTTGATGAGGTCTAACTCTGCCCAATGTGGCAATTATAGACCTAATCTCCCCAAATATCTTGAGTGTTCGTCTGATATGATAGTAGAGTATATACTTCTGTGACGTAACTTTAACAGCTTTAAGACAATGCTTTGTTAGCGCCGACGGTGGTAAAGCTTTCATTAGTGCCTCTAGCATGTCTTGGCCAAATTACCAAGAAAGGGGGTATTTGCTCTTAATTGCCGCGCTGGGCAGGCGTAGTGGAAATCGCACTGTAGCTTTGCGACGGGTATACTGCTATCCAGCCGCGCCCTGTTACCTTTGAGATGCACTGCTTTAGGTGGATACTCCACCATCTGTCGCCTCTCACAACACCTGGTACAGAGGAAGTGGAATAGCATTCCACTACGCCGATTCTAGCATAATATCAAAATATACTTGATTCAAGTAATATTTCCATTATAGGAAGTACAAGTTTCTATCATATTTATGATACTGATGACCATAAGGACCCTGCGAGACCATGAGAATCATCTAACATATGTTAATTAGGCCTACTTAAAACTACTCTGCCGGCACCAGACGGGTCTTAAAACGTAAGTTTACTACAGGTTTATTACGCGACCCACCTGAAACGTGTACGAAATAGCTCACAAATCTTCGTACTTCCTATAATAATAATATTGAGGTAAATAAAGGTAAATATTATTTCACGTCTGACATTGACGTTCGGGCAATAAAGCCGACATTCATTACCTAAACAAATAAATAAACATCAACATTAAACAATTGCAAACGTAATAATAGAACACCTGAATGTAATTCAAATTTTTCATCCGCGTTTCAACCTGTGTACCATTTGGATGAACACCAAGTGTCGGCCGACGGGTCGTCGGCAGCGACATTACATTTGTTTATCCGCCATTTTCCAACAATTACTTGGGATAAATAGTTCTGACAGTTCGACAATGTTTGACAGGTGCTAATTTGCGACCGGACCATCAATCGTTTGTCATACAATAAATCAATGAAGATGCTGTAATGGCTGCTTCAGGTAATTCAGTCCTTGTGTTTTTTGTAAAATATCAGATTTATAATTGTTGAAACTTGTGTTTAGTCTTCTAGAAAGATTATACAATTACGGAGATTGCAATTAGCTGTTAAAAAACTAGTATGAATTATTTAAACTAGTCTTATAAATTAGTTTAAAATAAATTAAATAAAATAATAATAATAAATTAGTAAATTAGTTAGAACTGTGGGATACCGGCGGAGTAGAATTTACCTCCTTCTGTACTAGGTATTGTAAAAGGCGACTAAGGTACCGGATATCCTGTCTTCCATGTGTCAAATAATGTCAAATCCTTCTAGCCTAGATAGATTCTAGCGAACGTCTATAGCACACGGTGATTTGACCACTTTGAACGTATCTATACTAATAATACAAAATTGAAGAGTTTGTTTGTTGAACGCGCTAATTGTAGGAACCGCTGGTCCGATATTAAAAATTATTTCAGTGTTAGATAGTCCATTTATCGAGGAAGGCTACTATACCCCTCAAAGTCACTATTCCATGCGGAAGTCACGGGCACTGCTAGTATAGTACAACATAAGTTTTCTAGCCTACTTTTTATCTCATCGCTAAAAAATTCTCGTTATTCCGGGAAGGCGTAAGTAGCTCGCTGTCGGAGTGTGCAAAAATACGTGCCAATACCAATAAAAAAAAAGACAGACTGTGAGTTCCCACGGGAACATTATTTCAAAATAAAAAGTAGCCTATGTATTTTTCCAGACTATCAACAATGTCTGTGTCAAATATCATCCAGATCTGTTCAGCCGTATCTGCGTGAAAGATAAAAAAATATACATACATACAAAGTTTCGCATTTAATACTAGTTGGATAAGAAACACCGTACATATGTATATATACGGACCCGATAGCGCTGATAGTAGTAATCCTATCTTGTGCACCAAGGGTCGTGGGTTTGATTCCCACCTTTGACAAATTTTTATATAACGAATTTGAAGTAAAACTCGTAACTTTTGTTTCTGATGTCCGTAACACAAGTGCTTTATGCGACATATCTCAGACTGAGGTTAATGTATGAGATATTGTGGGAAAGTATTATTGCTTTTATATACACTGTGTGAGACACTGCACGTCTCGAGTGATCTAGACTTGTGAAGGGTAGGCATAAATATGTATTCGAGTATCCCAAACAAAATGCTTGGACGGCGTTTATTTTGGTGCGTCTATTCGACTGACATTTGCCAGTACACGGCTCCACGGCAGCGGTCGCTAAGCTGTTAGCAAATTAGGGCCGCATAGTGATCGAACTAAAGCAACGCGGGTTGCACGATAATTTGTTGATGCTGTCCTTTTTTTTTAATAACAGTTCTGTGGATGTATCTCAGGGTAGAATAGTTTCATCCCCTGTACCAGGTATCGTAATGATTGAAGTATTGTAACCGACAGATGGCGGTATATTCACCCTAAGCAGTGTAGCTTAAATATAACAAGTTAGGGATGGGCAGCTGCATTCCCGTCGCGAAGTCTCTGCAATTGCCACCACGCTTGCCCAGCGCGGCAAAGATGGGCAAGTTCCCCCTTTATTGGGGAGGCCTATGTTCAGCAGTGGCTTACGGCTGCTATAATGATGGTGATGATAATAATAATATCTCAAGTAGTTACAACAATTTGAGCTAAAATACATCATTTTAGCTACACCGCTTTGAATGGATGTACCGCCATCTATTGTTTTTGGTACCTCAGTCGCCTCTTACGACACCTGGTACGGGGGAAATACTATTCTGCTCTGCCGGTATTTCACGGCCGAAAAATGATAGCTAATGTCAAATTCGTTATTAGTTATGTAATCTCTCATTTATAGTACCTATATTAACATCATCATCATCCATTGAAAGTTCACTATTGGACACAGATCTCCAATTTTGCCCATAAATGCCGCACTGGGCAAGCGTGTTAGCATAAAAAAATATGATTCCTCTGTTATCTGATGTCCATAACACAAGCCCTTTAAGCGACTTATCATGATTGTAAGTCAGACCAGAGCAAGCCCGCGGGCCGCGGTTTTCTGACCGCTGTTCCAGAACCATGAGCTGTCTTTAGTAATGGAGCTAAAGATGCGGTGGCGCCGCCTAGCGCTGAACGCCTATGCTAGATCATTAGGAGCTTGTATGAAGACAAATGAAATAAGCTGTCTGCTCAAATTCTGATTTTGATGACGTTGTGGACTCTGAGCCATGGTGAGCTCGTTCGGTCACAATCAAGATGTACTTAGAAATATGGGTCCACTTGTTCCTCATCTCCAACGAGTTCTTTCACTATCCTAGACTCACTTAGAGATGATCTGGTGACCGGAGTTCAGCTTTAGCAAGAAACTGATGTCTTGACAAATTATTTATACTTGCAAACTCTTCGTCGCCATTGTCTTCGTCGCTATTTGCCAATTATCAGGAGGTGTGATATATGAAAATATCAACCGCAAACACGTCGTCATCTTCTTCCAACAGCGAGATTATCTGATTAATTTTCAATTTATAATAAAATAGTAATATGTATATCAAAAATTACATGTGCGTATTTCCTACTGCTCAAATAATGGAACGGTACATAAAACTTTACTTACCAACAAATTAGCTTTTTTTTATTAGCTTTTTTTCATAAAATAGAACAATATTACACGTGTATATACTCTAAAATTCATTAGGATAATATAAAATATCATAATTACTTATGCTTTTCTGTTCGTCATAATTTTCACTAAAAACTTCCAAATGAAATTATGTTTTATGTATTAAATAAACCGCGTGAAGTTAAATGACACATTAACTGACAGCTAGAAAAGTCAATAATACAAACATAGAAACATTAATTCACAGGTGCGTTCAGAAATTCGAGTTAAGAAATAAAAAGTAACCGTTTTAAAAATGGAACACTGCGATGATATGGGTTGAATGTTCAGAGAGTCAGTGAAGTTGCTGGGTAATGTGATGTAATATGTTCAAGTTACAAGGTTGGCAACGCGCTAGTGATATCCTTGTGATAATCCGAACGTCTATAGGCTGGGGTGACGCTTGCGATCTCGCGGACTGTATTCTCGTATGTCGACTTAGTCTAATAAATATAAATAAAAATAATCTCAGTCTGTGTAAGGACATGTCAACTGTGGTTTAATGCATTACATTTAATAAATAATCGTCGCAAGGAAGTATAATGTATCGTGGGTATCGGGTATCGTGAACTTATTTGCTTTGGTTAATTGTGATAAAGTTTTTATCACCATTCGGTTTTGTTTATATTTCTTGTCCTTGCTATTCCTTAATATTATAATATCTTTCATTCTGCGGACACCTGGCTATGTGTTCACTGATTATTTTGAACTATCCATTTTTTTTAACCGTAAAGTACCGGCGGAGTAGAAAAGTACCTCCCTCTGTACCAGGTGCCGTAAGAGGCGACTAAGGTACCAAAACTGACAGATAGCGGTATATATCTATTCGAAACAGTGCAGCCCAAATGCTCAGGGCGGAGTTAGACAGCAGCATACTCGTTACGAAAGCTGCGCTCTGCGATTGCCAACCCACTTGCCCAGCGTGGCAATTATGGGTAAAACTCCCCCTTTCTTGAGGAGGCCTATGTCCAGCCGTCGACATCTAATGGCTGTTATGATGATGATCCATATTTTTGATTGGAGAGCGCAAGTCGTCGCAAGTCAAATAGTTATACCGTTCAATATTTCTCTGAAATGAGTGACAAAATAACACAAATGAAATTGATTTTGTTGGAAAGGTTAAATACCATTTACAAATGCACCGCGGTTTTACCCGCTTAGATCCCCTTCTCATGATGATGATGAAGTTCCTTTATTTTATGTGATTTCAGTAAAAAGCTGTTACTTTGGAATTACATAGAAGTACTATAATGTTATTTATAAGTACAGATAAATTTTATTGTGTACGTTTAGCAGCCCACTTGGCTATTAATTTGGACATTTAATGAATTACCCAATTAATTAAATTAATCTGTTCTCGCGTTAAAAACAACTCGCTCTTTGATTAATACCTGAAATTACTCACAGATCAGAGAAAACGATCACTATGAGGAGCAATCGATTGTAAGTGACGATGACATATTATAAGAACACATTAAAAATGTACTTTTAATGGTGGAGTGCACCAACGCCAATGATTTGCCGCCAATTTTCTACTTCGGCAACCCATTACCTATCATAATTTGATAATCAAGCTTGGTTGGCATCGTGAAAAGCCAAAACTATCACTGTATTATTACCAAACTAGCTGATGCCCGCGACTTCGTCTGCGCATGATTAGTACTTCGAAAAGCCTATTTTCTTTCCAATCGCACTCATCTATCTTTATACATACCAAAATTAAAATTGGTTCTGCTGTTAACAGAAGAGACTCTAATCACATACACTGTTATAATATCCGAATGAACTTGTTGTTATAGGGTATGAGTCCACAAAATAAGTGATTTAATGCAAAGACAAAAGTTCGTTTCTGTCTACATATCGAACACGACACGATTAAAAGCAGATTTGCGAATAACAGTTGGCAGACGTTTGAGGCGCAAACGACATTTATCTTTATATATTAGTCCTAGCGCGATGTTCTATAGCTTATAGCCTTATTCGTTAAATGGACTATTCAACGCTGAAAGAATTTTATAAATCGGACTAGCGGTTCCTGAGATTAGCGCGTTCAAACAAACAAACAAACTCTTCAGCTTTTATATATTAGTATAGATGTAAAGCACACACACAGCACTTCTGCGTGGTTCGGACACGAAGCATACTTGTCTTATTTTTTTTTAACACACCATCTTCAGTATACTTTACATTAATTTTTATAAAATTTGTTTAAAGTACTTTTTGGATGGCCTTTTTCGTACTAAACTCTTAGCCAAAAGTCGCTTGTAGAAGCAACATCAGCCTAACTACGCGGACCGCCGTAACATCGCGTCCAGACAATTTATTATAGCTAATTTTAACCGCAACATTATATGCGAAACTGTGTCGCCATTGCCCGCGGCCCGAAATGCATCACGTAATATTTATGCAAGGTGCTTACCATAGACATGATAGAGTTATTTATATTTGTCTTTTATTTTTTTTTAACTTAATGCCCGTGCTTTCCACATCATTTTATGGACGACACTTTATAGCTCAGGCTGTTCGTTTGTGGAATACGCTTCCCGCAAAAATCTTGTGAAACAATGTGTACAGTCCTTGTACTTACTCATTTAAAAAGTTAATAAAGGAGCATTATCTGTAATTGTAAAAATTCCTTGGTTGACTGTGGTGTCATTTAAACTATTATATTTATTATTATTTATTTATATTATATATTATTACGTTAACAAAGTTAGACCCAAAACTATCTAATTATTTTTTCCATCCAAAGGATGCGTAGAAGAGATGGCTCTATGTCTTAAGGCCGTCCATTGTACTTACATTTTAAATTCGTATTCAATTTATTTTGTATCTGTTTGACTGGTGTACAGTAAAGAGTATTATTATATATTTTTTTTCTATCGTTGCATGCTGTGTGCATTGGTTTTACAATCTATCGAGTATGAATTCAAGATTTTAAACCATGAGATCGTCATATTTAAATAGTATTTTCTTTTATATACATATTAATCGGAACGGTCGACCCCCAAATCAGTTTCATCTTATGGGCAAAAGCTTGTGAGGTCAATCCCTATTTATGATAAATTAGTATAATATAATAATATTTGTATGTGTATAACAATAGATTAATTATACCAATTCCAATTAAACAGTCATCGTTAAGGCAGCCAGCTATTCACATATAATAACACTTCGTGATTCTACCAGTAAATCTCATAATAACACCCCAAAGCCAACTGTTTGCATTCATTCATTTGCGAGCATTAGTGACGCGTAATGCGACCGTTTTAAAACCGCACTAAGTTTCGGATCTTTATGACGTATTACGTCATTTCACACTATTCCAGTAGGTCACGGTTGGTGCGGTTAGCAAATGGATGCACAAAGCCATTTGATTTACGTTATTACTAGATTCAGGGATTTCGCAAGGATTGCAACGTATTGATATAAATGCAAGTGGTGGTATAGGATGACCCAGGCGAACTTATAACAGGTAGAAGAGAAATAAAAAAAGGACCAGGTCAGAAGTACGAAGAATAAACGAGCGTGTATGAAAAGACTCATGCCAGTAAAGGAAGCAAGAGTGATATGCCAAGATCGTCACAATTAGATATACATTGTCTCTGCCTTCACTGATGGGATACAGGCGTGATGAAGCGAATGGAAGAGGTGATATAGGACGACCCAGGCGAGCCGGTAGCAGCATTTTCGTCCCATTACCACCACGCCTTCTCGTCCCGGAAATTATAGACAAACATCATCGTATCTTTGAGAGTAGCGTATGTACAGCAGCGGATGTTTTACGGATGCTCTTGTAAATTCGTAATCAACTTTGCCAATGGATATCTCTTTATTTTTTTAAGCTAGAGAACAATAAAACATCCACTGCTGGACATAGGTCTCCCCAAGAAAGAGGGAATTGACCATTAATTGCCGCGCTGGGCAAGCGTGGTGGCAATTGCAGAGTGTATCTTCACGACAAGACTGCTGCTGCCCATGCCCGCTCTGTTGCATTTAATCTACACTGTTTCAGGTTGATATACCGCCATCTGCCATTCCGGTACCTCAGTCGTCTCTTAAGACACCTCGGGCATGTACTATTCTACTCTGACGGTGCCATATGGCTATTTTGTTTACGCGTTCAGTGTTGACAATAATAAGACACACGGAACATCGTAGACGGAATGTCGAACAAATAATTTGGCGAATTTTAACATAAACTACTCAAAACAAAATATTTCCCACCGTGATTGTGTGCATTGGTTTATATGTTAACTAATTAATAGATTCATACGATTAGTTTAGGTTTAATTAGGGTTTAATATATTAAGTAAACACAGAATAACGTTTTTATTGTCTAATTTGATTACGTTACACGAAAATACACAATTGAGGGGGAATAAAGCATTACTTTGACTATTAATTTAAAAAATCATTAATGTTTTTCTTTTTAAAGTAACTCGTCGGAAATTAGTCTTTAGTATCGAGTAGGACCTCCTCTACTCTGTATGCACTCTCTGAGCCTATCTGGAACACTCTGGATCAAATGAGTGATGTTGTCGTCAGGTATTCGTTCCCAACAAACGTTTTAGGGCGTTTATACGGTCCTGGTGACTATTAACGTGACTTGCAACACCCGGCGGTTTCATGTTGATATGTTCAGGTTGATATGTCAGTCAGTCAGTCAGCTTTGCCTTTTATATATACAGTTTATACTAAAATATATAAATATTACACTGTCATAAACAGCCTCACATGAGGTAGGTCTGATGCTAAACGTCGTCTGAATTAGTACCTCACTCTCACCTATTTCTAACGCTAAATAGCAATGTTGCTGTGTTTAGATTTAAAGGATGACATAATATCTTCAAGTCACAAGGTTGGCAATGCACTGGTGATATCTTTGTGATATCATTAGCGTATATAGGCCTCTGTGCTTCTATCACGCGGACAGTACCCTTGTCCAGTAAAAACAATGCCTTTGATTGATCCAACTTAAAGCAAAGCACAGTGGGTTATATATCCTCAAGTTTTCAAGAATCACTGGCACTGGGAGCCTTCAGAATTTCTGCTCGAGCGCAGCCGCAGGCGCAGGCTAGTAATTTGTATCCCAAAGTGAAGTTAACAGTGTTGCATTGCTCGTTTACACGTGCTAAACGATTTCTCATCAATTACCTCCATCGTCAGAATCATTCAGAAGCTACCAAGGTCAGAATCATTCAGTTCAGAAAGCCTATCAAATGCACCGTTACTGTTCATACAATTGACCGCTTGACAAATATAATGAAATAACATGCTTGACAATGCCGTGTGGTACCAGCAAAGTAGAATAGTACCTCTGTCTGTATCAGGGGTCCTAAGAGGCGACTAAGGTACCAGAACCGACACGCGGTATCCATCCCAAACTGCGCAGCTTAATAAGTACAGATTGGGTATTCTCGTCTTAAAAGTTGCGCTTGCCCAGCGCGGCAATTTTTTGGC
The DNA here is from genome assembly GCA_020976665.1 of Heortia vitessoides. Classification (NCBI taxonomy): domain Eukaryota; kingdom Metazoa; phylum Arthropoda; class Insecta; order Lepidoptera; family Crambidae; genus Heortia; species Heortia vitessoides. Next base: position 3,344,600 of record JACJUM010002819.1, read on the forward strand.
AAAATTCCCCCTCTCTTGGGGAGACCTATGTCCAAAAGTGGATTTTTATGGTTTTTATGATGATAATGATTATAAATTAACATTGATAAGTCGCCAGTGAAATTATAACCACGGATAAATAAAACAATCTTAATTTATAGGATATTGAAGCAATTACAGTATTTACAAATATTTTGTTGTATATTGAACCAGTAAACCCCCCTATAGTACGCTTCGAGTAAAGCCATTGTAATTTTCAATTAATTAACCTAAAGACGCCATTAATCTCAAGTAGAGCTTTTAGAACTTGGAATGTTTTTATACAACAATATGCAAAATTCACGGGAAACATGTTTACAATTAATATTTTCTAATATTTACGCTTTCATTATTAACAACTCCGAAACGCGGTTTGATTTTACATTTTTAGATTCAACGTTTGGTTTGCCTAACGGCTTATATCGTAATATCGTATATAAAAATTGAGTAGATGTTTCATATCTTCCCGTGTGCACCCCGGACGGACTAAACAATCTTTAAGGATTTCAGTGACAGCTCTCAAGAACATCTATTTACATAGAAAACACACAACAAAATACAACTACATTGAAACTATAAATAAACAATATATCGAATGCAGCATTTGGATAGCGCGGCCTAAATTTGTTCCCCGTCCATAGATTGCCTAAAAGAAACAATAAGAATATTAACATCTGATACATTGACCTGTCTCCGTGGTAAGTAGCTCAAAGTACTTGTCTTATGGACATTAGACAACAGAGAAAACACAAATATTTTCATATAAATTTGATTTCATAAATTTTTTTTTCATTTAAATATTTGTCATAGGTGGGGATCGAACCTGCGACCTTTTTTGCATAAGATAGGATAACTACCATCTGCGCCATCGGGCTCGTCTAAATCACTATAAGCGGTCCCAATTGTACTATTCTCCATAATTGTGTGTTCTATTTATTTATCATCATCATATCAGGTATAAGACGTTCACAATTGGACACATGCCTCCCCAAATAATCTTCAATAGGCGTCCACTACTGGACATAGGCCTCCTCAAGTAATCTTCAATAGGACCGGTTGTACGCGGCCTGTGCAGCACGAACCTGCGATTATGAAGCCAGAAATGCTGACGCATTGGTACCTCACTCGCACCTATTTCTTTACCAAATAGCAGTGTTCGCATTGCTATTGTCCTGGTATGAAGGGCGAGAGAGGCGGTGTAATTACTGGGTAATGTGACGTAATATCTTCAAGGTACAAAGTTGGCAATGCGGTGACGCTTACTGCGGTGGCGCTTACTATTACGGACTGTATGCTTGTTTATCGTCATAAGGTCTAAAAAAGGGGCCTTGTTCTTCTCAGATTATCTACCTGATATTCTTTGGAACAAACAATATTGTTCTTACTTTAACTTTTGGAATCAGACGGAAAAGTCAACTCCGCCCAGACCCATATAATTTCTGTTCAGTTTTAGTAAGGTAATTCAAAACCCTGCTTTAGCGACTATAGTGTATGAATTGATAAGTGGGTGTTTGTTTTATTAATCAAGAGTATCGGCTTGTAGACTAATTGTTATGTTTTCTTAATTCCTCTTGCCCAACTATGAAATCCTCTTCCAAATAAAAATATCTCTCCGAAGAGATGTTAAAATGGAATGTTAAACCAATGAAGCGTTTCAAAATTTGGCAACAAGTCTTATTTGTTCTTTAAAATTTATACAAAAGTTATTTTTGGTCCAGTTGCTCGAATTGGTTATTGTAACGATGTTTGGTATTCGGTTAGGGAACAAAAATAAACTGGTAACATGTTACCGTGCAGAATATTCACACCTTACCACTTTACTCAGTTGGAGAAGGCACATCGAGATATTTACCCGCCTTTTTGAACGAAACCTCCTTGCGTGGAAAAAAGTAAATTTGCCGTACAGTTTCATACGCTTTTTGTAAACTGCCTGTGTGCTAAGTTGAGGTGGGAAGTTTTGCTATACAAACTTTTTGGTGTAAGTATTATATTTTGTTTCAGCCTTATTTTATTCTTGTTTTATTTTTATTTGATATATATAGATGCATGCTTTAAAATAATAATAAAGAGAGCAACGATAACGTTTAATTCAATGTTATGTTATGTAGGAGTTTGAAGTGTTGGCCTATATTCCGATGCGAACGAATTATTGCAAATATTACTCCATCGCATTAGTGGCGCGCTGTAACCAATCAAACATTATTCTTATGAGGTCGTACTGGTTTATATTTTATTATGGGATACACATAATGTATTGCACTCATTTTTAAACTGTTTGTTTTAACTCGTTGATCGCATTTGAAGTAAAAAACATAAAACGTTAAGTTTAACAAAAAATACAGCTTTGCGACCTTACACGTGTAAAAAATAGCCACCAGATTTTCGCTGTTCCATCGATCTCCCAAATAGCTATCGATTTCTTTGAAGTCTGTCGCTGGGTTTGTTTATAGTCACTAGTTCGATGTAATAAATATAATTGACGCACACACACGACAAGGAACACATCTCTTAACCGAATAGCGTTCGCCAACTGTGAACTCAATACTCTTTCGACAGCAACCGAGCACGTGTCTCTTCCAGTTTGTGCCTCCAGCATATAAAAAAAATAATTTTAAAAATTTAACGTGACAGATCGAAATTTAATTTACGCGCCAACAATCGCTCGTTTGTGAATTTGTGTGCGTTCGGGAACCGGCGTTGAGGGAAACTTTATTGTGAGTCAAGTTGTTACAAATATTGCATGGTCTTTGATTTTGTTTTATATATATACGAGTATATCCTTTAACCAAAACATTTTTACGCAAGTAAGAAAAGATTTTTTATAATAAATTTCTGCTTTATTATTATTCTATGGTTTAATTATTATTTAATCAGGCTCTGTCAGAATCCTGACAAAAACATTTTAATACCTACTTAACAGTAGGTAAAATATTAAAGTTTTACTTGTGATAAGGGACGATTATTAAATAAATACAGCATTAATCGGAATTTTAACAAATTGTGCATTTCTTCTATACTGCTTAATTAAAAATTTCACTCTTCCGTTTTAAACATTTTCATGTCTGTAGGACTTCAGATGTTGTAATCGAGATAATAGTAATATATTATCTTATTTAATATTATTAATTTTTACATACATATTGACTATATTTTTATCGTTATTTTATTTCTAGTGTTTTTAATACTAAATTTATTATAAAAAAATCACGTGAGTAAAATAAGGTAAAATATTCTTAAAGTTAAAGGAGCTGTAATACTGCTGAAAATAAGCAAGCTTTGATAAAAAAAAGTTAATCTACTCGTCGACAGATGGCGTTACTTACATTAAAAGTGGCTGAGAAAGCTTTGTTCATTAACTATTTAAGTGTCATAAAACAATCTTAGTGACTTTAATTCAATTATTCTTATGCATTTATTGTGTATAATATATCTGATATTACTAAAACAAAATTGGGGGTAGTAGCCGTGGGGTAGAGTAAAACAGTACCTCCCCTGTACCAGGTGTCGTAAGAGGCGACTAAGGCCGCCCGACCGATGGCGGTATATCCATCCGAAACAGCACAGCTTAAATACCGCAGTGACGAGGAGTCTGCTATCCCCAACAGGATGGGCAGTAGCATCCTCGCTTGCCACCACGCTTGCCCAGCGCGACTATTATGGGTAAAAATCCCTATGTTGGGGAGGCCCATGTCCAACAGTGGACTTTATATGGCTGACGTGATGAACTTAAAACTAATTTTACAAAATGATATACAATATTAGTTATTTTAACTGGTCTGGTAATCGATCAAGCGATAAAGTTTTTGATATCCGAGACTATCGCTTGATCGCTTTACAATGCCATCTTCATGTTACTGTCTCATTTGCGTGCTATTAGACCAGTCATTGTAATAAAACCTTTGTAACGCAAAGAGTAGAAACCGTAGTATTTGTAATCTGTTCTAAGAAACACATAATAAAATAAAGATTTTAAATTAAACCCATAAGTTTCCCATCTTATATTTATATCAATTATGATAAATCTTAATCGTTTTCCTGCATACATACATACATACATACTTACTGAAATAAGAATTATATTTTTATTTGATTGCTATTTATGATATATTTAAAATCGTACTTAAACTTGTTTGTACTTTTATACCCCCGTTTTGTAATTTTAAGATAAAATTGTGTTCACTTTGTGTAATTTTGCCAAAACGTACATTCATTTCTAATTAGCACCCAGAAAAGGAAATATGTCACCAAGTGTATAATTTTAAAACTTATTGGCATACTAAAGTCGTCTGCATTGGTACCTCACTCTCACCTACTTTTTTACCGCCAAACAGCAGTGTTCCCATTACAGTGTTCCGGTTTGAAAATTGATATAATATCTTCAAGGCACATGGTTGGGAATGCGGTAGTGATATCCTTGTGATATTACGAGCGTCTATAGGCTAAACAAAATTTAAAAAATCTGGATTTTTTATTATACAAATGTAACAAATAAACTTATCGATTTTAAAAACCCTTTCATCAATAGAAGTTTACATTATTATCGAGTGACATCATTATCATTACAGCCACTGGAAGTCTGCTGCTGGAGATAGGCCTCCCCAAAAAAGGGGGAATTTTGCCCATGATTGTCGTGCTGGGCAAACGTGTTGGCAATCGCAGAGCGCAGCTTGCGCGACGTGGATGCTGCTGCCCATCCCCACCCTATGCATTTGCTCTGCACTGTCTCTGATATACCGCCATCTGTCGGTTCTGTTACTCCAGTCGCTTCTTACAACTCCTGGTACTGGAGGTACTATTCTACTCTGCTGGTACCTCTCGGCACCGGGTAACATAAGCTATACTTTATCCCTATATTCTTAAGGGAACGGTAGGGATATCCGCGGGTGAAACTGTGTGCTGTGTGCTGCGTGTTCGTTTATAAATATAACGTCCTATAAAAAATATCGATAAAATAATTTGTTAAATTCTTGGCAAGAATGTTAATCCTTCACGTGTCGATCGTCCACTCCCGTGTCAATCTAGTAATTCGTCAATTAGTCCCTTTTGACGTGATCGCACTATTTGCGCCATCGGCGGTGTTGGCCTTATTTTAAAGGTATAGAACACAATTTCGCTTGGTATCTGGCACCGGGCCAGATTTTTTGTACCTCTTGTAAAATTGTTGGATTTTAACTAATTTGTATCAAGCTTTATGTTGCAAATTCTAGAGCAGACTAGTGGGGTTGGGTTATTTTAGATTGTCAGGTATATTTAAAATTATAATATAAAAAAAAATTGTCTATATTGTAATTAAAATCTACCAATAAAATTACCTTAAAAGCTATAATCCCAACGGACTGAAATACGTGCGATATGGTACCGGCAGAGTAGAATAGTATTAGCCTTGAGACTCTCGTAATATCACCAATTATATTGCCGTGAGGAACCGGCAGAGAAAAGTAGTACCTCCCCCTGTATCAGGTGTCGTAAGAGGCAACTAAGATACCAGAACCGACAGATGGCAGTATATCCATGCAAAAAAAGTCCGCTCAAATGTACTTACAGGGCGAGGATGGGCAGCAACATCTCTGTCGCGAAAGCTGCGCTTGCCAACACGCTTGCCCAGCGCGGCAATTATGGGCAACATACCCCCTTTCTTTGGGAAGCCTATGTCCAACAGTGTACTTTTAATGGTTTGTATGATGATCAGTTTTTTTATATACGTTATCATCATTGTCATTAGAGTAGCTGTAAATTGTCCTCTGCTAAACATAGGCCTCCACAAAAGAATTAATTTTGCTCAATCGTAGTGGTAGTTGCTAAGCGTAGCTTCGCGACAGGAACTCTGCTGCCCACCCGCGCCCTATTGCATTTGAGCTTTGATGTTTCGAGTGTAAATACCGCCACCTGTCGGTTCCGGTACCTCAATCGCGTCTTACGACACCTGGGAGAGGTACTATTCTACTCTGCCGGTACCGCACGGCACAAAAGTATTTACATTATTTACGTGCAAAGGCTGCCGGGAAATCACTTTATGCGATATAGTATTGTGCATGCGAGCGGCATGTTTTAACCTTAAATTTGTCTTTCTATCTCTTGTGTACAATAAAATATATTATCATTATAGCCAGTACAGTGTCGTAAAGTCTTTGTTAATCTATATAAATAAAAATGAATTGTAGTAATGTATGTATGCGCATAACTTTAGAAAATTGGATCCTTTTTTCTAGGTTTATAATTGTAAGAACAAGGTTTGTGTTCAAAGGGAATGACAAGTGTGTATGGAAAGAAAATGTTCTAGGTTAAAGAACTATGAACAGGGTTAGGACTCCCACGCTAAAGAAATCAATCAAAATAATGAGTCTTATCTCTTTCTACTGCTACATAGCAGTGTTCGCATTGCTGTTTCGGTTTGAAGAGTGAGAGAGGCATTGAAAGAACCGGTAATGTGACATAATATCATCAAGTCAAAAGGTTGGCAACGCGCTAGTGATTTTCATCATCACCATCATTACAGCCATTGGAAGTATACTGCTGAACATAGGTCTCCCTAAGAAAGGGAAAATTACTCCCATAATTGCCGTGCCGATGAGCAGCAGCTTTCGCGACGGGAAAGCTGCTGCTCATCCCCACCCTATGAGTCTATGAGCTACATTATCTCGGATTAATATACCTATCTATCGGTTCTGGTATCTTAGTCGTCTCCTAAGACACCTGGTACAGATGGAGGTACTACTCTACCCTGCCGGTTCCTCATGGCAATATAACTGGTGATATTACGAGAGTCTAAAGGCTACAATGACGTTTACTATCACGCGAACTGTATTCTCGTTTATCGACCTAGTCTAATGAAATTAAAGAATAATATATATACTCTGTAAAATTTTCGTTAAGCAGTTTATAAAGCAATAAGTCTAATTATTACAGATCTATACAAGTGTCAATAAACTAAATGACTTGTTCAAACAAGTGTTATCATCAATCAGTGGCATTCAACCCCTAATCATAAATAAAAGATCTCATCCACACTTCATTGAAGATTAAACACAAAGCATTAAAAAAAACGTAAATTCTCTTAAATTATGATCGCCACCGGTTCGAGTAAAAATAAAAAAGAAAACTATAAAACTAATAATGCTTATGTTTGTTCTGCCGCCAACGCGTGAAAAAAATACGACGGTTTCATGCGAGAAATGAGGCCATTCAAGTTTGTAGGTTTCATTCCATTCATTTCTAGTCTAAGTGTAGGCTGGTGTGTACGCGCGAGGTTTACTGCGTAGCTTTTCATTCATACGTTTCTCACCGAATAAATTTGTACGCATCCTTTTTAAGATATCAAAATCAAATGTGTCCCTATTTAAATAGGCTTATCATATAGCCTGTTTCAAATCGTCGGAAAATCTAATAAATATATAAGTATTGATTTGCTTATTACAATTTTACATAAACCATCGATGACCCTAACAACCTTATAGTGTTATCAGAGTCATTCACACAAATAGGTTCATGAGTGTCTTACTTTAATACTTACTAATCTGCCACCAGACGAGTCTTAAAACTGAATTTACAGCAGGTTCATAATACGACCTACCATATATTCAAATGGATAAACGTTGGTTATACGAGTATATAAAATAAAGATATCTTAATTTTTATTACTTAAATATCTGTTATTTAATTAATTTATTTAAAAAGTTAAGTCTCGAATAAAGTATATAACTTAATAAACCTGATTTATTAATATATAAAACAAATATTTTTCAAGTTAATTTAAAATATTTTGTTATTGGATATGCCGAGTGAAATCGCCATACGCGGGAAATTTATATCAGGTATATATTTTTAATCTATACTTTAATAAAGGCTTTACTAAAATTAAGATTTCGATAAATAAATTCCCACAACATCTCATACATTGATTCCGTGATAAGTCGCTTTAAGCACTTGTGTTACAGACATCAGAGAACAGAGGAATCACAAATATACTACTTAAATACATGTATGTCCTATAAATATTTGTCTTGTGTGGGATCGAACTTACGACCTTCGGCGCACAAGACAGTTTCACTACCATCTGTGCCGTTGTTTGTTTGTTACGGTTTAAATCACAAACTAGCTGACCGATTTTATAAATTTTTTCATAGTCAGAGAGCTACTTCTTTATAAAGTAACATAGGCATTAGAGTGGAATAGAATTGTGTAAACAGGTATTATATTTTTGTACGCTGTACAAATCCGTAGCCGTGAGGTACCGGTAGAGTAGAATTATACTTCCCCCTGTACCAGGTGTCGTAAGAGGCGACTAAGGTAAAAGAACCGACAGATAGCATATTAAAAAAAGTCAGCTTTAATTCACAGGCCGGGGATTGGCAGCAGCATCCCCGTCGCAAAAGCTGCGTTCTGCGATTACCAACACGCTTGTCCAGCGTGGCAATTATGGGCAACATACTCCCTTTCTTAGGGAGGCCTATGTCCAACAGTGGACTTTTCATGGCTGGTATAATGACGTTGTACGAATAAACTCGGAAAAGACTGAAGTGATTTCAAAGACTCTTATAAATAGAAAATAACATTATCACTAAGTAACACAGGTAACATATTGTATCCCCATAATGTTACGGGAAAGAAGGAAAGAAAGAAAACCGCGGAGCGATGCCTGTTTAGTTTTATGTAACGATTTCTCTTTTTTTATTTTTTTAAACTTTGTAATAAGACGCAAAGGTATTACTAATTAAAAGCTTAGAGGGGAGGCGCATCTACTACCGGGCTTGATAATATCAGCATTATTTAATCATCATAAATATAAATCAAGTTTAATTTTAACTTTATATTCGTGTTAAAGGAGAAAAACCTGCATGGAGTCTCGTCCATGCAAATAGAAGCAACGAGATTTCATAATATTGTTTTTCGTAGTCAACACAGATTTTAACATTTGAATAAAGATATCTATACTAATATTATAAAGGTAAAGAATTTGTTTGTTTGTTTAAACATGCTTATATCAGGAACCACTGGTCCGATTTATAAAATTCTTCATCATTATCATCATCATCGTTTTGGATAGTCCATTTAACGAGGAAGGCTATTACTCCCCTCAGAGCCTCAATTCCCTGTGGACAAAGTCGCGGGCACTGCTAGTCTTATCATATAACGCTGCAGCGTGTTTCGACTCTCAGTTTGGATATTTGTTATGGTAAATAGCTGTCATAGACAAAACTTTAGTGCTTACTAAAACTACGCTAAAACTGTCACAATTGACGCGTCCTTTATGTCAAAATAAAAAATAGCAAGAAATTTATATAATTAATTATCTTTTTTTGGGATTGTCACTTCTAGTATACATTTTTTACACCTCAATATTATATATAATAATTTTATTTTTGTTTTTGTATGCTCAAATAAGAAATTGACGTCCGGATTACGCTCGGTGATGTAGGTTCTTATACCATTTTATATTTCATAGATAGGTAGGTATTATATAGGTAGTCATACTATATTTTGCACGCCAAGGGTTGCGGGTTAGATTCCCATCCAACACACATTGGCATTTATCATTATCGTTACATCGTCTGTCCACCTGGTTGGTGGACGTCCTACGCTGAGCTTGCTGGTGCATAATTTCCATACCAGAAAACATCGAGTAGTTCCCTTTTCTCGTGAGAATAATAAATATTAAAAGTAGCTTAAGTTACTCTTTATAATATCAGCTATCTGCGAGTGAAAGTCTCATTAAAATCGGTCCAACCGTTTCGGAGTTCAACGCAAACAGAGAGACAGAAAACAAATTAATAAGCTTTTTTGCAATAAGTGCCGTACAAACTTTTATGTACCTATTGTAAAAAGCTGGTTTAATAATACAAACAGACACTGCAATTTTATTTATATATAGTAGTATAGTTTCCTCCGTTATCTGTAATCTGAAACAAATACTTTAGACTACGGACAGATAATACTATGTACTAAAAGACAATTAATTAGGTTGAAAAGTAATTTATGTTGTAAATGTAAATGTAGGTGGTTAGTAAATGGATTCACAATTGAAAGAATTACGCATGCGCCAAAGTTGCAAAAGTGACAGATTATGGCGGGAAACCTAGGTAAGTGTATGCAATCAATTGAAATTAAGGACGTGAAACATCAGCATCATATTGGCCATAGAAAGTCGACTGTTGGATATGGACTCCTCAACGTTGGGCAGGCGACCATCCTGACCCTGTAGTATTTAAGCTGCGCGCTTTCGGGTGGATCGCCATCTATCGGTTCTCTAGTCGCTCTTACACCTGATACTGGGGGAAGTATTATTCTTCGGTACCACATATGTCTTGTTTATTAAACGTATAAAAAAGGTCGTCAAAAAGTAGTACCATTATAGAATCTAGACTTGACACCGTCAATTCAGTGATGGCGCGTTTTCGCTCGCCGCCGTCCATTGCTGCGCACGGCCCGCGCTGACGTCACCGGTGTCAGGTTACGGCCGCCCGACTCGCACCGAGACGTACTTTCACTTGGCCTTGCCTCTTCGCGGGCTGAATGGACACAGTGGGGTTGGTTAGGGCATCTGCTGGAATAGATTGGAGGGGAATGGACGGGAAATACTTGGCTATGTACGGATATGTTAAATCATAGTTATAAAGTGACGGCCCCGATGACACAGATGGTAGTGATCCCATCTTTTGAGCCAAAGGTCACTTGTCACCCAGGACAAATATTTATTGTTTGTGTCTGGATGTTATTTATATATATTTAAGTATTTTATTTGTAATTCCCCTGTTGTGTAATGTTCGTATGAATTTATATAGAAAATGTGTGACGGTCCTCTCATGCGCCAACGGTCGTTGATTCATCCCCACCCAGGACAAATATTTATATGATGATATTTGCGTTTGTTCTGTGTCTGGGTGTTAAGAATATGTTTTGAAGTATTATTTATTATATAATATAGAAGTATTAAGTATTATATTTGTGATATATCGGAAGTCCGCAACACAAGTGCTTTAAGCGACTTACCACGGAGTCAGGTCAATGTATGAGAGGTTGTGGGATTAAATATTGTTGTTTGAAGCAGTAAAATAAATGGTATACTAAAAACTAGTTTTCGTCTATTAAGATTTTGTACGAAGACTTAATTTTTTATATAGATGAAGTCTGCAATAATTTAAAACTGTACTTTTATGAAGAACTTTGGAAATTGACGTAAATGAATTTTACGTCTTTAAAAACTTATTTGGAAAGAAATATTCTCTTAACATTTGGTCTATCTAATATCTTCCTGAAGGAATTAGACTAAGTTTTCGTTTTGCGAATAAATAGCGATATATATATATATATATAGATTTGTCCGATATATTTTATTTTGTGTTGATCGTTTGTGTCGTTGCATGTTGTTATATAAGTTAGTTTCTTTAATATTCCGTAAATTTTTGACTATTACCCTCATCATATCGGCCATAGAAAGTCCACTGTTGGGCATAGGCCTCCCAGAGATAGGTGGAATTTCGCGCATAATTGTTACGATAGACAAGCGTGTTGGCAATCGCAGAGCGCATCTTTCTCGACGGGGATGCTGCTGCTCATCCCCACCCTGTAGTATTTGAGTTGCGCTGTTTCAAATGGTTATACGACTATCTGTCGGTCCCGATACCTAAGTCGCCTCTTACGACACCTGGTACATAGAGAGGTACTATTCTATTCAACCTGTACCCCACGGCGCATTTGGCTATCTTTTTAAACCAATATTTATTTTTCATTATGTTTACCTTCAATGATGCGATTTGGCCTAAATACTCGCCAAGTACATTAAACTATTTTATATGCTAATACTGGCTAGTAAAATTAGATGTTATTGCCAAGATTTCTAACAGTAACTTGTTACCCTTTTTTGTTCTTTTTATGTGATACTAAAATAGCCTACACTATTTTTATTACGACCGGCTTTTAATGCCAGGGAATATCCTCTCAAACATATCTAGCTATTTTAGAAATTAGACTGAACAAAAATAGTAGGAAACAGTATAATAAAGAAATGAATTCCCACAACATCTCATACATTGACCTAACTCCGTGGTAAGTCGCTTAAAGCACTCTTGTTACGGACGCCAGGCAACAGAGAAATCAACAATATACTACCTAAATACATATATTTAACACCCAACGAACACAGATATCTTTATAAAAATATTTGCTCTGGGTGGGAAGCGAACCCACGACTCTTGGCGCACATGATATGGTCACTACCATCTGTGCGATTGGGCCTATTAAGTAAGTACATTAAAAATCACATGTGCCCTGTATACGCCCCATATTACTTTTTCATTACATGAAATCTAAAAATTGTATTGTGTATTATTTATATGTCGGAACGTTATTTGCTATTAGTTGGACTACTGATGACAGGGAAAAGTATTCAATAAAATTTGCATTGGACCTTATAGCATCATCATCATCAGTCTGCCCAAGAAATGTGTCTATAATTGTCGCGCTGGGCAGCCGTGGTAGCAATGGCAGAGCATATCTTCTCGACGGGAATGCTACTCGCCTCGCCTTGTTAGCTCGCTTACGCTCTTTCGGGAGGACTTACCGTCATCTTTCTCTCTGACTCTGAACTAAGTAGCTTAAAGCACTTGTCTTACCAACATCAGACAACAGAGGAATCACAAACAATACTTAAATACATATTTTTAACACCCACACACGGCACAAACACAAGTATCATCGTATAATAATTTTTCTTGGGTGTGGAGATAGGATCGCTACCATTTGCGCCATCAGGCCCGACATTTTAGCCATAATTGTAGAGCTGGGCAGGCGAAGTGACAATCGCAGAGCATTGCATCGTGGCAGGGATGCTATGCCCTGTTGCATTCGACCTAAGCTCATTCTGGAAGATATACCGCCAATTTTTCACATTTATAATATATTAACTATTTTTATTAGCAGCTACAATTCGGTAACTGTTTGCTACAAACATCGACTTTATTTTGAGAAATATATACATATACTTTATTTTAACCGTGAACGACCGTGACATCGCTTACATTAAGACTCGACAAAACTCTTTAGATATTTCTTTTTCATGGGAATTCGAGAGAATAAATAAGTATTAAACAGCGATGATTGTTACTGCTTCTTTACGATCTCAATAATGAGGTAACTGACTGTATGATAAAATTTGTCGAAATTCTCATAATAATGGTGAAAGCATAATATTTTTTAACATTTACTCGTTCAGCTCGCAATAAAACTATTTTCAAACGCGGTTTGCTTATCTTTTGTTTCTTTTATTGTTTTTCGATTGTCCTTTGTCTGGATCTTCGGTTACAATGACTACTGTCACTGATTTTACACTTAAGGTAAACAAATAAAAAATAATAAAAACAACCGAAACTATCGCAAAAAATGTCATCTACAATAAACCAATTTTTACCAAACAATAGAACAATTCATTACGATTTTAAAGGTGAGAAAGGCAATGAAATAACTGGGTAATGTGACATAATATCTTTAAATCACAAAGTTGGGAACGCGCTAACGATATCCTCGTGATATTACGAGCGTCCATAGCCTAGCGCTAACTATCACGCGGACTCTGTGCATGTTAGTCGACCTGGTCTAATACATTATCATCATGTACCATACCACTTGCACTCTTGGACATGGTTATCTGATATTTTTTAAGAACGGTGGCTTGCGGCCTGCGTCCACCTCATTCCCGCGGTTTTAGTCCGTTTGACCAGCTCGTGGGTGGCTGCTGCCTACGCTGTTCTCGCTTTTCATGATTGTTTTATGGCAGGAATGTGAAGACGTTTGTTGCATGTCAGAAAAGAGTATTAAGCAAGGTACAATACAGTTTTTGTGAAAACAATATCAATATTGGTCAGAAATTATACTTACATAATGTTTTTTTCCGTGTCGTGTTGTTCAGGTAGAGTAGAACACCTCTATTAGTACTTCTCTCTGTACCAGGTGGCGTCAGAGGTGACTAAGGCACCAAAACTGTCGCCTGACGGCTTATCCATCCGGAACAGTGTCGTTTAAATGCACAGAGGACTAACGGGGATGGGTAGCAGCATTCTCAGTTACGCTCTGCAATTGCCAACACGCTTGTCTAGCGCGGCAATTATGGCCAATACTCCCCTTTCCTGTGGAAGCCTGTGTCCAACTGTTCCACTTCCAATGGCTGATATGATGAATGTTTTTTCACTAATAATAATTTGACATATTATTCTTTTGAAAGAGTGTGTTCAGCGATACGACACGAATCTAGAAATACTATATCAAAACTATGTGTTCATATTCGAACATCGGATGCTTTAGCTATTGGGTGTCATTTTGTAGAATGACGACAACAAAATGATGTGAATGACGAATTTCCAAATTTTAGAGTATGTGATATAAATGTATTAAAAGTTATGCGATTTATTGGACGTTTTGTTTACTTTGTAGCAAAAGCTTCGTTAATTACCAAAACGTCAAACAAAAAAGTGAAGAGTTTAATAAAAAGCCTTGCTTTAAAGTTTATGAACGGTGAACGCATGAAAGTTAATTTTTTTTATATAAGACCGCGTGATTGTTAGCGTCACCGCAGCCTATAGACGCTCGTCACAAGGATATCACTAACGCGTTGCCAACCTTGTAACTTGAAGATATTATGCCACATCACGAACACAACAGCAATCCGAACACTGCTATTTGGAGGTAGAAATAGGTAAGGATGATGTACTAATGCAGGCGACCTTTTGTATGAGGTCTCATTTACTTTATGTAATAAATAAGGAAAACTGCTATCAAGATTAGTTAAAAAAGCTGAAAAGCTGAATTTTGCAATAGCATAAGTGAATGTGCTTTTAAAATTAGGCGTGATATAACCGATTAAAATGTTTACGACTCTGGAAATAGACATCGAAAGTCACTTTAAAGGCATGTCAAAGCTCTTTGGAATATTTTGGGCGAGATTTATAACGCTCACAACACACGATCTCAAGTGACATTTGCCGAGAAAAATTAGATTTGGTTGTCATCCAGGGATTATTTCTTTGACATTGGTAATCTATTACATTTTCTTAGTATTTCTTAATTCTGTTCAATAATCTCATATTAGTTGTGCACAAATGCACCGACAAACAGATGCAAAAATGTATTATATATTGTGTTTTGACATAAGGTATTCCTCTAGGGTTTCAATATAAATACTAAATTTCATCGAACTGGCTGAACAGTTATATTATGAACACACTGAATTTAAAACCAAATTTATATATTTAATTCATAAACAATATATCCTGAATCCTTTATAGGTAGCTCGAAGCACTTGTTTTACTAATATCAGACAACAGAGGAACAACAAATATGATACTTTAATACATCCCTACTAATATTATAAATGCGAAAGTAACTCTGTCAGTCTATCTGTTACGCTTTCCCGCTAAAACCTCTCAACCGATTTTGATGAAATTTACACAGACAATGTTTAGACCCTGAGAAAATACATAGACTTTTATAAATTCAAAATAAGGGTTGTAAGGGGTCGAAAAGGGGGATGAAAAGATGTATAGAAGTATCGCTAGTTATAGAGCTAGAAACTGGTAACTTATTTTTCAGGCCATTAATTCGATATATCGTAAATAAATTGGATATTCAAAGTTTATATACGTTAAGGTAAAGAGGTAAGGTACCCAAAAAAATTATTCCACGCGGACGAAGTTGCGGGCACAGCTAGTATAAATATATATGTATTCATATACATAAACATAAATAAAGAATATACATTAATGTTTATCCTGTTTCGGATCGAACCCACGACCTTTGGCGCATAAGAAAGGCACAATACCGAATGCGCCATCGCGCCGGTGAAATATATAATATACGCAACATTCATTTCTATGTAACAACTATCTACGTAAGAATTAAGTCATCCACTCGTGCTCCACGCGCTATCTGACGTCACTGTGACGTCACTGTCCATAATTAGCTTTATAAACAGCGTTCGGCTTCTTGCGAGTGAGTGAGATTCGGCAAATGAATCTACCAGATTCCTGAATAACTCACACGCCTAACATACATCAACTTGAAAATAGTTTGGTAAGGTATACTTGGATCATGATCAGTGGTCAGCGTAAACTGAACGCAACAGGGCAAGAATGGGCAGCAAATTTCCGTCGCGAAGCACCACACTGCGATTGCCACGACGCTGGCACGCGGCAATTATAAGCAACATTCCCCCTTCCTTGGGGAGGCCTATGTCTTGCAGTGGATGTTCACCGGCCGATATAATGATGATATTGTGGTTTAACATCTTATTTCTCACAAGAATTTACTTTTAAATAATTTACTTTTGTTTAGAGAAGTATTATGTACTTGCGTGAGGAATATACAAAATAGAATTAATTGATTCATACAGCGTGCCAAATACAAAACATAAGCTGCTAAGCCTACCAAATTATTAAATCAAAAGTATCCATAAATGTTTAAACATACAAGTACAAAACAAATAAGTGTCTCTGTCGAAATTATACTCGTATGCAATTTCTTTTATTAATTTTATCATTTCAAATTCAAAATGTAGACACTTAAACTTACATAGTCGTCTGGCGGTTCAGCTAGTCTCCTACATTCATAGAATATACAAAATCAGTTTACTGAAAGATACAAGAGATTGTCCTCTCCAAACAAACATGACCTTGTATTTAATATATTAATGGTGCTAATTAGGCATTTGATTGCAGAACGGACTATCTATATTGGTTACATTTTTGTTTTTTTATCATAGATCAGAGGGGTCGATGACTCATGCGTTATGTCAGGCATTATTTTCAGCACCACCCGCCGACTCAATGTCAAGTCACAACGCGAATTTATATCATACTCCAACTACACATGATTTAAAACACTCATAAACACCATTGAACATCAAATAAATTAAGAGATTTCATTTTTTTTGCACATACACACATCTTTCTTTCTAAGATTTGATTTTGCCGGAGATGGACTTTTTCTAATCAACATTTCTTCCCAATCTATCAAGTTGTAAATTATAAGAAAATCTGCGTTTCACATTCAGCATTTACTTTCACAAAGCGGTCGGTAACTTGTGAACAAAAAAGATAACGCTTGTGTTTTTCTTAAATCTTCGGTTACTTTAGAGTTGTATTGATGTTCATGCAAAAGTACGTATTTGCGTCTCACTCATACTCATATTACTCTTTCAAACGAATTGGTTATTAACCTCCTAAATTACATGAATTTTATTTAAACAAAAACTTCATTTTTCATAGACATTCAAAACTACATTTTTGGTGTAATTGTCTATACACATTTTTGGTGTAATGCCCTATAAACGTCCATTGCAACAGAAAGAGGCGTTTTAATTTTATTTATTCGTTTATATAAGCTTTTATAAAAATAAATATCTCGCAGATCCCTAACTTGATTATTTGATTATGTCGATTGAACATGTGTTTGCCACAGAAACTCTATTTATATAATATATTTAAATGAACAACTACTTATGGAATACTTATGTGTAATCGTTATTATTTATTAATTCAAACATTCATTTCTAAATTTGAAACAAAGACAGGTCCGATAGTATTTCTATCTTGTGAGCTATACCTAGGACTAACATTTGTGTTATGAACATATCTGTTGGTTGCCGGAGTTGAATATGTACTTTAGTATTATATTTGTGATTGCTCTGTCATCTAATATCCGTAACACGCGTGATTTAAACTTGTTATGTCGGAATCAGATCAACATAAAAGGTATATGTTGAATGGATTTATTTACTGTATGTGATGTGACAGTTACAAGAACACATTATGATCGCACTTGTAATTACCGGTCCACCGCGAGCCCGCCATATCCATAAACAATGGGAATCAATCAGTGGATAAATCACGTTTATTATGCACCCATAAAGCACCACTGCAGCCTTGGACACGATAAAATGAGACATAAACATAATAATGTCTGGCCCATTCGCCAAACTCAATTCTAAATGTGGACACAAATCTTTGGCAACTATAACACTTTAATTTCAGTTGTTCAAATCTTGTCCCAGCGTTACATCGCTGCACCCTGCTCCCTGCAACCCTAACACGAACCAGCCCACCCTGATCCATTCCATTTTAAGTATACCTGTGGTTTTAGTGACGAAATGGGACTTTTACTGTCGGTCATACTCTCCTACGCGGGGATCAACAAAGCAATCGAGACCCTCAAGCACATAGTGAGTGGAGTGATACCCGACACCGACCCGGACTTCAGGGACCTCGTAGAGTACTACTCCATACTCCTCCAAAAGTCGGCCAACCCATCTTCGGCCAGAGACTGGACCGGGGAATGCGGTCAAGGATACCTCTGCTTGACAGAAGATAAAAATGGAAAGCTAAACTCGGCCGCGGTCAAATACTACGACGGGCAACCGAACTCGACCGCCATTCTATTCTCGACTAAAATATCCAGCTTTGGACAAGACTCCGTCGAAGATAGTTATAGCTCCCACGCAAACGGTGACTACAGATCCGAAAGGTACCTACCGACAAAGACGAAAACTATCATTGCAAACACCTCAGAATCCTTCAGTGTTGGATACAGAAACAGATCACCAACGAATATTGAAAATATTTCAGATCCCAATCGTATATCGGAAGGTTCTTTCGAGCGTGACCCTGGTGACACGCTTGAGACAGACGAAGCTAAAGAGAAATTGACTTGGCATTACCGCCCTAAATCCCCTACCCCAACACAAACACTGCCCGAAATACATTTCCAATCATTCGATGACGAGAAAAAAGGAGTTTACAGCGAAGACTTCTTAAGGTTAATATTCACTGATTTCGAAACGCACGCCTCACCTGTAGACCAGCTCGCCATCAGTAGAGGTTTAGTATCCATTGATCATCGGTTGAACAGACACCATAATCACCAATGCACGAGTAGAAAGCTAATTCCGAAGTCGGATCCATTGCTTCATCTGTACTATAACGATTCATATATTGTAAATTTGTTTAAGATCACTTGATGGAATTAAGTACCGACCGTTGCAACGAAGCGACCCGAGTGGCCGGCGCAGGAGTTTCAAAAAGCGTCAATCTTCCTCTTCGAACTCTTCTAAAGAGTCTCGAGCGTCGCGCGAAGAAGAACTAATGATGTTCACGTCACTCGAGGAAGCTGAGTTCGAACGGATGAGTAAAGACGAAAATACCACTGGTTTCGGAAGCACTCCTAATTTAGCGGCGCATTCTTATTCCAGAAGTCGTTCCCGCGAAAATTCCAGGGAGAGGAGAAACGACACGTGGAGCCTGGACGCTTCTGTAGACAGCGCACCAGATGAGGAACACACAGAAACACGGCCACGTTTGAAAGATTTGCCGAAACTCGACTCCTTCGAGGAAGAAAAGGATGACACGAAAGAGAAAGAGGTAACGGAGGAAGAGGACGAAGTAGATGATTTCTGGGGTAACTCCGGGGATTAGTGCCGCTTGGTTAACGTAGCACGATTGCAGTGTTTGTTGCAGCTTCGAAATGAGCATGACTGAATTTGAAAACATTAAACTGTTATGATTCCCCGTTTTCGTTTGTTTTCTTTCGAACTCCTGTAGCGGTCATTAACTGTGGTACCTCCTTGTGGAACCGACAGCTGTGTTGGTGCATATCAGGCTTTAATGTGTTTGGCTTATTTATGTAGATATAGTGAGAAACACACAGATACAAGGACGTATATATGTGTATACACACAAATCTATTACATTGTCGACTAAACATTCAAATTGATATGTAATGCCAAAATAAATAAAACACGTTTTATAACGCATGTCAACACCGACATGCACCGATAGCACCATAAAATATCGGTGAGCTTATTCTCTCTGAAAACAAACGTTGCACAATATGTACGAAAATACGCTAACATGGAGATGCGGGCCTCGACCCACTTGTGACGAGACGCGACCTCAGCGGAGTCGTGGCTCCACTACCAGCGGCGACACCTATCTTTGGTGTGATAGTGACATTATCATGTTAAAAGGATATTTATTCTTATTCTTATTTTTAGGTTTTCAATTCATACGGTGGTTTTAAGAAAAACCATCGTGTTCATATGATAATGTATCGCAATTTTAATTTGAATACTGTCGTTTTGCATATATTCATTAAGCGGTGATACGATATTCTTAGCTTCTTTGAAGCCTTAACTGATTGCAGAAATAGTATGTCAGACCTTAATAATGCTATTTTTGGTGCGAAGCTATTAAATAGTATTTCTTATTGAAATATAACAAAATTGAATTTTAGTTACATACAAATAGATATGTAATTTAAAAATACATTTCCATTTGTATAGATGGGCTCGATGGCGCAGATGGTAGTGATCTTATCTTGTGCTCTAAAGGTCGTGGGTTTGATCCCCAGCCAGGACAAAAATCTATATGATGATATTTGTGTTGGTTTATCCGGGTGTTACATATATGTATGTATTTAAGTAGGGTATTTGTGATTCCTCTGTTGTGTGATGTCCGAAACACAAGTGTTTTAAGCGACTTATTATAGAGTCAGGTCAATGTATGAAAGGGGGGAATTTTGAATTTAAAAAATTATGTTAAACAGCTCTCTTTGTGACGTTAATTATTATCGGTAAAAAGTACATTCTTAAAAAGTATCTTTATATTCTTTACTTTACTGATCGGGTCGAGATTTTAACCCATGATTGCCGCGCTGTCAAACGTGTTGGCAATCGCAAAGAGCAGCTATCGCTACGGGTATGCTGCTGCCCATCCCCGCCCTGTGTCGCCATCTGTCGGTTCTGGTACCTTAGTCGCCTCTTACCACATTTGTTGCAGCAGGAGATACTGTTCTATTCTGCAGGTACCTCACGGCCTTTACCTCTAGTAAATGAGTTGTCAATATGGGTTTATTGCGTACACTCTAAATAATCCAACGTACTATAGAGAAGACAATGCTTGGCGTATTGTATCGTGAACGTATCACCTATGACGAGGTCTTTTAAATAACCAGAATTACCAACAAATACCAGATGATTAGCAAATTAAAGTGGACAGGGCACATAGTAGGTACGCATAACTATTGCCCATTGGTGTCCTGAAGTCTTGAATCTTACAAGGCGGACAGACGATCGCCACATACCTTGGTGGTCATTAGGGCCGGAAGATTTTTGGAGAAATAGCGGTTGTCGTCTTGTAAAATTATTTTTTTATAATCACTTCATCTGTAATCTGGCCTTCAAGGGCACCAATTAAACTGTTATAAATTTAATCAATTTATGCTCCACTGGTGAACTAATAGCCAAATTAACGATAATTAGCATTGTTGGCCACGCGTAGGGTTGCCAACATTTTAGACGGGAAATAAAGTATGTATAATATAGTTGGAGAGTTGTAATGAACTGCTTTATTTACTGTCACCTTTTGTATCAATATTAATGATTTGTAAAATATAAGCGGCTGTGTTAATATTTTTCTAATATTTTTTGACAATAACGCGCTTTATTTAACTTTTTATATATTTAAATATTTTTTATGTTTCGGTTGTTGGTGAGCTTATCTTTTTCTAGAAGAAAGCAGGACGCTCGTTTGTTATCAAAAAAATGATAGTTCTGTTTCTAAATAAAGACTATTTTCTGCCTAGATAAACCATGACAATGTTAGAAAATATACTATTGTATAATATTTTTAACTAGTGTTTAGCCATTAATACTGACAAATATTGACAAAGCCTCAATACTGACAAAGTCATACTCAGACGAATGCCCAAGTTGGCTATATATTGGAATTAGATGGGGTTGGAAATCATACTTAATTGAATTCCGTGAACATTAAGCTATTGTAATTAAAAATATAATCCAGCTGTATTGGCAAACAATTTGCCAATGTTTACTAATTAATCTTATATCAGAATATAAATAATATTTGTCAACCGAGAGTTGGAGTATACATTCAACACAAAGAGGATACAAAAATATTTCTTTAATTCTGCTGTTACTGGACCGAAATTTCGAAATTCATAATTTTACTGGTTGTATCCAGTTTCAGCTGTGCGGTGCCGGCAGGGTAGAATAGTATCTCCTTCTGTACCAGGTGCCGTAAGCGACTAAAGTACCAGTACTGATAGATAGCAATATATCTACCCAAAACAAAGTATCTCAAATGCAACAAAGGGATGGGCCTCAGCATTCCCGTTTCGAAGCTATACTCTGCGTATATATAGCTATGCCACCACGCTTGTCCAGCGTGGCAATTATGAGCAAATTTGTGTTTCTTGGGGGGGGGGGGGTATATGCAGTGGACGTTATACAATTGCTATTAATTCAGTTTCAAATAAATATCGCCAACGACTGGTACTAAGCTTATCCATAATGGCACATAAAGTTCAGTGTTGAAGTTTCTAGGCCGTTAAAACTGGCAATGCGCTAAAAACCTGAAACCATCTCTAATTTATTATAGCATTCTTACACTTGGCCGTTAATTGCGCATCATTACTTTAACGGCTTCAAACGGTTTTATAATTTTCTATTATTCATATGTGTAGTAAAACATAATTAAATAATATTATTCGTCTTTAAAACGCGGTTTATTTAATTTATACTGTATATTATATAGTATCTTTGGTTTGTCCTTTTTTATTGACTATAACCTTATTCAATAGAGATGTATGTTTAAATGATTTTAAGAAATGTTTGTGTCAGTGAACCTTAGCAGATATTTTAAGATTAACATATTAAATTTAGCCGTGTAGTACCGGCAGAGTAGAATAATACCTCACCCTGTGCCAGGTTCGTCAGGGGCGAAAAGATGGCGGTATATCCATCCTAAGCAGTGTAGCTCAAATGCAGAGGATAGGGATGAGGAGCAGCATCCCTGTTGCTGTTTTTTTTTCGGGGAGGTCTATGTCCGATATGTTTGTTCTGTGTCTGAGTGTTAAATATATGTATATAAGTAGTAAATTTGTAATTCGTCTGTTGTCTGATGTCCGTAACACATGTGCTTTAAGCGACTTATCATGGAATCAGGTCAATGTATGAAATATTGTAGAATTTTAAAAGAAAAAAAATCTGCGTATAATTTTGAAGACATACACATCAAAACGCTCTTGTTCTAACCTCAGCCTGCGTTATTTATGATCCAAAACACGAGCATAAATTAATATTACTAAATTTTATATCGGTTGCTTTTAGCATGGCGTATTGGATTTTAAGTACCGGTGACATTTTAAAGTGCATTTTATATTTCACACGAAAATATGAAACCGATATGAGGGAACAATAAAACCATACGTAATTTAATAAATAACATGTTTCAGTGTCGACGAAATCCATTCAATTATGTTGTCGGCTCCTTTGTTATGTGAACTTTAAAAGCATGAGTCAATAATATGAACTATGTAATAAGTTTTTGCTTAAACTTTTCCAACGTTGTTTTGTATGCTATATCCAATAACTGTATATTTAGTTATTTGTTGTTTGGATTTCGCATATGTAAGATTTAGGCAAATTTTCTATATATTAGCATCCTCCACCTATTAAGTGTTATCTTTTAGTCTTTTACAGATCAACTTATGCCAATGTGCATTGATTATTTTATAGATTCGTTAGATGTATATTTCTATTTATTATTTCTTCAATTCTATATATTACTAGCTAATCCGACAGACGCTAACTATACCTAAGTATATCATGAAAAAATATTGCGACTATAATCGCGATATAAACTATCCTATCTCTCAACTTAGATCAAACTACACAGTACGTAAATAATAAATAAAATCCGTTTAGTAGTTCAAAGGTTTATCCCGGACAAAAACGGTAACACGAAATTTTTGTATATAAAGATTCTATTACGCACAATATTAAGATCTTCGAAATTTAAAATCAAACGTAAAAGTTCTGTTTTTAAAACACAATCAGCTGATTCGTAAAACAAGTTATGTAAGTCAGTTGACAATAGACAATAAAATGAGATGAAATAAAAGTAGGTTTTAATCAATACGTGTTCATCACCACGTAAGACAAGCACTGTAAGACCTAGTCATCCCCTGGAAATATAAGTCTAAGGAGGATTGGAGGATATTGCACCAATTACTATCGTAGTTGTGTGAAGGTAATTGCAATGCGTAATTTTGATCGCACATGAACTAGACCTCATACAAAAGCTCGTATGCATTGGTACCTCACTCTCATCTATTTCCTCCACCAAATAGCAGTGTTCGCATTGCTGTGTTCCGGTCTGAAGGGTGAGAGGTAGTGCATTTACTGGGTAATGTGGCATATTACCCACAAATCACAAGTTTGGTAACGGGTTAGTGATGTTCTTTTAATATACATAAATACGCTCGTAGCGTGTATAGGCTGCAGCGACGCTTACTATTACGCGCACTGTATGCTTGTTTATCGACCTGGTATTATAAAAAAAACATCTATATTCCAGGGAGCTGGCCTATAAAAAAAATACTGCTTCTTTCATCATAAATATGTTTAATGAAAAATAAAAACAACACACAATTTTTAATATAATCTTATTTTCGCCATTCAAATCTGTTTAACAACACCAATAAATAAACGATAGTATATAAGGCGGGCTTAATTAATGGCGACTTCATTAAACAGTTCCTCACTTATTAATAGTAGACGGCATAATCCCGGGCTAATTTATCATGGCGTGTCTGAGCCAATACAAAGGTACTTCTTTCATTAAACTCTAGATAAATTATAGCCTGTCTGCCTAGGATGACTTACCATGTACCCGTCCCCTAGTTGTTTTCGGTATGCAGCCAAGAACGAACGTTTTTACATACATACATACATCACGCCTGTGTCCCATTGGGGTAGACAGAAACTATGGATCTCCACTTGTTACGATCTTTGCATACCGCTCTCACTTCCCTTATTCACATCATACACGCTCTTTTATTCTTGACATTTCTTTAATACCCTTCTACCTGCTTGAGATATTTTTACCTAGGTCATCCTATACGAACTCTTCCATTCACTTCCGCTCTATATATTTGTGCAGTCATTCCACTTTTATCCGTCCTTTCTACATGTCCAAACCGTCACAACATTTCATTCTTTATTGTTGTCACAAAATCTTCTTTTAAAGCACTTCGAAATCTTATCACACTATTCTTTAAAGACGTTTATCTTCATTTAAAATCACTTTTTTTTATTATTTACCGTATAACGCCAAATTTGTGCAACTCCGTACGGAAATTATAGCAGTTTGTAAATAGCGTCCTCGCCGTCTGTTTGTTACGCCGTCATGACTAAACCCCTGAACTAAAGTTAGAGATTTCTAGTGTAAGTTAGGATAGTTTGTGCTTAGATTACAAAACGGTTGGTCAAAGTACTAATCACGCTCCGGCGAAGTCGCGGGCATCATCTAGTCTTCTATATAAGTAAAATAAGTCACCGAATCTCTCATATTAATACCTTTTAATTGTGTAAGCATAATACACTGTAGATTTAAATTATTTTTAGTTGTAATTAATAACTTTGTTCTTTTTAATAATTTATTTTTAGACAATATATTGTTTGGTCCGAGAACTTGCTGGGAGGCATTATTATAACTTTACTTAAGAACTATAAAAAGGTCTACGAAAATAGAATTTCATAAATTAATAGCGACTGTATTACCAAAATAATATACAAGAAATGTATCTAGATATAGCATAGCAATATGTTCTCTATAATTTTAACTATATCCAATTATATTTATTTATATCGGTCAAGCTTGAATGAATACATTATATAATTGTGGGTGAAGTATGTACAGTACAATTAGTGCAGTTTTTATTCGCTAGAGGGCAGTAGAAGGACTGATTTAAACAAATGTAAGATGAAATTATAATATATAATTTCATTATTATGATATATTTTTATATATTAAACCAATATTGCTCCGTATTGCAATGAAAGGCTTATCAAATTTTCTTAATAACTCCCTCCGAGTATTTCTGACGAAACCTACCTTATTTGGGCGTATTATTTTTCTTTATATTTCTTTTGGCAACCGTTCCATAGTAGTTCTTGAATTAAGTACCGCCCAATTTATAACCTTAAATGTCACTCCTGACAACCTCAGACAAGCGCATTTGTTATTAATAATACAACTCAGAAATAGTAAATACCTATTGCTAAATAAATGTTTCATCTTCATTATACCAACCATTGGAAGTCCACTGCTCCTCCCTCCCTATAAGCCTGCTTGAGAAAGGGGGAATTTTGCCCATAATTGCCGCATTGGGTAAGCGTGTTGGCAATCACCAAACGCAATGTTTGCGAAAAGATCCTGCTGCCTATTCCCGCCCTGCGAATTTATGCAGCAATTGTTTAAATGGATATAGCGCCTCTAACGATACCTGGTACAGGGGTAGGTACTACTAAACTCTGCCGGTGCTTCACAGCATAATATATTATATATATATATATATGCTAGTCTGTGTGCACATTTATCACGATAGAGGTGAGTGACTGTTTATTCAAGGAAATGTCAAGTTTTGTTATTTTATTAAATTAGTCACATTTATTATTTATCCTTCATATACAGTATTTTCTAGTAGCCCCTTTCTCTCAACATTCCTTGCCCGAATATATTTTTTATTTTATTGAGTTGACAAATGAGCATACGGTCCGCGTCACCTTAGCTTATAGACGCTTGCTCGATACAACGCGACCCCCTCTATTTAGCGGTACAAATAGGCTTTTATTCTCAGCCATGCTGACCTTTGTATGGGATATACCTCCAGTAGAATTAAATATTCATTCAATTGAATCAAGCTGGTGAACTTTAGTTGACTAAGGTTTGTAATCATTTATCTTTTAACAATCGGAAAAGCAATATTATACAGCAATTACACCTAAATCAAACCGAAATCCGAAGTGGCTCCGAATGTCAAACTTTATGACTTTTTCTTTTGTAAGATGTACGTTTAATGAAGACTTATAATTGATAGGAATTGTTTTGTTTATATGAACTTAAAAAGGATTGTTTGCGACTAGGCATGAGTTGTTATTTAAAGAAAAAAACAACATTTTTATGAATGCCTGACGTAACATTTTCAACCGTAAAAATATTCTAATTCATCACAGGGATACCAAAATAAATATTCATAAATAAATTCATACGATATTTCATACGTTCACCTGATTAGTTCATACTTAGGTGCCTATAAAAACAGGCTAGACCTAGTTTAGGTACCTAAGTATCAAAATGTATTTTAGTTTAAGTTACGTTTTGTTGTTGAATAAAGTTATTATTATTATTATTCCAAGATAGCAGCTTAAAGCACATGTGTTACGAATTTCAGACGAAAGAAGAATTACAAATACAATACCGAAATACATATAAATAACACCCAAACACAGAACAAATACAAATATTCATAATATATATTTTTCTGAGTGGGGATCGAACCCACGACCTTTGGCGCACTACATAGGATCCCTGCCAACTACGTCGTTCAGCTTGTTTCATTAAGTTAATTCAGATTTACTGTTTATGAAGTTATTCTAATTAAATTTAGTAAGATATTTCATCAGTCATGAAACACGTGTAAAATATATTCTAGAAAATCATACCTTAAGGATACTAGGTATTTTCTACAACTCGTGTGTGAAAACGCGGGGCGATGCTAGTATATATATATATTTAGATTAATTATGGTCAGAGTTAGGCCCGGGCGCAAAACCGGAGCCAACCACGAGTGTACGCAATCTAATAATACCTACCTGTAGAGGGATATATACCGACCACAAACAATAGAATTTCCTGCCACAACCGCAGTCACCTATTTGTTTTCATAAACTAAAACGAAGGCGGGAGATGGCAAGTAACGGGCTAGCGGTTTTCTTTGATACGACTCGTTTGCGAGGAAATTTATTGGGCCGGGTTTCTTTTGTTTATTTTACAGGTTCAGTCGGTCCGACAGTTCAAGGACTTTGAAGGGCGTCTATTTAAATAGATGTTCGTTGCAAGTGTAATTGTGTTTTCTCTTTTTTAATCTTTAAAAAAAAGAAGGTGGCTCTCAATTCGATTAAACTTATTGTTTGTCTTTATGAAAAATTTTATAGAATAAAAAACGAAAATAACTTACTGGCAGCCAACCGCGAGTTCCTCTGCGTAAATATTTTTATTAATTGTAGCTATGATATTGTCAAGTTTCATTAAAACCCATATAAAAATGTTTGTGTAAAAGAAAAACAAACGTTATATACCCTTTCCTCGTTTCGTTTTTTTTCTATTCTGGATCATAAGTAGTCTTTGTAATAGCCGGACTGAACAGATAAACAAATAGACAGATTTTTGCATTTATAATTTTAGCATGGATATAGGCAGATGTGATAAATACAAAAATCATATACTTACGTTTGCAGCAAATTAAAATATGTTCAAAATTAATTTTTAAAAAAATCGTATACATTCGTGACTTCGAGATAAATCGTTTGAAGTACTTTTGTTACAGACATGAACAGAGGAATCACAAATATAGTACTTAAATATATTTTAACATCCAGATACAGAACAAACACAAATTCATCACATAAATATATGCCCTGAATGATCGAAACCACGATCATTGGCGACAGGACTACTACCGAATGCACGATCGAGCCTATCATGTTTTTTGCAATTGAAATATGACATAGCTTTATTGTCCGTACAAAATAATCATTTTATAGCAATACAAATCACAGAGCATAAAACGCGCGATAAACGATGAGTCACAGTCCAAAAATATCACAACGTTCACAAGAATAACACAGTGAAAAAAAAACAAGAAATATTGCATTACGTATATAATTCCTCATAAATCATCTTCACGTAAAAATTCAAAGCTTATTTAACACAAACTCAACTACAGTTTTTAAAATACATGCACACACACAACCACATAATTAGAGAGACGGAATGAGCGTTCCCCTTTCTAATCTATTCCTGGACGGGATAACTCAAGGGGTAAATTTAGAACGCTGGATATTATCCGGAGTCAATAAGTCAACATTTTCCTATACAAGCACTCGCCCGCGACTTCTGCTTACATTTAGAAATTATAACGTGTAACGTCCCCCGACTTCGCGCGGGTGGAATGAAAAAAAATGCCACCGCGGGCTTTTTCGACCTATTTATGATATGCAACGTTTGCAATGTAAGCGCAAAAAAAATTGTTCATTTACAACATACATACATCACGCATGTGTCCCATCGGGGTAGGCAGATACTATGGATCTCCACTTGTTACGATCTCGGCATACCTCCCTCGCTGCACTTACTCGCATTACTATTTACACACACGCTCGTTTATTCATGGTATTTCTGACCTAGACCTTCTTTAATACCTCTTCTACCTGGTTAAGATATGTTCGCCTATAGCGTCCTATAGCAACTCTTCCATTTACTCCCGTTCTATATAATTGTGCAGTCATTCTACTTTCATCGATCCTTTCTACATGTCCAAACCTATCTTAACATTCCTTTCTCTCTATTATTGTCGCATTATATTATTACAACATCACATTAGAAAATCCTAAACTTATCTATTTAGGTGAGTGTAAAGTATCAATGCAGACGACCATTGTATTCGTGTTCGCTAATCACCACTTTAGGAAGATCAGTTGTTTATACACTCCATGGGCCCTTTCCTTCTATTACAGTTAAAATTTTACGACAATTTTGTAAACGAAACACGAGAAATATAACTATTCGCTACTACTAAATTGTTTCAGATTTTAATTTGAAATAAAAATTATTAAAAAAAGAATATATAAGAAAATCTTCCAAAACAGTAAACGCCAATTAGAATACAACACGTCAACCAGTCCTTTGAAATTTCTCCATTTAGTATCGTATTCAGGCACATTACACTTGTATATATTTTCTTAAAGGTGTTTTGTTTATATTCTCTTAAAGGATGACTGCTAAACTAGGTCGTGTTCCTCATCTACTCCTTAATTAGCGCCCATCATGCTATTATATGCCTCGTAATATCCGGCCCGAACCTTAATGTATTTCCGCTCTCTACACTAACATCCCGCAAGGATTGAGGCAACTCCATTAAACTAAATTATATTGCAACTACCTACTACTACTTACTGAGTTTAACGTCACCAATAAAACGGACTAAGAGACATGTCTTCCCAATATTCTAGCAGAATTGCATTGACAGTATATAAAAAATGTACTTAGTACCTTCTTCTTAACCAGGTGTCGTAAGATGTGAATAAGGTCACCAGAACTGACTGACGGCGGGATATCCATCCGAAGCAGTTTAGTTTAGCGCGGCAATATTAAGCAGTGAACTTCCAATGACTGATATGATAATGATGATGATGATGTGCGACTCGTTTTTTATATTCTTCTAGTATCGCAATAATGCATGCTGTCCGCGTATCATCTTGGTCTATTGACAGTCGTGTTATCGCAAGGATATCACTAGCCTTCACTACGCGTCACTGACCTTGAGATCTGAGGCAATTACGGAACAACGTCCTGCAGCTTCACTACCTCTCAACTTTTCAACAACACACAGCATCTCTGCTGCGGTACCATTAAGCGACTTTGTGATTTTATATTTCGGTATTGAACTTTTACAATCCGATGATCGCACATCGGATTGTAAACGTTTAATACCGAAATATAAAAGTTCCGGCTACAATACGGCTATCATTTCCATTAGTTTTAGTGGTGTTAGATCGAATTAAACAAATAAATATTACATCCATAGCAATTGCATCTATTTCCCGCGTATCTACGCCCTGCTATTGCCTAGAACAGCAGAAATGGGCAAAGTGGACATTCTGATGGTGCTATGATGATACTACCAATCCCACCTTTACACACACTCCCACATCCCTACTTAATATTATAAATGCGAAAGTAACTCTGTCTATCTGTTACGCTTTCCCGCTGGAGATTTAGTTTAGACTTTGAGAAAGGACATAGGCTATTTTTAAACCGAAATAAGGGTTGTAAGGGGTCGAAAGGGGGAAAGAAAAGTTGCATGGAAGTATCGCTATTTTTAGAGCTAGAAACTTAAAACTTATTTTTCAGGCCATTAATTCGATATATCGTAAATAAATTGGACATTCAAAGTTTATTTAAGGTAAAGAGATATGGTACCCTAAAAACTGTTTCACGCGGACGTAGTCGCGGGCGCAGCTACTCGTAGTTAAGAATATTATGACATGTTTCATGCACCAATATTTAATTTAAATTTAAGTCTACACGAGGTAGACTTCATAAATTACATGAGGTAGACCTAATACAAATGGTCACCTTCACCTATTTCTACTGCAAAATAGCAGTGTTTGCATTGCTGTGTTCCGGTCTGAAGGGACAGAGGCAGTGAATTTACTGGGTAATATGGCATAAAATCCTCAATTCACAATGTTGGCAATGGGTTAGTGATATCCTTGCGATATTACGAGCGTATTTCGTATTTAGGCTGCAGTGACGCTTACTAAACGGACTGTATGCTTGTTTGTGGACCTAATTAATAAATAAAAAATCTAGTACGAGTATCAATTTCCACGTTCCTAACTGCAAGTTATGAAACCTAATTCCTCTGACATTGTATATATTTTACGCCGCCTTCGATCACATTCGGTTTTGGCAACGACTTCTAGAAAACGAATTTTCGCAATTGTGAATTGTTTTCTTTTGTAAAAGCTGTTGTCCGTTTTATTGTTTGCGTTGAGTAAAGTACTTTATTTTATGATGCAATTTTTTTCACGTTTTATATCCATTTGGCGAACGAAGTTTTCTCTTGTAAGATCTTAATTCGTACTGATTTCTATTGAACAGTATTCCTCAACATTTCCGTTACGTCTTAAAACATTTATGTTAAAATCTATTACATTTCATAAAATTTTTTCAACGGAATCGAATATTCATAACTATACATTGCATATACTATGATTTGCTTTAGAATTTTTAGATTTTCAAACCTTGTCATCCCCGATATTAGCACCACCTACGAAGCAGTTAAAAGCATTTCACTATCGATTATTTATGTAATCGTTCCTGTACTGAGTAACGGCGATGAAGGGAACTTCCCACAGGTGTTGTTAGTAAAGTAAACGGAGTCGTAAGCAAAATCATTTAAAAATAAACCAATGAATGGGATTCGACCGAGACCTTGGCGCAAGGTCTGCTAAGACACCGGCCGGCTGTTTGCACTGTCTAGACATACAGACGGACGTGGCGAAGGCTGCGTCGATGTATTGATGAAAACAACGGGATGTTCAAGATTTTACATATGAATTTTCTGATACTAGCTCCGGGTTGAAGTGTTTTGCCTGGTAACAATAGATTATGTAGATAAAGACAATGCCTATTCCGATGTCGTTTAGAATATACATACATAAATGAATAATTTCGACTAGGCTATTATAGTTTAACTTTAACTAAGACTATAAGTTAATTGTCCTTTAATTAATCGTTAGAACTTGCTTATCCTTTGTACAATTTGGGTATTGTGTGTAGCATTTCTTAATTGTCCATGTTCATAATTCAGTTTTCACTCAGATTTATTGGCCCATTGTGTGAGCACAATCGAATATCAATTTTGGTGTTATGTAGCCCGCTATACTATAAGGCAGCGTGCGGAATTTTTACGAAACAGAGTTGATATTTACAGAAATTATGATAATCCAATCGTGTTACTAGTTCCAACATTTCGTACTAATGCACCTAAATGTAAAAGTATTAAACTTCTTATAATTTGAATGTTATAGATAAGAAATCAAAACGGTCTATCAAAAATTACAAATGAAAATTTGACACAAAATTTCTTAATTTAATGTAATATATATTTATATATATATTTTGTTCAATTAAGAAATATATCCCTTAGGAATCCAATAAAGACGTCACACATTTGTTGCATTGCCTCGCGCCACAAAGGTGCGCGGCTGTATATAGATTGGCAAGCAGTTAATCCAGCTTTGTTTGGACATTAATCCGTACAAAGATAAGCTTGCTTAGAATTTGGCATGTGACCTGACGCATAATGCATTAGATATTAATTGCGCGTTTAGTGGGTCGAGAGTCAGGCGTAAATCTGCAATTGTTCACCAATATACGCGATTTGAAACTCGGCCAAACGATAAACGATAAGGCAACGCTTTCAGTTGCTTGCAGCGTTCATAACAGCATAACTCCCGAGTTGTCCTACATATCGTCCGAGTGGTGCTGGAGCGCCAGAACGGCGTCGGTCGGCTCGAGTAGTCTGGATAGCCTATCCTTAGGGAAACGCTTCTGAACGCGCTTCGGTCGAAAAGCGAACGCCCGCGCACCTGCCCCTCCGTCACTCTTCCAAATTTAAATCCCAAACTCCCCCCACCGGCTCGGGCGCGGTGCGTCGCTAAGCATTCTGGAATAATTCCTGCGATTCGGCAACCGTAGCTCGCCATTCGAATTCGGGTCGCGACCGCGTCTGGTGATATCGCTATCCTGAACTAACCAGCAGCCATGGCCGACGTCGACGTACAAGTCCAGTACACCACCACCGAACGCAAGACCAGGAAGGTCAAAAAGACCTCCAAGCGTAGGGAGTCCAAGGATGGCGAGGTCACCGTCACCGAGGTGGAGCAGACCAACACCACCAACGTGAACGACGATGGGTATGTGCAGTGGTGGCCAATCCCCTTGACCCTCGTGCGGAGTGCGATGTGACGCCAGTGTGTCTGTGACAGGCAGTGTCGATTACCGATCGCGTTCGACCTCTTTAGTGACACGGATCGTATATCTCATCATGTTTATGATAGGAGTAGTCATTTGGCCACCCTCACATACCCGACCTAATTTAAGGTATTTATAGGCTTTGTATGTCAAACGTCACATAAACAAGCCCTGTGTGTTATTAATTTGCAGACATCATAATGTTTCAACGTATCAATTAATTACATAAGAGTTAAATCAGAGTCCAATTATTATGAAATACTTGATTCAATTTCCCTACTTGTTCGACATATGTATTACAAAGTATTTCGTGAACTGTGCCTGCCATCCTTTATACTTACTTAAGTGCTTCGTTATGGAAGACAGTAATTGTCAGTTTCACTATCAAGTTGAATTGGGTGTGCAAAATTTAGGTGTTTCAACAGGCGTTCTCGTTGTCCACAGCTCATTTTCAGCGGCGAATACACCAAGGCGATGAACAAGGACTGGCACAGCGGCCACTTCTGCTGCTGGCAATGCGACGAGTCGCTCACCGGCCAGCGGTACGTGCTCCGCGATGAGCACCCCTACTGCATCAAGTGCTACGAGAGCGTCTTTGCCAACGGTTGTGAAGAGTGCAACAAGACCATCGGCATCGACTCTAAGGTCAGCATCGGAAGGTTCAACTTCCTTAGTTCAAACATCTAGAGTTGACAGTCTCCTGCACTCTTCTACTACTACTCTTTATGGGAATGAAGTTAAGAGATTATAAACAGGATGCAATCACTTTTTTCAGAATACAAAGTCATTAATACTTGGTGTAAGAACAAACAATTCAGAGTACATAGAGACTACCATCTACTCTGAATTGTTTACCGGATTGTAATGACAACAATAAACAATAGGCACATATCACTATGTCTTAAGATCAATTTCAATAAAAATTTTTGGCCATGTTTGAAGCCCAGCTGCAACTTTTATAATCTTAACAAACATCAATTCAATCATATTGAATTTGAATGTGTAACTTAATCGCAATACTGCAATAGATTATATGATAGCCTACATTATGAACATCGATTTGGTTCGCTGACACCGGATAAGTAGAAAGGAAATTTTGATTGAATGAAAACGGAACGAAGCTAGAAGTTTTATAAATATCTTTTTGAAACCGAGCTTCGTCGGAGCTTTCAAATGAACTCCTTGAACTCATAAATAAGGAGGCAATCGAAAATTTCAGTGTAACAAAACGATATTTAAATATTGGCAAATGTTCAGACTGTTAATGAATTGTTGTTAAAACATGACGATTGTGTTATTTCAGTGAACTGAACTGAGTGGAATCTAGATCACAATCCGAAATAGCTTATTATCTAAAATAGCATGACTTTTGAGTGGTGGTGCAGGAATGGAATCCCAGTGAGCTTTGTTAGGGCGATCAAATTTAGTTGTGTCACTGGAGGCGGAGTGGCCGCTTTTCTGCACACGGCCCCAACGCGCGCTGCCAAGCCGCCGCCGCCAACACTATACTATACATTTATCTCTACAACCAGCGAATGACTTTTCCTGTCGGGCGAAACAGCTGCATTTCATCCGCTGTTTACATCTAGCGATTGTTCCCAAATAGCTTGAAGCCAGCCGGTTAATCTGCTATCGTGTTGAAGGGCAATTAGAAATGATTTACGGATTACACCAGTATGATGTTTGCATACATTATTTATGTATAAAAATGCAGTGAATGATGAATGTATTAAAGCAAAGATGAAGCTAACGTACTTCAAATATAAAATTCTCGACGCACAAAATATGTACTGAAAGAAATCTTTATTAAATTAAAAGAAATGAGAAATAGTTGTTAAATCAGTTTAGCGGCGTCTTGTAGAAACCGGTGAGATTTTTTCGAAAACAATCCGTTCCTCTTACATGCGATGCTATTTCTGGTACGGATACACAATAATTTAAATGTTTTCGTTCCGACGCAACCTTGAGGCCTGGGTGGATCCGTCAGCCGATTCTTTTAAGATTTATGCGCGATACAAGACCTACTAAGTATTTCGTAATCGGCCAAAATAAACGTTCATATTTTATTGACATTACGACATTCAGTCTTAAATGAGCGATCTCTAGCTTCAGCGACAGGAATAGAATTCATAATGGGGGAGAATTATTTTGAAATTTGAACTACGGTGCTGCGTTGATATTCTTATAACGTTAGATTTTGAGTAATTCTTAGGTTCTGTTTGATGATATTCGGTATCACTCATCCTTTTTATTTAAAAAAAATCTTCTTTTCAACCAGCTGTTGAATTCAAGCGTAGTATTGTAGTATCAATCGGTTGGTACGAATTTGGTCATACATAGAAAACTGTTATTTGAGAAAGTTAGTTTGTTGTTGTTCGAAAAATTTTGCCTACAAAACAATTATTGTAATGTTGTAGGGGCTTTTCGCGTCTTCTCTTTAAGCCTGGGTTCGATTCTCAGGAGAAATTTGGTAAAAGTAGTTCTTTAAGACTACCTTGTGTTACTCTGAGTATAGGTGTTATTGTTACTTCGTTTCGTTAACAGGTTTGAAGTAATCTTAATCTGAGATTCTAATAGCTATATATTTCCCTTTCATTTGACTTTTTGACTTAGTAATATGACTATTTATCATATCAGCTATTGGAAATCCATTGCTGGACATAGGCATGAAAGGGGGAAAATGCGTATAATGGCCGCGCTGTACAAGCGTGGTATAGCGAAACCCATTTTTGCACACCCGCGCATTTGAGTTACATTTTTCGGCTGAATATACTGCCATCTGTGGGTTCAGGTGCCATCTAAAGGTATATACTACGGATACTCTCTACTCTGCCGCGATTTACGGCTAATATACGACTGGTATTTTTTATATAGCTTTAAATCTAGCCAGTCTAGATCTGAGTATATTTACCTCCGTACATACAAGCAACGACAATAATGTAGCAGAAACGAGAAATGCGTTCACGACCAATGACTTGCCTGCATGTTTACCCTCAAAACACGACATTTGATAGCCAGGTTTCAAACAAATCACGTTTTTTAAATCGCTATATTCGACCCGTGAACTTTGCGATACGAACCCGAGTTTGTTGTAGTCGAATGCTTCTCTTAAATCGTATATTGAATGAATCACTGCTTTAAAATAGGCAGTGACAGAGACGAGTAACAACAACTTACTTACTCGTATAATAATGTGAAAATGGTTAAGTTCATTCATAAGATTAATGATTGTTATCCCACGTACTTGTATCGATGATAGGGCTGCTGCATTGATCCAGGTGATTTTAATTTTCGAGAGGAGATACTTCTAAATCTGCCGTGAACGACATGACAGATTTTTCTTTGCCACTTCGAAAAAAAAACATATATAGGGGGGAGCAATATTTTTTGGGAATAATAAAAAAAGCACGCGTCTTTTGATGCTATCAGAACACAATAGTGTCGGTCAAGTGAAAACAGATTGTCCTGTTGAAAATTTTTTATGAAAAAGAAATAGGTATCTGTTTGTAATTCCAAATAAAAAGCTTTTTACTTAATACATATGAAAGTATATAAAGTACGGTTTTTTGTGTTTGTTTGTTTCGGTTTGTCTTTAAAATGGCTGGACCAATTCTCCGGGACTTTCACGAGCAGATAGCTGATGTTACAAGTAGTAAATTAGGCTTAGTTATGGTTCTTATAAGTTAATTTGGGTAAGAAATGTATTAGCTAATTGTTTGCGCTATTTTATCATGCCAACCCTATTCGTATCTCGTAGGTAGAGCTGTGTAGTGATCTTAATATGCTTCATCCATTGAAGACTTGATAGAATCTGTGCATCAGGTGGAACTGACATAATAATTACATCCTACACGGCGATTATTCAGACGCCCACTCCTGGAAATCCTATGTTTTTGCACTATTTACCTACACGATATTGACAATATATATATAATAGATACATCCGTGGTGGTAATAAGTATAGGTATGCCGGACGGGCCCGATGGCGCAGATGGTAGTGATCCTGTCTTGTGCACCAGGGGTCGTGGGTTCGATTCCCACCCAGAGCAAATATTTATATGATGATATTTGTGTTTGCTCTGTGTATGGGTGTAAAATATATGTATTTAAGTAGTATATTTGTGATTCCTCTGTCCTCTATCTGGCGTCCGTAACACAAGTGCTTTAAGCGACTTACCACGGAGTCAGGTCAATGAGATGTTGTGGGAATTTATTATTAACTCGCTTGCTCAGTACGGCAATTATACGCAAAATTCCCCCTTTCGTGGGGAGACCTATGTCCAGCAGTGGATGTCCTACGGCTGTTATGATGATGATGATTACGATCAGAATGTAAAATTTTATCATTACGATATTAACTACATTTACCAACAACCTGACGGGTTTTGTCCTGTCTTTACTGTTATGTATTTATCAAGTAAAATTTTAGTTATGATCACTATAAATTGAGATATAAGCTATCCTTCCTCTCAAGTTGGATTAAACTAAGCACAGTAAGTAAATACGTATTTATTTAAATCGGTTCAGTAGTTAAAGATACTAGACATCTCTACATTTTTTAAGGTAACTTAGCATCAAATTTTAAAAATGTTTTTTTTTTTAATTTACTATCTGGAAATTCAATATTTTTAGACTTTTAGTTTTGATAATAATTACAAGAATATTTAATGTCGAAATCTGGCGCCTCTTACACTGAACATATCTAAGTATGTTACACTTGACATGTTCCTAATACCCTTGTATGAAATAAATAAACAAATTCACACAACATTTCATACATTGACCTGATTCCGTAATAAGTCGCTTAACGCTTTACTTGTATTTAGGACATCATACAACAGAGGAATCAAAAAATATACTACTTAATACAAATGTTTAACATCCAGACACTGAACAAACATAAATATCATCATATAAGTTGTTGTTGTTAGTTGTAGCTCTGGGTGGGGATTGAATCTACGGCCTTTGGCGCACCAGACAGGATCACTACCATCTGCGCCATCGGGCCCGTCAAATATATATATTTATATCGGATATCCAAGGAATTGCTACGCTTGCTGTAGGAACTAGGCTGGCATGAATAGGGCTAACAGGCCAAAAAAACTAGGCGCAAAAAAATGGCGTCGAGTTGCGGCAACCTGCCCATGAAACATCTATCTAACTCCCTCTTGTCTTCTACAGGATCTGTCGTACAAGGACAAACACTGGCACGAGGCATGCTTCTTGTGTGCTAAGTGCCGCGTGTCTCTGGTCGACAAGCAGTTTGGCTCCAAACTGGACAAGATCTACTGCGGTAACTGCTATGACGCGCAGTTCGCTAGCCGCTGCGATGGCTGCGGCGAGGTCTTCCGCGCTGGTGAGTACCCCGCCTTATTAGATAAATGTTAAAATTTGTGCTGGGTCTACAATATGTGATCATTTGAATATAAAAGTATACGTATTTTTTTAATTTATTAATTGTAGGAGAAAATACTAATCAAGACAATTGCGAGAAGAAAATAAGAATTGGCCTAATTGTGTAAAAGTTTTATTAATATCAAAGTACATACATTACATTGGCATAATAATAAAAATTTAATTAAATTTATATCTCACCACTTTTATTATTAATAATTGAAGCGTTGTGATAAGTTGTGAATAAACAGTTATGATATAGATTTGTCCGATTGGTTATACTTGTGTATTCTCAATATGCTATACCCAATAGTCAGGTCTACAGTAGATAATCCAAAATAGGTTAATATGTTCGCATGTAATCCTGCAAAACATACATTTATGTACAACTTGTCTTAACCCGTGTGGTACTGGCAGAGAAGTACCTCCCTCCATCCCAGGTAACGGAAGAGGCAGCTTTCCCGTCGCGAAGCTACGCTCTCTGTACTCTAGCCTAGCGCGGCAATTATTTGCAATATCCTCCTTTCTTTGGGAGGCATATATCCAGCAGTAGACGTGTTCTAGCTGGTTTGATGATGTATCAACATCTAATTCTACCATCTTTACATCGTGTTTCAAGTTGCAACTAGGCTTGTAGATGACAATTCAGAACTTCATCTTCATATTGGAAAAATAGACAGAACTATTTAAATCATCGATTAATTTAATTTGCCTTCGAAAATAGATATTATCAATTGAAAAACAGTAGCTCGTTAATAAATCCATTTTGTATGTATCATAGTGTAGTATTATTTCACATGTAGTTTATGTATTCCGTGTTATTAAGAGTCAGTTACTGACATAAAAACTGTTTGGTTCTGTTCCAACTTGTCATTTATTTGGCTTGGGATGGCAACACATGCACAAGTGATCTACTGTCAAAAAATCTCGGATACGCGCCTTCGGCCCGAGACATGCCTGAGTGAAATGTATCGTTAGTTCAAATTTGTTTTTAGAATTCAACAATTGTACAATTAATTAAAAGAAAAACATTTTTGTTTTGTAATGAAACATGTATTAGTTCTATAAAAATCTTTTTTTTACATTATAATTTTTTATGTTTTTGAATTCGTTATTCAACGTTAATTGGCATAAATTGTTTGATTTCATGTTTAAATGAATAATACAATGTTTTTAACAACCGTAACAAGATATATGTAAAAGAAACTTCTTTGATTTACAATCATTTTTCTTAAGTTTGTCTTTGTCGTTTTATTGACAGGGCCACTAGATGTCACGACTGACGGTTGTGACATTTTATAGAAAAATGTAATTGTGATGTTTTGCATCAATAGGATTTATTAGGATTTAATTGTAAAAAGAACTGAAGTGAAACATGAAGGCCTAAAATGTTGTTTCTTCCACTATTACAGATAAACGCAATTACGTCTTTATTTCACATATCCCAATTATTATTGGAATAATATCATTATATAATGTTATATGGAGTAACATTTCCTAAAAAATATACATTCCAGCATTAAACGAATTTTTGTACGTGTGTAACAAATAAACTCAAAAAGTAACAGACCGACTTCAAAAATCCGTTCACTGTTAAAAACTAACATTATAAGCGAGTAACATCAGATATAATAAAACTACATTTTTTAATGGCTCTAAAACGCGGTTTATTTATAAGTTTGTACATGTCTAGTTCGACGTTTCTATGCTATATTAAACAGCAATATATAAGTAGTGACGGAGTATATTTTAGAAAACATAAACTGTATATATCCCCATATTCCTGCGGGAAAAGTATACTTACTTATAACCTGCATTGATGGACTTAAAGCTGAATTGAACTGTGAAAATGCACATATAAAGGATATTCTCATAGTATTACGCGACTAAACCTTAGGCGGTCGTGTTTTTTCTTGTCAATTTAAAAGTCAAAAATATGCAGCCGGTCGGGCTTACGAGGCTACCATGAGGTCGGACACTTGCTCCGTCACCTTATACTGCGTGGACCTCGTGCTTTATATGGGCTGGAGTCGGACACTGTGAGCATGTAGGGAGTTTGTAGGAAATGGTATTGACTTTCTTTGGAATTTACAAGCGAGTATTTCAATGAGCTTAAATGTGTTTAAGGTTCGTGATTTTGTATGTGTTGGACACTTGGAGTGGATGATTGTATGGACTATATTTGTGGAGTTCTCGTGAAATTTTTGAAGCTTGTCGATATTGTAACTCAATGTGATTGACGAATCCAGTGACGCATATGGTAGTCGTATTGTGCTCCAAGGGTCGTGGGTTCGATCCCCACCCAGGACAAACATTTATATGGTGAATATTTGTATTTGTAAGAATAGTTATTGTGGAATATATATACTTTTTTGTACATAATTGTTGTCTATCTTGTCGGATTGAACCAGCGATTGATATGTGATTGCAAATTATTTTTATTCATATTGAATACCTCTATAATCACCAGTGTTTCTCTGTACATTATACATATAAACCTTCCTAATGAGTCACTATATCTATAAAAAACCGCTTCGAAAACTGTTGCGTAGTTTAAAAAGTCTGAGCATATATAATGACAGACAGACAGCGGGAATTGACTTAGTTTTATACTATGTAGTCATAGTGGTTATATAACTTCTTTCATTCATACTGGAACCTTAAAAAAGAAATAAAACAATACATACCGACTTCCAAATACGATTTACAAGATTTAACATATTCAATGACACTGGATATCCAAATAAATTATCTATCTGAACAGTGGTTTTTCAGATAGCCTAGTACCAATTAGGAATTTCACGGAATACCTACGCTAACAAATTCACAAACGCTCGTTTGTTTACGAACCGCACGGTTAAACAATACAATCAACGTTTTATTATGGCAATATTAGACAAAACAGATAAAGGACGATCGTATCTATGCTAATGATCTATTTATGCAGCAGCTAATTCCACATCCATTGCGTCCCCCGCAAATCGCTCAGACATAACATTCCTTATTTAAACGGTGATATAATAGGCCCTAAACGGCATTAATGGTTACACCAAAGTTAAGGATGGGCTACATATCTATTTTCGCTATTGGAACGTTCTGAATAAAAAATAGTGAACATTGACAATC
This sequence comes from Heortia vitessoides, assembly GCA_020976665.1. NCBI lineage: Eukaryota > Metazoa > Arthropoda > Insecta > Lepidoptera > Crambidae > Heortia > Heortia vitessoides. The sequence goes on from JACJUM010002819.1 coordinate 3,386,800, forward strand.
TACATTTTTACACCGTGGCTTTATCGCCTCGTTTTCTCTCCCTAATATCGTTTTTTGCACTCTCAGACATAACTGAAATGAATTTCATTATTATTTATTGCGTCAACAAAAAAATTGCAATTACAAATTTATCATCGCGTTTCTAACATTAATTAGTATTTGAAAGTACACATTAAACACAGATTGTTTTAGCTTTCTGAAATCTTATGTAGGTACTCCATTTACCATGCTTGGTGCGTTTGGATTAGTATTTCAAATTATTATAATAACTATTTTAGTATAATATTTGATAATGATAGTGAATATGTAAACTAGATATATCCGGTTCGATATTTACGGACCCAGAACCGCTTTACGGTTCTGGGTCCTTATATAAATATTCAATTCAATTTCGATTTAAACAGGTTCAGCTAAAATTCCTCGTTAACTAGAAGAAGTTATGACCAACATTTGATATAATTAATCGTTTGTCATTAGTTTCAAAAACGCAAAACAAACGCAGCTATAGGAAGTGCCTTTTGCCAAAGAGTTTGAATCCATAAATCAACAATCCGCCCCCAAACAACACTATCAACACCAAAGTTTGATATAACTGGAAGACGTTTGTCATTTGTTTTGAAATAGCAAAAGAATCGCAGTTATAGCAAGCGTTTTGGCCAAAGAGTTTGAATCCATCCATCCGCAATCCACCTTCTTTTTTCAAAAAAGCTCTGTTAAATTATACAAATGAAAGTTTGATTGAACTAACAAACGTTTGTCATTTGTTTTAAAATCGCAAAACAAACCCAGCTATAGCATGCGTCTGAGAAAAATTGTTGAATCCACCCACGCGTAATCCGCCTTCTTTTTTCAAAAAATCCGAGCTTAAAATACTAAAAATTACTTTCACGATGAAGCCCAGCCTTCAGCCAAACAAAAACACCGAATCACCAACAAATTGAATCGGAGAGCAATATCGCCAACCAGAGCGGGCGTCGGTGTACGGCTTCTAATTGGAAACGGGACTAATCTAGCGTGATTGGCAACTATAGCTGTTTTCGTTCTACTGCGTTCGCCCTCACAGTTTTGGCTTGAAGCCGGTTCGATTAAACATATACGTATTTTTATGAGTTACTAAGATCACAGACATTGATGAGCCCGGTGGCAAATTCGGCAGTGTTACCTCTGCGCCAAGAAACGTAGGATCGCCAATATAGATGTTTGTCCTTTTTGAAATATAATACCAGACACAAATGTCTATCACATAAATATTTATCTGCAGTAAGGCTTGATAGGGACACCAAATAATGCGCCATCGGGCCCGTTAATAAATAAGTTGACTCCCAATTCCAAACTAGCAGTGCCTGCGATTTCATCCGCGTGGAATAGTGACTTTGGGGGATATAGTAGCCTTAATCGATAAATGGGCTATCCAACACTGAAATAATATTTCAAATTAGACCAGCAGTTCCTGAGATTAGCGCGTTCAAACAATATAATATTAGTGTAGATAATATATTGACATTCTTTAATCAATATCTTAAGCAAGCGGAATATTATAATCGAAACACTCCCAAACAGAATTCTAACTCTTAGAAAGTTTTTGAGCTAAAAGGTTTTATCTAAATTATTCGGATTTTAATAGCTGTTTTGTTATTCCATTCATATTCTAAGATTAGATTTATCTACACCATACACAGGAAACCTATTTAAATTTAGATAAAAGTCAGTAAAAAGATGCACCGTTACCGCTCCGGATTTTACACAGTGATTTCGTTTGACCTTTTGACTTTTTAGGTCAGACACTTCACTGTTAGTTTTAGGGTTATCGTTTCATAGATTAGTGCTGAATTTTACTCTGAGAATAATGTAAAGGAATATGTAATGGATGACACAAAATACACATTATTAATAATATTTTACTCCCAAAGGATATCATTTACACTACATAAACATTAAATGACAATTGAAATAAATATATAGATGTAGTGTGAAATATGATGCTGTGACAACAATGGAGAAATGTTAAGATGATTTGGACGTGTAGAAAGGACGGATGAAAGTAGAATGATAGCACAGATATAAAGCGAAAGTGAATGGAATAGGACGATCTGAGTGAACGTACCTTAACCAGGTAGAAGATGTATTAGTAAAAAACAAAGCCCCTAGTTATATATCAAGAATAAACGAGCCTGTATGAATGGATCAATGCGATGCCAAGAACGTAGCAAGTGAAGATCCATGGCCTACCTCGATGGAACACAGGAGTGATGTATGTATGTATGAAATTAACAAATTGAATACACACACACGTAGTGTGTCATTTGCACTCTCATATTTAACTATAGTTGTCTCTGTATGCCCAATATTTATGATTTTTTTATTTATTGGTTCCCGAATTACATGATTCTATTTAACTTAACTCTTAATAGGGTTTCACCCTTCATTGCTGGACATAGGTCTCCGCAAAACAGAGGGGCGCCCATAATTGCCGTGCTCCTCACTAGGGGTGGCAATCGCAGTGCGTAGCTCGCGACCAACACCTGCTACCCAACTCCACCCTGGCATTTAGCTAAACTGTTTCAGGCCGCCATCTGTCGGTACCTTAATCACCTTTTACAGCTGGTACAAGGCGAGGTACTATTTTACTCTGCCGGTACCACACGGTTATGTTGATGAGTCGCGATATCTGATAGTCGAAGTCTGATTGAGAGTGCCAAAGAACTTCGCTAACTTATGACACCTGGTACAAAGGGAGGTATTATATACCTTTTGACTTAGACCTCTTGCAAATCAGAATATCCAGCAAATTAAATTTATTTCCCTCAAATATCTTATTACATATTCCTTCCTTTTTAACGAATACAATGTTTTTTTCATGACCAAACTCTTAGATTATTTTTTTCCTTTTTGGATAATTAAAACATTTCATTTCTGTTTCGCTTCACATCATGCACAACAGTAAAGTAACAGTTGATGACAGCTGTGACACAGTTTATACTAGTACAGCTGTCCTCGTTACCTCAGTGCTAGCAAACATCCTAAATGTAAAAAAGAACATTGCAACTGAATATTCAATTTTTTTCTTTTGCAAATGAAAAAAAAATTCCTTACACAAATATAAACCTGTTTACTTTTGGCAATTAGCATATTAAATAAGCTGCCGCAGCCCTTCGTATGCAAATTAGCGACATACTTAACACAATTTCTGATCGATGTCAGCTGTCAATAAAATCAATCTCCAATGTTCACAAACTTGAATAATCTCCGCGATAAACAACTAGTAATTAATCATTGTGTAATTACCACAGTTTTTGTGCGGTACCACTTTCTTGGAAACTGTTCTTGAATGATATCAAGACATACAAGTATTGCAGCTCTCATGGCTATGTACAAAAAGTTGTGTCCGAATTTATTTACTAACCGCGCCCCGATGTTTCACCCACGACGTTCCCTTTCCGTAAGAATAATAAATAAAAACTGCAGCGGCAAGGCGTTTCTTAAATTTCATCTACTACCTACATTTGAGGTAGTACTTTCTATGTCGTTAAAGTACTTAACTCTCACCTATTGCTCGCATCTCTATATTCCGGTTTGAAGGGTTCTATGACCAAACTCATATTCAAAATATTTCGAAAGCAAGCACTTTCGAATTGTCAAAAAAAACAGTAATATTTCAGAAATATAAAGTATTTAATTCTTTTCTACTCATAATACCGATGATTTTGATGTCAGAACGGGATCATAGGTGTCCTTTAACATTTAAATTAGGTCTACCTTAGGTCTGCCAGCACCAGACGGGTCTAAAAACCCAATTTTAATGCAATTCATTACACGAGCTACCAGAAAAGAACCTACACGAAAAACTGGTGGTGACAAAGGTTCGATCAATATTAATAACCCTTTGAGATAATGAGATATAAAATCATCAAGTGCTGATGTTGACGAGGCGCAATTGGCATTAGCGTTTACAGTCATACGTACTTCACTTTTCATACATATTTGGCGGTCGCGCTTAGTTCTTCCACTTAAGCAACAAAATCTATCGTGGTGTTGACACTCGTATCTAGTTCTTTGATTTTTGTTAAGAATGAACGAGAAATATATGACAGGATGGACAGACGATCTGACTAAAACCGCAGCATCGCGCTGGACACGGGCCGCATACATCCTATTGGAGATTACCTAGGTCCAGCAATGGAGGCTTTGCGGCTGATATGATAGTGATAATGATGATGAATGAAAAAGGAAGAATGGAAAAGAAAACCAATAGTTACTAGAATATATGAATTTGATTGATTATTAGAAAAGTGTTTCAAGCAGGCAACAGTGGCGTTCGCGCTGGTTCCAGCCGGTCTGAAATATCGTGTCCGTGAGCGGTATCTATGTGTGCATCGCTTGAGCGCACTTCTACCTATTTGTATTGTGTCTATAAGCTACAATGACTTACTTTCACGCGGGCTTCTTAAGAATACAACAAAAAATATGAACGTATCTTGTGCTTCGACAAAAACAATAAAGTACATAATTCTAGGTGATTCCAAGTGATGTTCCCAAATCGATGTTCAATGACTCCCACACACGTCTAAATGCGATGATGATGCTAGCCTCGCGGAAGTAATCGTGTTCGTGACAAATAATGGACGAGTAATCATTTGTATATATTTATATACATATATAAAACTCGCTTCACGGACATTAGTGTAAATTCAAACATTCGATGTATCGAGTGATTTTTTAACTCGAATATCAACTTTGGACACTTAAATCTTTTTAGCTAAACTAAAGGAATAAACCTGATTGGTTATTTTGTTTTTAGAGGTCTAGCTTAGATCTCTCACCTTCATAATTCGCCGGGGATAGTGGGGATTCAATATCGCGTATGTAGCATTAGTAAATAAGGTTGAAATTTCACGTTTTATAAATCGAACTTTGAACTTTATCTACAATTGCTACTGCGCTTTTGAATTATCCTCGATGATATGATCGTCTAACATGAACGCTTGCCTTGCTGTATTCATACTTAAAAGGTTAGAGAGGCTATGATATTACTGGGTAATTGGCATAAAACCGCGACGCGTTAGTGAGTCCATGATACTTTCGATATCACGGCATCTTTTTTTAGACCAGCTCAACAAAAAAGTCTACAGTTCGCCTGATAATAAGCGTCAGTGCAGCCTATAGACGCCTGTAATAACACAAGGATATCACTAACGCGTTGCCAACCTTGTGACTTGAAGATATTATGAAACATAATACACTAATCTTACTGCCTCCATTAACCTTCAAACCAGAACACAGCAATACAAATACTGCTACTTGGTGGTAGAAATAGGTGAGTGTGAGGTACATATTCAGACGATTTTTGTGTGAATTCTACCTCATGCAAATATGAAGACTATGGTGATGATTACCATCACGCCACTGCCATTCCAATAATATGAATCTCTCGTACTTATTTAAGAAGGGTTAAGTTTTAATAAGGTACCAATATTTTTGATTATACATTCTTGCATGGCTGGATATCTTTAAAACCACTACATACTACACGAGCAAACTTGACGCCAACAGCTAGTCGAAGATGACAATGAAGTGCGACCGTCTCTTAAATGTTTTAATAGTAAATGTATCTGGAATCCTTGTAGACTATAGACCATACAAAAATGTTCAATGCGTCAACGCAACTTTTCTTCGAAGAATTTTTTTTTTGATTAATCGCGTAGGATATTTAAATTTTTTGTGCAGATTAATATTAAATAGCTGCAACGATAAACTATAATCTGATTTTATTTTGAGTCCTTTTGAATTGACATTTGGTTTGAAATATAGAAACAATCTATAATTCGCGCCGAAAATATCGGCCATTGTGAAAGTCAAATAATGTTCCCATCTCTCCGGCCCCAAGAAGTTTTTATAAAAACATGTGAAGAAGGCATACGTATAATTATAGAATGTTTCATCAAATTTCACCTCTATTTTAATAGACCTAAATATTCAATTGCCGTTACTTAAAAATTGCAAGTCCCGTTTCTTGAAGGCGCCAAAACGTGCCAGACGCGAATTATCTGCGAAAATTATTTATTTCTATCATTCCCAATGTGCTTCGATGTACGTGATTAATGACTTTGATATATCTTCGAAACGTTTCTATCCATATTTTGTAAATTGAACGTTATTCAAAGAAATGTTTTATGCATTTATAAATAAGGCTAGTATGATTTATCTATCGGAGTACTAATAAGTATTTATTGTTAATATTTATGTTCACATTCATATGAATTTATATGCAGACGTAGCCGTGGGCTACCGGCAAAGTAGAATAGTAGCTCCCCCTATATCGTCGTAGAAGGCGACAGGGCGGTAATGGACCGCAGTATTCCTGTCAGCAAGATGTGTTTGGCGATTGCTGCCACGTCACTCCTTTGGCTCTATTTTCAGTAGTGGACATTCTACAACTGTTATGAAGATGATGATTACCTAATGGATCTTAATACTTAAGAACGGCATATTGTTTCCGTTATAGTTTCAATGAAAACTCCGAGGTTGTCTGAACTTATGGTTATAATATTAAGGTATATTGTAAGGAGTTAAAAAAAAATTGTTTTTATAATTATACTATTATTAAGCAGGATTTTGTTGTAATTACAACAAGTGTTGCAAATAAGTTGCCGTTAAGGTATATTACCATTATGAAAAAAAAAAAGAAATGTCATCGGCTATATCCCTTAAATAAATATTGAATGACCCGCGGGCATGTTGTTATGCACATCTAACATCTAAATGGTTCATGACAAACTTCTCAGATCAATTACCTGCTTATTTAGCATATTACAAGTGGGCAAAATATCTATTTTCTGCGGTGACCATCGCTCTGAGTCATAGTGTGGGCCGTGCCGTGTTTAATCTATACACATTTAAAATAAAATTGAAGTGTCTGTTTGTTGTATCAAAAATTTTTTCTACGAGTATATCAATATTATAAGGTTGAACGGTTTGTACGCGCTGATTTCATTAAATACTCTTTGGAATTTAAAAAATAAACGATTTTCATTGCCCATTTATCTACATCACGCTACGACAACGGCTAGAGCTTTAATAGCAGTAGTTTTTCCTCAGAAACGCAGTCCAAAACGCAGCTATGGAAATAAACCTTCAAGAAATAATTTAAAACCTTTTTTTAAATAATCTGTTTGCCTGGTACAAATACTAATATCACTCATATCGGATGTAGCTGGACCGAACTGAATGGGAATTTCATTAAAAGATATTCTACTCTTATGAGTAACATATCGCCAGGCCCGATGCCGCAGATGGTAGTGATCCTATCTTGTGCACCAGGGGTAGTGGGTTCGATTCCCATCCAGAGCAAATATTTATATAATTTTATTAGTGTTTGTTATGTGTATGGGTGTTAAATATATGTATTTAAGTAGTATATTTGTGATTCATCTGTTGTCTGGCGTCCGTAACACAAGTGCTTTCAGCGACAGAGTCAGGTCACTGTATGAGATGTTGTGGGAATTTATTATTATTATTATTATATTTCACTGCTTTTTTAGAAACAAATTCGGAATTGCTTACCAATTTCGATTCAACTTTTTTTTAGACCCGCTCGACAAACAAGCATACAGTCCACGTGATAGTGAGCGTCACTGCAGCCAATAGACGCTCGTCATTTTACAAGGATATCACTAGCGCATTGCCAACATAGTAGCTTGAGGATATTATGCCACATTATCCAATAAATTCACTGCCTCTCTCACCCTTCACATCGGAACACAGCAATGCGAACACTGCTATTTGGTGGTAGAAATAGGTGAAAGTGAGGTACCAATGCAGACGACCTTTTGTATGAGGTCTACCTCATTCTTTAAAATTATAATACTTTTTTGGTGTCGGCTTTTACCTCATAAATAACTTCTTGTGTTATACCTTTGGATACTCGTAATTCCTTTTAAAGAGGATATCAAACCTTTATCCTCTTATATAAACCAATGTTCATAGAAACTGAAGTTTTATCAAAAGTAAAACAACGTTTTTAATCTTTGACTAGTTTAAACATGTCTTAATATTAATACTTAACTAAAAAATGCGACATAAACTTTCCTATCTCTCAACTCAGTAGTTTAGAATATCCTAGACATACAATGTGACATATTTTTATATATAAACATAACATATAAGCTATTCCGATGAATAAGCTGGAAAGTTTCATTAAAATCTATTTAGTAACACGCAACGTTTTTGTACATTATATGAGTGAAGTAGATATGTTTGTAGTTACTTTGTTTAGATAATATTGGACAAACCGCACATATAAAAAACGCATGTTTCATTGATTATGACAACTATTAGGTGATATGAGAATTATTAAACAGAGAACAGGAGTGATCGTAACCTTACCCAGTCAAGTTTATTGGCTTAATCGCTTTACTATGTCAAACATTACTAATTTGCAATAATAATGACGCAACTCTAAATAAAACACCACTCAAAAATGGAATCTATAATTAATGTCGTTAGTGTTCTTATTTGATCATCAGTAACTTTAAAGTTGTGTCGGTATTCATACAACCCATTGATTTATGATCAATTGTTTTATTTGACCTGTTGAAAAAAGATGTTAAATACAAATACGCTAAAAAACGGTGTGTAAAATGAATACAAATTAAATACTTTTATATTCATAAACGTTCGTAAAGATTTAATCATCCCATTGAAGTGATATATGGAGTCAAATAAATATTTATGAGATCGCGTCGATTTGCAATTATGGAACAAAAAACAATAATGAAGCTCGCCTTCGATGTCAGCGTTATGATTTTTGATGACGTAAATTAGGCGTCGGACAGCAATAAAAAATACAAAATATCAATATTATTATATTGGAAAAAAATACTTAATTTATGGAAATAATACAACGTGACATCACATAATAGTTCTGTAAAATTTTCCTCAATTTATTGTAAACTATATAATTCAGATATTGAGTTCAAAATTGACATAAGTTGTTTTGTTATCGTGAGAGAATTAGACGCGCATTAGAAACAATTACCGAGTATTGGGTTTAGCAAGCAGATGTAACTTAGTCTTAAAAGAAGCTCATGGATAACGTATTTTTTTAATTATGCTGCAGAGACTGTAGACACGAATTAAGAAAAGGGGATTTACGAGCTAATATTGTTGTACGGCAATTAATTACGAACAGATACTAGAATATAAAAGTTACGAGTCTTGGTAGCACTATTGGTAATGCATTCCTCCGGAAGGGAAAGAGTGCAGGTTCATGTCCCACCCGAATCCAGAGACATTCCATACAGAAATATATAACAAAACATGCTATAATAACTCGTAGTGTTCCTGAAAACTATTACGACATAAAATAAACTTCTGAAGCATTATTTATCCATATAAGTTCCTATGTGAGTCAACGAACTTTGCAAGTGTTCCTCGACAAACGATGTCAGTGCACAAATGCAACAAACATTGTCACTCGATACTCCCCACGGAATGGAGAAGACGTGAAATATGACACGACCGGCGCACCGCAAATGTCTATTCTTTCGCGATTTATGCTGTTGGCGGTTAGGCGGACGATACAATGGCAGATTAAGAAACTAGACATATTTCTACCGACATATTATCTAATTACTATAGATATTTTCAGAAATTTATATTTACTCAAATCTGTACCCATTACTGATTAGTCAGATTATGCATTTTGACGGGCCTGATGCTGGAGAAGGTAGAGATCCAATCTAATACGGCAAAGGTCATGGGTTCGATCCCTACCGAGGACAAACATTTATATGATATATTTTTTGTTCTGTCTTTGGGTATTAAAAACAGATATTATATTTTTGATTCCTTTGTTGGCTGATAACCGTAAAATAAGTTATCACTAGTGCGTCGCCAACCTTGTGAACTGAAGATAATACCTACCATATATATATATATATATCATCATCATCATGTTCATCCGAAACTGTGCAGCTCCAATGAACAGGGCTGGGATGGGCAGCAGTATTCCAACACGCTTACGGGCCCTCTTTTTTTGGGGAGGCCTATATCCAGCAGTAGACATGATTAAACACGCTGTTTCAGAAAAACCCACAAATTCTATTCAACTCTCAAACCGTGTTCGACTGATTTAGGTGAATTACCACGTAGGTCGACTGATGCCCATAACGAGGCCTATCCAATAAAATAGACATTTGTCTATTCATTACACGATAAATCTCAAGAACATTGATCACATAAATTTTCTCGGCTCGAGATATTATGTTCATTATGAAAACATGCGTTAAGAGTTTGTGCTCTCATGTTAAGAGTAATCGTAGTGATCTACTAATATATATATATATATATATATATATATATATATATATATATTTGAATAGGCTGGTCCAAAATTCTATATGCAGTCACAATCATAATAATAATACGAATTAATTGTACATTGTACCGCTGGTGCTTTCAAGCACTGGTGTCATTCCTAAGCACCTACTTGATGCTTTACGAACCCTTGACTTACCAGAAAGCATTTACACCTCAATTCACTTGGCCTAAGCCCGTGAATTTTTTTTATATACCGAATCACCCACAGTGTTTTAAGAAATTTTAATCTCATACGTTGACCTGACTCCGTGGTAAATCGCAAAAAGCACTTGTGTTACGGACATCAGACAACAGAGGAAACACAAATATAATACTTAAATATCCAACACCCAGATAAAGAACAAACACAAATATTATTACATAAATATTTCACCTGGGTGGGGATCGAACCCACGACCCCTGGTGCATAAGATGCGCCCGTAGTCAATGCCCGATTGACTGAACTTATGCATTTCAGTATACACTTTGTTTTCACTAACCGGGTAGGTACTTAATACAATGTATATTCAAGTATAATAAACATCGTACGTACTGGCTTAGAAAACGTGACCAAAATACCTACTTGGTAAGAACATGCCTTATCTCAAAATGAAATACTAAAACGCGCAAGCAAATTGTTGTGCACTTGAACAAAAGAATTTAAAATTATTGTAACATAAATAATAATAACGAGGTATCTTTCATTTAATTATATAAATAAACTTGATTATTGTAATTGCGATTGATCATTTAAAAATCACTGCTCAGTTAATACATCTGTCATTAATGGCTATAATGAGATCTTAGCTTAACAGATTCCGAAGTATTTTATCTTGTCGATCAATTAAGTTCAATCAACAGCCTGCGTTGTGACTCGTGCCAACGCTTCCCTCCCGTGAAATACGAACGACATCACTCAGTACCTCACGGAGAGCCGCGAAGCCTACACCGCCCGGTACCGCGCGCTATAAAAACACAAACGTCAAACGTTTGGCGCGCTTTTGTTTATTTTTGTCTATTAATTTTGACAGTTCATTTTTTTTATATTCAAAAATGTCCGCGGACGTTTTAAGTGACGACCTCAAATCCCGTTTGCATTTAACCACAAAAACAGTTGGACAAGAAAGGATTAGGAGAGCGAGGGAGACTAACGAAGATGTCGCTATTTTGTCAATGTTTCTGCCAAATGCAACCGCTGAGAGGGAAAACAAGAAGTTTTGTTGTGCATTAAGAGATCAGTGTCTCCTCGGCGACCCCAGAAAGACTATAGCAGGTTGTTTATTTTTATTTATTAAAGGTTTACAAACTAACTGCTATTGTATCGAGCCTTTACCGCCGTCTAAGCTTAACCGACAGAACCCAAATTTTACAGGCGTAGGTATTTTATAAATATTATTAAGCAATTAAAATTTTAGCAAATGCTATAACTTTATAACGGTTTTTTTTGGAGGGAAACATCGGCTGGGATATGTCCGTTACGGCTTTTAATACAAGTATAAAAAGCATTTTCAACTAAAGTGTCGCTTACGATAATTTGGCGGTAAGGGCTCGGTATGTATTCTAGACAACGAGTTCTGCAACAAGGTAACTCCTACTCAAACGGCATTATTATGAAGGCAGCCTGCCCACTAACCTATAATCAATCTGTCAATTGATTAAGTCAATTGGATTAACCTGATGAATGGAACTTTACCGTCTATATCCTATTATAATTAGCCGGACAGTACGAAGATAGTATGAGCGAAAAGTGAAATTGAGTTTATAATTATTTCCTTTTTTAAATTAAATAAATTAATGTAGCTAAATAAGGCCATAGAGGTTATTGAAAATGTAAAACGTTTTCTTGCTATACTAAATTAAATAATAACACAATACATTTTGAAAACCTAATGTTTGAAAATAGTATATAAGTCCACCGTCAGTGCGAATGCACCTTGTGTATTTATTTTAGGCAAATATTTTTACAGGTGTCTTTGTCATTATAAGATAAAAACCTATTTTCAATACGCTGTTTATACTAAATAATCTGGAGTACATATGTTTTTCACATACTTACTTAGTCTATAAGAATATTTATCATACTAGGATAATAATAATTGTACGTATATAATAATAATAATACTCTTTACTGTACACCTAAATTTACAAACAATATTAATAGTGTGTAACCCATAGTGAAGTACAATTGGCGGCCTTATCGCATAGAGCTATTTCTTTCAGGCAACTTTTGCATGGAAAATGTGTGGAAAACATATTTTAAACAAGAGGTAGTATGAAGTGTAGCAAATAAAATTAAAAATAAAATTATAAATAATATATTTGTTGGCCTTAATAAAAATAAACTGGGCCAGTCTACACCATTATTGCGGCAAGTTTGGCGGCGTGTTAGAATGATCATTTAGCGATACAAATTAAAATTAAGCGACTCCATTCATTTGACTTAATTGAATGAACATTGAGCATCTCCTATCTGCTTCGTTTAATTACCCAAGTGTCTCGTTCGGTGGTCATCCATGTATTAACTCGTTCATTATTCAAGCTATTTGACTAACACGAAATACTCGCAATGTTAACAGTAAATAAAATATTTACATGTTTGGACCAATATGGCGGAAACATGCTATCACTAGTTTTAAATAAAAATAGAATAAAAAAGAAAACTTTAGTTATGTAAATCTATTCACAAGTTCTCTTTCTTTGTTAATTAATTTATTATAATTATTCACTCTACTAGGAGACCCGACAGACATTATCCTGATATATAACCTAGATACCGACTGCAGCGCTATCTGCCCGGCTGATTTGTGAATCTAAACCATACAAAAAAATCATTCAAATCGGTCCATCCGATTAGTTCAGTGACATACATCAATTGATGTATGTATGTATGATGTCGATAAAGGCCGAAGTCGTTCGAGCGATCACACTAAGAAATTTGACTAGGTATTTATGTAATCCACTATGATAGGCATACATTGGCTGGAATATGTGTGGGCTAGTAAAATCTGATAACAGAAAATACTTAAAATACGGTTTCTATCTGTATAAAACCTTTTAACTGACTGAAGAGTGACTCTTACAATAATTATTACCAATATAGCATAAAAGTGTGTAGGTTTATTTTCTTTGATCTTCCTTCACGCATCGTACGATAATTCGTCAAATAAATACTAAAGCATTACACACTCGCAGGAGTTTGCCAAAATAAACTTAATGTTAGAATAAGTAGAATCCATATTGCCGCAGCAGTATATCGTTACGTAAATGCACATAATTGTATTCAGTATTGTAAACGAAAACCAATACAAATTTGTAAATGCTAATCTTTGCCCACAATTATTGACCTTCACCCGAATGTGTGATGTTTGTGTCACTAGGCTGATGGTTTTATTTTTAAACATTAATGTTTTAATTTTTCATCTATACTGGAATCCCATTATAAAAAATGTGCTCATTGGTGTTATTGCACATATAATTCTTTCTATTAGATATCATCTTTAACCCACCTAAGAATTTGAATAATACCACTCGATAGGTGAATTATTAAAGCATCAATAATCCATGAAATTAATATTAGTTGTATTGATGTAAAAAGGTTTCCAGAATCTAATCAAATGACTTTTTATTTATTAAACATTTCTTGCGCGTACTTTTATTGAGCGTATTTCTTCCATATTCATATTTACAATATTTTTTATTTTTCATTTCAAACTCGTTCTTATATAAACACAACTTATACCCTTTATACATGTTCCGAAAATGGCCGAAAGATCAATAAACTTTCAGCTAAAATAGACTTTTATGGAATACCATTCCCAAAGTAACCAAACGATCAATACAATCAAAGCTATAAAATGGGCATGAAGATCCGATAAACTTTTTATAGATTTAATAGCTCTGTAACCAATTTAATCTAATTTCTTTACGACACGAACTATATTAATATATACCGAGGCGCAACATTTTCCTGCAAAATGTCAGGCAGAAAACGTTTATGGCGTGAAAATAATACTGCATTATATATGTATAATACCGTAAAACGTCGCCGTCAAAACATCAGCGGAGTTAAACAAGTCGGAAACGCTTGCATTTTCTGTATAATTCTGTAATATCCGTCTGGCGAAAATGTCGGCACCGCGCTGCTACATTAACCCCATGTTTACCCTAGCCTATATTTTTCTCTTTTAAAGGTAAAACGGAACGGTTTTATGATTTCTTTTTTTTAAGCAGCGTATTAGGTTACAAGTCTGTTTTAAAATTTCAAATAAAGAATGGAACATGCAGGCTCAATGCGCCATTGTTTAGCAAGAAGGATTTAATCAATGGGTTTAATATTTTTGCTAGATGTTGATTGAGATGATAACATAGATATTTGATAGCATATTTTAATCAAATTATACAAGCGTATCTAATAAAATATATTGCTTTCGAGTAATTGTTTTCAATACATATTGTGTATAACACCTGCCTGAATCATCATCCCAGTGAAATACGTCAATCGCACAGAAATATCGATTACAATCCACTTGTGTAATTATCAATAATACATGAATACAACTATTTGCTTTGTTATAATAAATTATTACTTAATTACAAATATATATTTTATTTGCTAATCTTCTAATCAATTTAGAAGACTATGTGGAAACATATTTTTTCCAAAATCTTTAAAAAATTACGTCATCAATAACGGGAAGGATAAAATCAAGTTAGAAATAAACAAGAGGTCTTACTCATATCACAAAAACTCTTCAATTCACGTGGGTGGACCTCAATTCAAGTATAAATCCAATATGTACGAATGTATGTCATTGGTTCAACAAAATATTCATAACGAAAGTTGCCTTGTAATGAGATTTCTATAAAGAGGACATTTGTAGCTATTTTATTGTGTTATTCTTGCATTTGACGGGTCCGATGGCGCTTTTCGTTGTGTCCCTATCTTGTACGCCCTAACCAGGACAAACATTTAGATGATGAATAATTGTGTTTGTTCTGTGTCTAGGTGATATTTGATTTCTTTGTTGTCTAACTTATCTCGGAGCTAGGTCAAAGTATTAGAAGTTTTGTAAATTATTTAAATAATTACCTAAATATAAGTCATCTAGGTTGTCGTATTCTTATTAGTAACCTAGAAAAAAAACAAAATCAATAATATGTTTTCAATTATTTAAAATGTTTAGTAAAAGGTAACAGTCGATTTCCATTTTATTAAAACTTGTTTTATAGTCCAATTATTTAATTAAAACAATTTGTGAAATGCGTTCCCTTTCGCCGACCTCACCCAAAATGTGAAGAGTTGAAGGAATCACTCGCCAATTAACACAAACATAATTGCATTAAGGAAACCAACGTGCAATTAAACTGTCATTTATATTAAATAACAAATAAGGTTTAAAGTTGAAAAATACATCATCTTTTTTATCGGCAACGTTTAAGGTTGCTTTTGGACTGCACCGCTGTCATGCATTATTCAACCTAAAACCGGAGCATTAAAGTTTAAAATGGCAAAGATGATAACCAGAACCGGCGTGTTTACTCTGTATGGTGTTAAGAACATCTGGTGGATATCCTTGGCCTTCGATACCCTTATCTCGTGATGATTGATCCTTTAACCTCCCGGCCGCGTCACGGCTTGGGGTATCTTGTGAGTTACGTCTAATCCATATAAGGTTGCCATATCTAAATAATGTAAACATATCAATGACTGCATTATTTATTTTTTGTTCCTATAATGATTATACAGAACTTCGTATTTATTGTGATTTGACGAGTTCTTTTTCATCCAACTGTTCAAAACCATAAGCTAATTGAAGTTAACCAATTAAATATATCTACATTATAGATTAAAAAAAAAATTCATAGTTCGTTATAAAATGGCAACCCCGCACCTTTCAATACGATGCTTATAGTTGCATCGCTACACACCTAACACGGTTATAATTATTGCGAACGCTCGCAATAAAAAGTTAAGTGTTTCTTGAGTTTAATTTTAAGAATCAAGTCTTTTAAGAGATAAGGCTTGGATTTCATATATTCCACATAGCAAATTTTACTTAACTTATGAGTATTATTTTTTATAGCATCTCGATCGTTATCATGTTTCAAAGTGCATTAAATTCAACTAGCGTATCCGAACAACGTGCACGAGCGCATGGCTACTACACGTGACAGATAAACCGTCTAAATGGCGGGAAATAATTCAGTTGCGTTTAAAAATATTTATTTATTTTTTACACACATACTAACATATTTTGTAATTTAGAATAATTTAAATTAACGACTAAATTACTTTGTTAATTGTGCACAAATTATGTAACTTGATTATTTACCATCTTTAGAGAGAACCTACTTACTTATAGTATTACTTATAGTATAAGTAATATTAAAAAGTTCCTCCATTTGCAGAAACAAATATACATTTTAATTATATCTATAAAAAAAGTTACTATCACATAATTTGAATATTCTGATAAGTTATAAGGATTACTACAAATCAATAACTGAAGCAAATTCGCGTGCGCCAAACTCAGAAAACGAAACAAAACAGATTGCATAAATTCTATTTTATTTTTCTCTAATTTACCAAAACTAGAGCAAGCTTGTGAATTCTAAAGCGAACTTTTATTACTGAAGTAAAATCAATTTCTAGTTTAATCTCCTACCAACAGTTAGATACAAATTTGTTTGACTAAGGAATGGCGGTTGCTTAAAAATATGTATAAAGTACCTGCAGTAAACTGCAGGAATATTGAACGAACTAGACTTCAGCTTCCTATAACGTGTATTATTGTATCGCAAGTCAATGCATCGTTCATTCATTTAGTTATGAATAAGCAACCTATCCAATCAATTTTATGTACATCTGTAAATAGAAAATCTACAAAAGAATATTTACTTATTTCTAACTTAAACTATTAATATATATAATCAATCACACTATTGCGTCGATGTGTCCACGATAACGCAAGCGATCCTGTGGCTCCGAACAAACACTGAGATCGTACAAACAATAGAACTCAAACACCATTAGTCGCACAATATGGCCCACATGTCGCCATCACGGCAAACACAACTCGCCGGATGATTTAATACCATTGAGAGATATTGATAGACATAAAAAAAATGCTTAAATAGAAGTAACTCGTATTTTTTAAAGGACACTATATGTTAATCTCTACCTTCATTAAGCTGTCCCTAAGCTTAGATATTTATTTGAAAAGAAACACGCTTCATGCTTTATTTCATGCTGAAAACATTATTAGTTAATAATCACACTTAGATTTACTCAATTATCATTAATTGTTGTAACCATTTTAAAGACTTGTCATTCTTGGACAAAATTTAAGCCAGTAAATATGTCATAATAAATAACTGCCTAATTAATGTATTGTTATATATCCTAAAATACCTCAAAACATTTTGCATAAGCAATTTATTTTATTCCCTATTCATGGAAATGCACAATATTAATAAACATAAAAGTGAAAACTTCGCAATAGAATTTAATTGCTTCCAAAACAACTTAGCAATGGAAAGTTTTCTCATTAACAAAGTCTACAGGCAACGGTTTGACCGTATACAGCCTCCCACACTAGATCTGGCCTTCGGCAGATGAGCACTCAGATGTTGTTTCGCACACATCCAATAACAAAAAACCAATATGTTACCCGATAAAAAAAATAGATAACGTATTACGATTAAGTACGATATTAATAATGGCTGTATCTAAGCTATTTGGTCATTTTGAATATTTTTAGAATTTTTTTATCACATCTTACTTAAACTAGTAGTTTCTTTATTATTGAATCGATTTTTTTTATTTATAGCTCCATAAATTATAAAATTATATACGGTACCAATGAGACCTTCGGTAGTGTTTTATTTTGTACATCTAGGATTTGAACATATGAATTAGATCGTGAGGTACCGGCAGAGTGGAATAGTACCTCGCCTTGTAACATCAGTCTGCGGTATATCAATCCGAAATAGTGTAGCTCAAATGCACAGCATCCCATCGCGAAAGTTGCGCTCTACGATTGCCAACTCGCTTGCCCAGCACGGCAATTGTGGGCAAAATCCCCCTTTCTTGGGGACACCTAGACGTCCAGCAGTAGACTTCTAATGGCTGGTGTGTCTACGTGTGTCTCCGATATCCGTAATAAAAGCGCTTTAAGCTATCTATTTTGGAATCAAGCTTGAAATGTTAAGATAAATATATTCATCATTAGTAAGTCGATTCTTATGTAGTTTTTATCGAACTTTCTTCTTATACTGGTACTTCAAACATTTCGCAAACAGGTTCCCCACTTTCCTCTATAAAATACTATATCAATTCATTTGCAAATCGTAATGAGTGTATCTAGCCTAGTTTTGCTACTTTCTTATTGCTATAAATAGCGAGTCGATGATTAATTAATAATGCAACGTCGTCCTCCCACGGGCATTATGTTAATTTGAGTCCACTTTGTCACATTACATCCACCAGTTACGGTTAACAGTCGCTTATTGTCGATACACATTGTATTAGTCATTCACAAACCATTGCCGTCAAAGAACTATGCAAAAATGTTCGTGTCGATATCTGAATTTGTAAACGCAAATTTGCAAATAAAAGAAGTTGTATTTTACTAGCTGTAATACAATGCCTTGATAAATTGATTGGTACGAGATAAATCTACAATTGCGTGTCCAATTTTAGCGAGTGGTTGTGGTTCATAATAATAATGATATTTATTCTATAATCTAGACATGATCAATACATATGTATATACATAGAATACAATAATGTAAGAGATGATCGTCAGCTGCTGTGCTAGTATTAAACTGTGTTACAGCTGCCTGCGTCTTCCATCAAATTCCACATGATGATGAACTTGATGATGTTAAATATATATTTCATAGCATAGCACATACATTTAAAATAGAATATATGTTTAGAATATTTCTCTGTGGAATCGGCACTACTTTTTGCACAGTTTACCTGTCCATGAGCGACGTAGACTTCTTCCCAGAATAACAAGAGATCCTCAGGAATAAGATTTAAAGTAAGAACCTCGCGGACAGAGTCGCGGCCGGAAAACTAGTGGGTATTATTATTCTTGAGAAGTATATATACTATGCGTGTAAAATTATAGTCTTACAGAAACAAGTTTAACTTTGAAATGACATCACAGAAACACGTGGACTACGTTCAAGAAAGATTTATCTATCTCCGTGAACATAAATGTCCATTTTTGGGCAATATCCATTAAAATTTATCATTAAAATATGTTTTTTGATGAAGATGATTCACTGAGTTTGGTAAACAAAAACTTTACACTCGCCGAAGTTTTTGTATCGACCTTGAATAAAACTTCGTTAAGTTCGATCGATGGTGTGATAATACTAATGTTGATTCCGATGTAAAATATATCTAGAAAATAATCTTTTCCAACATTCACGCGTTCCCTACACATTAGATTTTTGACTTTTTAGCGTGTTAATATCTTCAAAACATTTATGAAATCTAAAATAAATAAAAACGTATAAAGTATAATAATATTCCATTTAATTAAATAAATTGCCACAACATCTCGTACATTGATTTGACTCCGTGTTAAGTAGTTTTAAGGACTTGTGTTACGAACATCAGACAACAGGAGAATCACAAGTATACAACTTAAATACATATGTTTAACACCCAGACACAGAACAAACATAAATATCAGCATATAAAGATTTGTCCTGGGTGGGGATAGAACCCTCGACCTTCGGCGCACAAGACAGGATTACTACCATCTGCGCCATCGGGCCCGAAAAAATAATAAATAGTTATTAAATTGGAACATAATTGCACCGGTTGAATGGTGAAAGCACAAACCAGTAAATAACGTTCAATAAATAAAAAATAACACACCATAAAATTACAGTTTTTAGTAGAGACGTGAGTCAGTATGTAAACGTCGAGGACACGACCTAACATAAACACAAACCTGTTATTTACTGTGGGTGTCGTGGGCCACTCGAGGCTGGCTCCACACTGTCGCCCCACACCGGAACTACCTCTCAATTTATCCATTGCTGTGGGGCAGAGTGGAATAGTACCTCCCCCTGTGCCAGGTTCACTCCGCGAAAGATGTACGGGATACTCACAGATGGTGGAATATACGCTTGAAAAAGGGTAGCCCAAAGGCAACAGAGTGCGGCAATTATTAATAAATTTTCCCTTCCATGGGAGCTTCTTCTTCATGCCCAGCGGTGAACGGTCGGCTGCTATGATGATGATAATTAACTATCAATTAATGATCGGCTAAAGAGCAGAAAAATAATTCATATCTTTTTATTTTTTTTAATATTATTTACGTCTTGTTAGATAAAAAAGTAATAAAAAAATTTAATTAAATAAAACATGTCGTGTACACATCTCCTAGGTCTATTTAATATTATATTTAATTATGGATATTAGTATGTATGACAGTAATCCGTTAGTGTACTTATAATAAATAAATAAATATACTTGAGTAATAAGATTTCTCTGCTTGATAACTTCCCATACGTTGTATATTGCTTTCGAATCAGTTCGTCTAGATTTCACTATGTAAGACGTCCGGTATTACTTTGAAGTTATATTCTAGTTATCCACACATCAAAGTTTTACAAACTAAGAGAAAAACAGAAACTTTATAAAAAAAAGGGAAAAACGTGTCGAATTGAGAACCCCCTCCTTTTTCTGAAAGTTGCTTTAAACCTCGCCTTCTTCTGTATGCATATGTTACAACTGCCTAGTTGTATGCCTCATTTAGTTAAAAAAACCTAATTTAAAAAAATAAACAACCAAATACTGATCGTCCATCTGAATACACAATATCGTGACCGGCAAACGTCGTAAAAATAAATCTGGTAAAAACTATCCACACATGAAGACCTGTGAATGTTTAGGTAATTCTCTCATTGAATGCTAGTGTGCGAGCATGTTTATAAAAGCATGGTCTTGATACAGCGGGGCGTAATTAGTAAAAGCAGGTCCTTTCACCAGAGTGTTGGTGGAACAATGGAAAACAATAGTGGACCGACTTACTGTTCCTATGATTTATATTCGGAACTTCTTGCGTCTTATGGCTGTCGGCCTGCCTTCGATCCTAACTTAGGCATGCTTATTTGAATATATAAATACAATAGTGATTGGAAAAAATGCTACTCTAAAATACAATAGCTCTCGTTTCAATTATCTTATTAACGATTTTAAGTGTTAAGAAAAAATATTGAAATGCCAAAGTGTTATGAATATGTCAAAATTGCCTGCATCTCTTCGTCTTTTACTGCTAACGGTCAACTAAATTTGTCAAGGTTAAATCTGTTGAATAATTAGAACCCTAGATGGACATGCTTTTGAATGGCGTTCCCGTGGGACACGGATTAAAGCGAAATTTACGTAGATGTAGTCGCAAATGTTAAGAGTATTTTCGATGAAGTCATAGTCAAATATTATACAAATTCTTTTTTTTATTAGACCAAGTCGACAAAGAAGCATACAGTTCGCGTGATAGTAAGCGTCATTGCAGACTTTAGACGCTCGTAATATCACAAAGATATCACTAACTAGTTCTAAACCTTGTGACATGAGGATATTATGCCACATTACCCGGTAAATTCACTGCCTCTCTCACCCTTCAGACCGGAACACAGCAATGCGAACGTTGCTATTTGGAGGTATTTATTATGAGGTCTACCTCATGTAAATACGAAGAGACACAACAAAGTGCTTTCATTAATGAAATCCGAAAAGTAAGATATTTACTATTAAGTCATTGACCATTTTATTATTGTTACGTTTAAAAAAATTTAACGTTATTTTCTTTTATTATTAAATAGGTTCGTAGAGATACAAACAAAGTACTATCATTAATGAAATTCAAAAAGCGCTTTTATCTTTGGCTGCGACCAATGCCAAGAACTCGGCGATCTTGACTTGTGTCAACAACATTTATCTACCGCATAGAACGTCGCAAATTACCTTCCAACATGACTGACAGATGCGAAACACAAATAACTACAGCATAATACAAATACAGGCTCGCTAACGACCGTATATTTTAGTACATGCAAACATAACGACACTCATTACAAACTACAAAAGAGATACATTAGAACTCTGCCAAAGCAGAACGATTTGTCGTGAGAAACTTTTCATGCGACAAACAATAAAAATGAAATCGCGACCCGAATTAATCCCTAATCTCGACAGAATAAAGCAGAGTATCGTTTACGGGATTGCCGTTTGATCGGAACAACAAACTTTAATGGGGAAACTTAGTTTTGGTTGTCCAATAGCATTTCTTTTAGAAGGTATCGCGTGACCGATATACAATCCGAAGTATGAGTGATTTGACTGATTTCCAGTCGCGGGTCGCGTATTGGGGGCTTTGAACCTTACCGACTATCGTGAGTACTAAATCGTATCTAGATATAAAATATTGTTTTGTGAAACATCCGTAAACAGAAGATAGTTGATTTGCAAACAACCTATAGTGTATAGCAAAAACTGAATGTCACTGCTGTACTATAAGCTTCTCCAAGAAAGGAGGTTTTTCGCCCATAATTGCCGCGCTGGGCAAGCGTGTTAGTATCAATCGCAGAGCGCAGCTATCGCGACAGGGATGCTGCTGCCCATTCCCGCCCTATGCATTTGAGCTGCACTGTTTCAGATGCCTCTTACGTCACCTGGTGCAGTGGTAGGTACTATTCTATGCTCACGGTACCTCACGGCATTAACGCAAAGGTGAAGGTTTATTACCGACAATGCGATGCATCCTTGAACAGCGTATTTACACATATATCTTATTGATCTATTCAGATATGCATAGCTGTTTTATTCACTATCTACTATTACAGTCCTGTAAAAATATATCAATATGTAGTACCGGCAGAATAGAATAGTACCTCCCCTGTACCAGGTGTCGTAAGAGGCAACCGAGGTACCAGAACCGACAGATGGCCATCCGTTACAGTGTAGCTCACCACAGGGCAGGGATGGACAGCTGCATCACCGTCGCGAAGCCACGCTCTGCAATTGCCTGCGCTTGCCCAGCGCGGCAATTATGACCAAAATTGCCCCTTCTGAAATTGACAGCAATGGCTGATGTGATGATTTCAAACGATTTTTTTTAACCCTAAGAACACTTAGTATCATATTTTATTATCGAGACAAATTTCCATCGTATTGTGTATTTATGGTTGACATTAAATTCTACAATCGCAATTAACTTACAAAAGAGTTAAAACTAAGTATTTGTACTATCAAATTCAATCTATTCTAATATTAAATCCAAACGTCGTCAGATTGAAGATTAAATCGAGAACTGAAAGATTGCTAAACGGTCCACCAAAGTCGATGAACCTTGAACGTTGCAAGTCGCGTGCATCAGTCAAATATCAGAGCTGTCAATGTCACTTGCAAGCGAACCAAGGACAACACGATTCAATGAATCGATAGCACGCCAGCGATGTATCGATGCAATTTACGAGCTCGTAAACCATTCCTATCCTACCTGCGCGATAGATGCGGTACCAGTGTTGCCAGCTCGCTGAAATATCTCATAAACGCCCACAGATAAGGGAAAGGTTGGGATTTGCTGTATTCAATCGTTTGTAAATTTCTCTGTCCATATAGGTTCATACTGTATTATCAGTTATATTCCTAGAAAAATGTTATGTATCAAGACACCAGTAAACACAATATTATAATTCTACTATTTCTAATTATCTTTTTCCTTCGACGGCGAAACGAATTTTTAATTACCCACGTTACGTTATTGCTCCGTTCCAAATTTGGAGTTTTGTCATTTTACGATCACTATTAATAGCTGCTATAGGATTGTTTAAAGTTTTATGGTAGTTTTGACTTTTAGTCACGCATTTCAAAGGATACTCGTAAATGCTTTCATATTGTAGACCACAAAAGCATAACTCACCTTAAATGTTTAATGTCGCCAGTATCTGGATCAATACGTTAACCAGCTCTCCATGATCTTCCAAACTTCAACATTCCTCTCTTCTCCCCCAGGCACGAAGAAGATGGAGTATAAGACCAGGCAGTGGCACGAGAAGTGCTTCTGCTGCGTAGTGTGCAAGGACCCGATCGGCACCAAGAGCTTCATCCCCCGCGAGCAGGAGATCTACTGCGCCGGTTGCTATGAAGACAAGTTCGCGACTCGCTGCATCAAGTGCAACAAGGTATCATACTTTCCAACACATATTTCTTTAATATTATGTCTTTGAGATGAAAAATCTAAAACAATTCAAAGTTTTCATTGCCTTGGTTTACAATATAATTAGAAACTTATCATAAGTAATGTTTTTTCTAGTAAATATAATACAGATTTTTCTATGCATAAAACCCTTAGAATCATTAAGTAATCATTCCTTCTTTACTAAATGCTTCAATCTAGTAAAAGTTTGACATTTGAGTGTTTATAGGTAGGTAAACTACATCATAGAAGAAAATGGCGTTGACATTTCAGCACAAAAAGAGCACTAGGAATTCGAATGTCTGCTAGCTCTCGGTATCATAGATCAAGATGCAGGTTCGAGTACCACTTGACACATGACACAAATTGATTTTTTTCTAGTAAATGTCACCTTATCATAGATATAACATATTATTTTTTTCTACTTTAGCTGACAATTTATACCAGTCAGTGAAAAGACAATACTGATTTTTAATTCTTTTAGTAATACTAGTGGAACATTCTCGAAAAAATTACAGAAATGTTTACATTTTTTAATATATAGTTTAATTGTGATCTAAATACTCTTTTTGGTTATTACGTTCGGATTTATTATAACGCCGGGCAGTTATAAATTCTAACCTTTCAAGATGAAATGAGAATCTAAATTCCTAATTTAAACCAAATAACGGATTTTCCCATTTCTCCCAATCACGAATATTGTACAAGATTCTTTGTGGTCATTGGAATTTTCATTGGAGTTTTCAAAAAAATTGTTGGTGTAAACAATGCAACGTGAAGAGAATTTACGTTTTGCTGCAGTCGTTGTTATAAGATATTATAAGGCTTTAGAATGTCCCTCACAATGTAAGCCAAATTATGCGTGACCTAAATCAGATACGAACTGTTTACACCGAAACCAATACACTCTTTCTTTAATCTTCGTAGTAACACTTGTTACTATGTGAGAAAATCAGGAACGGCTATTCGTTTTATCTTCTAAATGGATATATCGTTTCTTATAAACAGTACAAGCGAATTAGAATTAGGTACCGCTAAACTTACCTTCAACGCACGATTAACCAAACACATTGTTTACTCGCTTGATCTAACTTATATTATGAGACATTTTTATACTTTTATCAACCAATGTATGGGCGGAAGAGTACGAAATTTAGTATACATTATAAATTCTAGTTTTCATATATGACGGGCTCGGTGGCGTATTCGGTAGTGTCTTGTGCGCTTGTTTTTGCACCAATGGCCGTGTAGTCAGCAGTAATTTTCTTGATATCGGAGTATCCTCAAGAGAAATCGCTCCCAAGAATCTGGTCCTAACTATTCATATATATACATATATATAACTTATGTACCTTTTGGCTGTCACATATTGACATATGCATATAATATACGTGTGGTACCGACAGAGTAGAATAATGTCCTCCTCTTTTTTCTGTACTCTGGTGTTGTAAGGACTGACAAATAGCGGTATATCCTCAATAAAGTGAGTAGCTCAAATGCAACAGCGGGGATGGATGGCCATCACTTGCCCGGAACGGCAATTATGGGCAAATGCCCCCTTTTTTTGGAAGCCTATGTCCAGCAGTCGACGTTTTACGGTTTAATACGAGTATATCCAATTGTTTATGAGTAAATTCTTAAGCTATTTGAGCAGAAATCTCACCTGCCTTTTTACCTTTCAGATCATCACCCAAGGAGGCGTGACCTACAAGAAGGAGCCATGGCACCGCGAGTGCTTTACTTGCACCAACTGCAACAGCTCGTTGGCTGGCCAGCGGTTCACGTCTCGCGACGAGAAGCCGTACTGCGCTGACTGCTTCGGCGAGTTGTTCGCTAAGCGATGCACTTCTTGCACCAAGCCCATCACTGGTCAGTTTTCTTATTTATATGTTTTATTAGCCATTGTTTTCTTGAGGAATTTTTATCCTGGAGTGTTTCCGAAAATTTATAGCTTCACCGAGATTACACAAAATTAGGGTGTTTAATGGGTTTTAACGAATTTATCTGACTTACACTTTTTGTTGATCATTGTCCTTAATATCTTTGTATCATATCATATTACAGCAATCTAGTGGCTCAGATGTTAAAAACATCTTGGATATTTCTGTCGTATCCCTTATAATAACTGACCTGGCACCGACGTGCACGGCCGTGACCTATATGTAGGTTATAAACGCATACATTTACTGGAACGTGTGATGTGATTTATATATTAGAAATAGCTTCTTTTAGAACTAGTTGACGTTTATATCATATATACATAGAGAAAAGCAGCATGTATGACATGTACTAGAACCAGTCATTGTCTGTACGATTTTTTGTTTCAAGTTTCACTACTTTGTGCCTGGAGACAAATTTAACACTCCACGTTACATATATGTTAGTCCTTAATCATTATACAAGATTTTGATAGATTTACAAATATAATAATAATAATAAACTCTTTATTGTACTCCAGAGAGTAATAAATGTACACAAGAACAGTAATTGTGAAACATTGGGCAACCATGTCGCAAAAATGTCTTCTAGGTAACCTTTGGATGGAAATGATCAGATGAAATTAACAGGGAAGCTAGAGGTGTACATAACACATATATATAGAAATAAATAGGCTTTTATTGAATTATTTAATTATAATGAAAGAGAATGCTCCTTCTAACCATTTAAAGACTGGCAAGGGACGACGGCTGTAGGAAATTTATTTGTATATTTACAAATAATTTATGATTAATTTCCAAAATGAACGAGCGTCTTAATACCGTAGTTCTTCAAATTTTCAATTCTATATACTCGCAAAAAAGGAAATAGCATATTTGCTTCCACATTTAAATATTTGTTTTCCTTGGTTGCAGGCATCGGTGGCACCCGCTTCATCTCGTTCGAAGACCGCCACTGGCACAACGACTGCTTCATCTGCGCGCAGTGCAAGACCTCCCTCGTGGGCAAGGGCTTCATCACCGACGGCCAGGACATCATCTGCCCGGAGTGCGCCAAACAGAAGCTCATGTAAATACCCCCCTCGAATCCCACCACAAATCCGATTGGTGCGGATCGCTGACTCGGCACGAACCGCGTTGTTGGGATGACAACGCGTTTGGTATCGAGCGAATCGTCTGCACCTATTTAATTTGTGGACCCAACACCACCAGCTTGCCTAACGCTTGCCTCGGAGCCGCGTAACTACAGACCGTCGGAAAATAAAAACAAATGGCGATCGCATTTCGAATCAAAACCACCGTCAATTGTTTATCAAACTCAAAAAGGGGAAGTAACTTTCACATATTGGACCTTATACACCAGAGTATAAGGGCGAAACCAATGTCTCACAGAGCAGTCAGTCAATTATCTATTGTGTGCTAAGACTGCGGATGGTGAAACACACGACGACCGTACGACACTAACAACATTGCATCATTCAAAATAACAAATGTCGATCGCAGATTTGATCACGCCATTTGTGTGTAAAAATAAAAGAATGCGCAGCACGACCGCTCCCCACCCCCCACCGCCGCACTGTGACTGACGACGTGTTTTTGTGCTTGTGCAGCGAAAAAACGGTACTACCGGTAGTCGCTAATGCCCGGGACTGGTGTACGTTCAAAAAGCAGGACACATCCAGCGATGAGCTAATCGACCTTGCAACCTCGGTTCACTTCCGTAAGGTCAACCCCTGAATACCTATTTGTTACTTAGAAGCGTTGTTGACGATATTTTTATACAAAAAATATATATATGGAAAATCACAAAAAAATGTGGATGCACAAAATATGTATAAGAATTAATTTCGCTTTTCTGCTGAACTTCTTAAGGTGTTTATATATTTTGACTGTCTAGTATCGAGGTACTATCGCTATGCCGGTGATTGCATCCGCGATCTATTTATTAAATTATTTATGTATTATTCGCTAATCGCCATATAATTTCGCTTTGGCTGTTGTATTAGTCCTTTAGATATTATTGTCAATTTACCTAGTGCGATTCACACGATGCCTTAATAACATATCTAAGTCAATTTCGAGGGTATATAACATGTATGTATATGGTTATATTTACGACTTTATCTTAGTCTGGTGTTGCCAGATGTAAAATGTTATTAAACATTTCCATATGGAATGTGTTAAGCTTGGTCATTGTTAAAATGAGTAACATAGTTTGTAAGATAACTTTTGACAGAGTAATGTACGTATAAGTATTTATTATAACTGTAATACGCACTTATTACGCGCCGGCGAGTGACGTCACGCGGACACTTGACATTTTAGAATTAGTGTTGCTATATATATCACGGCCGGCTGTCACTCTTAACATTATTATTAAGTGACGCGAAGTCTTCTAGTTTCTACTAATAAATAATAAAAAAAAAACTTTAAATAAAATATTTTTGTTCTCGAATAGGCATTACTTGTATTACAATAATGTAATTGAATGTTAACGATATTTCTTACATGATAATAATATGTTTTAGCCTTTTAGACTCGTATGTTATATAGATGGATAAAACAAATAACATCTGTGAATTAAGATCGCATCAGCGACAAGACCATTTTACGATTGGGGAACACTTTTATAAGGGTTACTTGTTAAGGGATAAATTATTCGAATGTTGAATATTAATATATAATGTGTACACATTAAATGCTTAGCTGTGTGATCTGACTTAATTAAATCTTTGTATCTGTCTACCCATAGATTGTATGAACTATGAAACTGAAATAAATAATTAAAAGTACTTTTATTGTTTGTTGTTATTTTAAACATAATACCCTTGCGTCCTTAAATTTCATAAATGAACAGTAACATTGAACTAATAGTGTAACTTTAAATTATCCTTTTCTATAGACATCGATTTTAAGAACTGTTCATCACAGTGAACGTCAACAGATATTTTAAAGATCTATTTATTCTACTGGAAGGATAGATCAAATTTACCCGAAAAGTAAAATGTTACGTACCCGGATAGACTGATGTTTATTTTTATTATAACTGATAATATAGTGCCGAACACCATCTAGTGGCGAGAATCTGAAATAAGAACATTTTGATATTGAAGAAGTCGTTAACTAATAGCGCCATCTAGCGGTCACTAGTAATATATTAGAGAAGACGTTATATTTTCTAAATACCTATATTTTCTTCAACGACAATTGTGACAATATAGTTTCGCCATCAATACCACTCCTGTGAGGGAATGTGTTCCTAGTACTTTAATAATTGCATATAATTATACGGACTTTATTTGCAAATAAAGCTCATTGGGATCTATCTATCAAAAAAAATTGTTTTGTAGCAGAGTTTGGTTAAAATGTCTCTTTGAAATGGATATATCGAAACGTTTCGAAGTAATAATTTTAATACGAAAAGATAAAGATCAAAGTAACATCGGAGACGACTGTCACCATCTCAGTGTCTCTCCACATAACAAATATCCTCCGGTTCTGGGGGACCCAAAATGCCTCCGCGTTCCCTTGATAAAATCCTGAACAAGACTTTATAAATATGCTGTGCCTGTATAATTTCATCAAGATCAAAACGCTACAGCCGGTACCTTTACGCGGTACCAATATCCATACACACTGAACGCGTCCTAAATGCTGGCGGAACACCTGTCTTTGTGTCAGGGGGTACTTATCTGAACTTTAACCGAATAAAATGCTATAAAAGTATATTTTTTAAAGTTTGTGGGTCGCATTCGGCTTTACCGCTCCGGGCATTTGACGGACTAAGTCTGCCGTTGTACGCAGGCATTATATCCAAAGCACAGTACACCGTTCTCGCGTGCAAACTCTGCCCACTATTGCGGCCAGGATTAAGCATTAGATTAGGACAGATTAGCCCTCCTCTTTATTGCAATTATCCTTAATAATGGCAGAGGTCCGTACCTTCGAGTGTACGCCGTCGGCCCCTTCTGATCTCACGAGTCTAGGCTTCACGTGTTAGCCTCACGGGTTGAATAAGACGTCACATATAGCCGCTTATTAACGAGTGACCTCGCTTATTTGACAGACGGCACTGAAAGTGAAAAAAACAAGAAATACAAACACTACAATGAAACTTTCGCCGCCGTCATCTCCTAACTTGTTACCTAAGGATATTATGTCAGTATCTTCACTGTCTCACCGTTTAAACAGAAACACTTAACACAGATATACATAGCGGTAGAAAAAGCAGAAAGTTACTGAACTTCATCCACAAAAACGGCCCCTCGAGCAACAGATACGGCCTTAGGTGATCGCCATACATCCCACAAACCTTGCGGGGGAGACGATAGCTTAACGCGCGGTCGCCACCATAGGGTCATTAATGAGCTGATGATATCGCCCCGTCTTCTGGAATTGAAGTCAGAGCAGACACACACAAGCATTAGATTCTTGCGAAAAATCAATCTCGAAGTGAACCCAAAACAAATAGGTACAGAAGTCAACCCACAAAGTGCACTCGAGCGACGCATGCAGACATCGGTCATCACGATATCTTGGACCGGCTGAGATCAGCGCGAGTGCAATCTGCTTAAGACACTTCTGATATAATCATAAAGGTATAATTGAAATTTCCATTAAACTAAAATCTTAGTTATTATAGGTTGATATTTCCGTTCTTCCTGTTTCAATCCTAACAGCAAATCAAACGATTAGATTCAAATGCCACTACCACGATAGATTTTTTTCATAAGCCAAAGTTGACAACCCCAGTGCGATCCCCGAACGCAGGTACGAAAAGTGAAGTACATACATGTGATTGCCTTTGCGCCTGTCTGTTTAACTACGTCTACAGGCAGTGCAGGCCAGGCTGTTGGGTCTTGTCGGAAGAAGCGATGCCGATGTAGCTTATGCTATAGCAGGCACCTAATTGACCGTCATTATTTTATTAATATTTTATAATGTTTCATTTATTTATTATATGCGGTCAATAAATGTTTTTCTTTCTTTACCTCAGTTAAAAGCTTTTAGTATCCAGATGAGGCAACTAAAATAGATTTAAGTAAAGTAGAATTAGATTTAAGAAGTATTTATACTTCGCGAACAATTTTTTGTAATAAACAAACATTTACAACGAAAACGCTTACTGCATCAGAAGTACCAGGAGTCAATGACAATGCAGGAATTCTGCCATTAAATTAATATTTTATATTGCAAGACTACTGACAAATATATATCAGTAGTTTTTAATTTACAACATTTATCAGTAGATAGTGTCAGCGTATGTTAAGAAAAATTCCCAGCTTTCCTTCCAAATCCTAATCCCTTAAGAATTATATTATTCTAATAAAATATACCATTAAATTCTGCGCCATAAATTATACAATATCGGTAAACAGTGGTTCGAAAAGGAAACTGCATATTCACTTTCAAACTTTTATTGAAGCAAACCCGGTTGAGAATTTCTCTCTATTTGACAACACAACTAAAGACTTCAAAAAAAGCTAAATTTATCTCGATAACCATTAAATTGTTTGAAATCACTTTTTTAAGATAACTGATGACTTATTCACAATGTTAATTTTAAAATAATTACTTGTATGTTTCCATATTATTTGGACTAAATTAATCACTCATTTCATATATATTTTTGAAACATACTCAATATATTTAGATAGTCTGTGAGGTCACGAAGCAGTATTCTTTTAGAGAATATTTGTTCTGACAACATTTATTCTACCGAATATGATAGCAAAACCCTAGCTTAAAAGTACAAATCATCCGAATGCTTTAAGCTTAAAATCAGGGCCTTCTCTTTTACAGGAATAAAGTCAACGGATATTCTATTGTAAGACTACAATAATATATTAAGTTATTGATATAAAATATACTATGTTATCATTACATTCCTTTTATTTAAACAGTCAATATTGTATTACTCCAAAAAGAAATATATAACAGCTGCATTAAGCGCCGTAAAATACATATGTCAATTCACAATATTTAGTCATAAAAAATACAATATGCATTAAAAAAAACGAGTATTAAACACACCTTAACTTAATTCTTGAATATTATTTTATATACATATATATATATAACTCTTGATTCAATGATTTCAGCGAGTAACCTACGAAAAAATCTTAAGTTAATAGGAACGATTTTCCAAGAACAACATAAATTAGATCATAAACAAAGATTATCTTGTGACGCCAACCACCAAAAGGACCACAGACTGATCGGGACACCTTATAACGTCACATTCTCACCCTTCAAACTAGATCACAACAATGCAAGCAATGTTGTTTGGCGGTACATATAAGTAAGAATGGGGTACCGACACGACCTTTGTAAGAGATATTCCTTATCAAAGCAGTCGTAGAACGTCCACTGGTAGACATAGGCCTCCCCATTAAGTGGGGAATAGCGCCGACAGTTGCCGCGCCTGGCAGCCGTGGTGGTAATACCAGAGCGAAGCATTGCGACGGGAATGCTGCTATCTATCCCAATAGCGATGCATTTGAGCTATTTTGTTTCAAGGTGTATATACCATACCGCCTTTTCTATATATTTATTTTTAAAAAAGCTACTTACTTTTTTTTATTTTGCTTAATTAAATAAAAAATCTTAAGTATATCTATTTCATATTTTTTCAGGAGGTACAATTCTACTCTGCTGTTACTCTAGTGTCAAATTACTTTTAGGTATATACAGTAATAAAATACATATTTAATATTTGCTTAATAGCTAATTCAGTGGCAATAACCCTATCTATATTACTTACTTAATATAAAAAATATCTGATAATGAACAAAGCTATAAATTATAAAAATATATAAATTAACATTGGTAAATCTTCAGTAAGAATCAGACAAATTGTTTTTTTATTATTTATTCATTAATACATTTGAATAAAATTAGAGTATCTGGTTGTAATATTAAAAGAACTGATTTTTACAAAATGCATTTAGATGTATACACGGTACAAAATAAAATCAAACTTTCGTTTGAGGTAATCTCTGAAACAGATCGACCGATATTGATGAGACGTTTACTGTCTGATAGCTGATTTAAAAAGCAGTAACTTAGGCTATAAAACAACACGTTACGACTAATAGGAGCCGAGCATCGAACAAAAACGTGGGGTACCGGCAGAGTAGAATAGTACCTCCCTTGTACCAGGTGTCGTAAGAGGCAACTGAGGTACCGGAACCGATAGATGGCGGTATATCCATCCAAAATAGTGTAGCTCAAATGTACAGGGCGGGAATGGGCAGCAGCATCTTCGTCGCAAAAGCTACACTCTGCGATTACTTAAACGCTTGCCCAGCGCGGCAATTATGGGCAAATGCCCCTTTTTGGCGAGGCATATATCTAGCAGTGGATTTACAATGGCCGGTATGATGATGATGAAACAAAAATGCTAACCAAAGTCACTATTCCACACAGATGAAGTCTCGAGCAAAGCTAGTATTCAAAAATAATTAGAACATTTTACCCTATATACTTGTCCAGAAGGGTTGTATACATTTATTTACTAAATCAGACATATTGTCATTAACAAATGACAGTTTGGATTCAAACTTTACTTTACTTAAATTTTTAAATGTTTTGTTTTTTATGACGGCAGTATAAATAAATTTAATTTTCATATTAGCATTAACCAATATAAAATTTCATATTACCTTAGTACCCCGCGGTTTCACCCGGTTAGCTACCGTTTCAGTGAGAATAAAAAACAGAAGCAGCAAATGTTGTCACAACATCAATTATCCGGCAGTGGGAAATTACAGAAAGATATTTGTTTTAATAATTGTATTTTTTTTCAAGTACGGTATACACTTTCATATGCATTTTCTGGAAATATGTTTATTTAAAGTTACACACACATACACTTAATTATATTTACACATACAGATATAGACAATTAAATCTCTATTTTCTCCTATTCGTTTTTGATTTCCAAAGTGTATCCCTTTTTTTGTCTCTTAAAACTCTAATTTATTTACTGTAAGTGATGTTGTGTCATATTTATTTTGTATATATTTATAATAAATTAAAAATCTAAACAGAAAATCTTTATTGAAATTACTGTTAACGTCAAAAGTTTATAATGTAAAATTTACTTATAAAAAACATACACATAAATAAATAAAAAAGTTGCTTGTCCCTTTCTTTAAAACGTCCTGTTAGTTTCACGGTCATATACGTCACGACGTTATAAAAAAGTATAGGTTTAGTGTAAATGTTCCCATGGGAAGCAAAAAAAGGGAATCAGCTCAAACAAATTCCGGGGAGCAATCTTATTAAATATACAAGTTTCGCTACTGACCCAGTCACTTTATAATTTGCACTATGGAACATATAATATAATTTCTAGCATTTACTCACAATAAAACTATTCTTTTACAGTTTTAAAACGCGGCTATTTAAAGTTCACTTATTTTTGTTCAGTTTTATGTGTAGTGTACTGAACCAAAAACAGTTGACCGAGACTTGAAAACAAGTAACCGTGTTTTAAAGTCGTAAAAAAGTAATTTTCTTATCCATAATACTTTATATTTTAGATAAACACTTTTAAAAAACTAATGCTTTTGTTCCTTAACAGCCTTCGTACCTTTAGGTACCTGTATTAGGCGTTAAGTCGTCCTCAGATCAATCGGTGCCAAAGTACTTCTGTCCAAAGTGGTTAGGTGCGACGGGGTGAAGCTCGGCGGTGAGGATCTTCACCTTCGGCACGTACTCCACAACAGCTTGCACGGCGGCCGGCGTGCAGAACAGGTTCGACAGGATGATTCGCTCCTCCTTCACTCCGTGCTGGGTGAGGACATTTACTGCCTGCGGATTAAATGATAAGATGATGATGAATATTGTCTTAGGCAGGGTGTTATATACATTATATATTATATATAGACATGTATTTAAGTATTATATCTGTGATTCCTCTGAAATATTGTTTGAATTTATTAAATTTAACCAATGTCTATAATAATATATATATATTTACTTACACTTCTGACTCATAATACCAGTTTTGAACGCAGGAACTTCCCATCTAAATTTGCTCTTACCTCCTGACAAGCTGTTGTTGTTTCTAAATCTAGATTTTGCTATACAAAATTATTTTAAAGATTTTCAATTTTAAATGCATGTGTTTTTGCATCCCAAGTCTTTAAAAAGGGTTGTATTAAAGTACCTCATAGATGGAAAGTTATATGATGTTATTTAAAAAGGTTTGTTATACAATTCTACATTTTAGGTTATATTCAGTTATATCTACACTAATATTATAAAGAAGAAGAAATATTATGGCTTAACTCAAAAACTACTAGACTGATTTTTAAAATTTTGTCACCATTAGAGAGCTACAAAAAGTATATAGCAAGTGATATAGGCTTATTATATGTTTACAAAAATAATAAGAGACCACTACCTAAAATGGAACTCTGTAAACAGGATCTGTAAGTTTGTTATAAATAAACTCAGAAATAACTCTACTCATTTTAAACACTCTTTCAAGAATTACATTATCAGCCATTACATAAGAAAAAAATTATCACGGAAAAGGGGCTAAATATAAATAATTGCATTTGTTAGTACATTCAACATTTTACATACTTTTCCTGCAACACTACTCTTTTTTTTCTATTCTACTATTACTTTATTCAATTCCAAAAGTTAAGGCCCTAAAATTTGTGATGTTGTAAGAATCCAGCTTCCTTACTACCTTCAGATTTTAAACCTAACCTAACCTTAAAAACCTAAGATTTGAAACAACCTTTTTTCATGGAAAGTAAAATTTTTTTGACATATAATACAAATAGACAATAAATAATTATAGTGTAATTTCACCTGTTTCACAGTGTTCCCAGTCGACATGATGGGGTACATGAGCAACACCTGCCTCCTGGCAATGTCCTCTGGAAACTTGGCATAGACCACATGAGCTTCGTGGGTGTCTGTATCACTTTCAACCAGGATTTTACCAATGCGGATCGACCGACAGCAGTCTCGGAGGCCCTGTAATTAGCAATAGAATATCAAAGCTCTATTACTAAAGTAAAATCAAAGTGATAAAGCTTTAAATATAATTTTCTAGTTTGATTTTTTATTTATTAGAATAAGTATTTTAATGTAGTACTTTGTAAATAAGGTAACATAATAAACAGAGTATAATTTTGAAATACACTGAATTCATTAAAAAAAAATCAAAAAAATCAATCATAAAAATCAGATTAGGCAATGGTCCTGTAGTTTTTTTTTAAATAATTTACATTTTTTTGGGTATCTACTGAAAGTCAACTAGATAATCAATCATATAATATACCTGCTCCATAGCCTCCCCCGACCTGACAATGGAGACTCCACAATTGCCAGCACCATATTTAAGACCTTTATACATAGCCCCTGTAGGAGTGACTACTTCACAGTCAGTAAATGGTAGTTTGTTTAAGCTCTCTTCAATCACCAGACGAATTAGCCGGTCGGCATAAAACTTGAAATCGTTTCTGGATGTGTTTCTAATAACAAAAAGTAGTAAATTAACTTCAAGGATAATTCAACATTTAATTGATCATTTATTAATACTTCTGCGAAGACTTATTTATTAGCACATACTTATTTAGCATAATTATACTGCAACATAGTTATTTAGAAAAAACATAAATTTTCAAAAATTAACAGACAAAAGATTCTATATAACAAAAAAGACTACAAACATTTCTTCACAGCTATTCATATGAACATTTATCAATGTGACTAAAACTATGTAGATATATTTTGTAACCTCACTTACTTGTCTCTAAGAATGGTTTGCAGCTCTTTGATGTTATCATTCGAAGGCAGCAAAGTCAAGCTGTCACCGAATTGTTCTCTCACTTCGTCAGCGTTCCAGGGCCCGATATCATTGTCGATAAACTCCATTCTTTTGTTTATTAAACAAACCAAATATCGCACACGGCTAGAGAAAATATGCAAACTAATGTCACTGTCAATGTCAAAACGTTAAGACGTCAGCTGTTGAACGTTCAGGAACACGTTACTAATCAGCATTAATAATATTTCAACTATTGTTGCATGTCTATATAAGCTTCTTATTCAACTAAGAATCTTATTTTAAAACTTTAACGTAATCATAAGTGATTGAAGAGAAAGTTTGACGTTAATATAAACAAGACACAATGGTTGAAATATTATATATTCATTTACATATTAGAATATAAAAGTAAGGTATAGCATTGTAACCGTATAGACCTGCAGTTATATGCGGACCAGAAAACATCCTACATACATCTTGGTTGGAAAATTCATTAATATAATAAAACAGTATTTTTTAATGCATGAAATCAATAAAATCATAAATTATTTATTTTCTTTAACCCTTGATCACTAAGCTTTGTCGAAACAACGACGCAAATTCGAAAAAAGTGTCTTACATTTTGAGTGCGCGGTCGGACCTATTTTAGCTCCCGTGTAATCTCAGTGGACCCGTTGGTCCGGGACAGACGGTAGTGTTTCTTGTACGGAACGCCTGAGTGCGCCAGATGAACAACCATGACTCGTCGCTTCGACGAAGGTTAGTGTTAACGTTATATTTTGTAGTGTGTTTCTAAAATTTTAATTTTATTTTTTAGTTTTTACAACATAAAATTAATGTATGTATTTTTTATTTTAGGTAAGATTCTTCAGCTATTATCGGCAGATAATAGTGACGAAAAGAATTTATCAGAGTGAGAAGGAAGACCATATTGATGTTGATCCCGCTTATGAGTCAGCTAATGAATATGAGGTCTCTTTTTTGACATCACATCCACCACCAGGTCAAGACGTCGAAGTAAACGAAAGGCAAAAGCAAAGGTGGAGTAAATACGTTAGACCAGATGTGCTCCGTTGCTACGTGCAGCCGTAACACTCAACGTAGGCCTTTATGCAATTTTTATGGAATGCTCCATATAGCATTCATAAATAGTTACATTGTATACGTAATTGACAATATAGAGTCAAACAAAAAATGGTTGCCTGTAAAGTCGGTTTTACGGGCGAAGATTTTACGTGACAACGTCTTTTTCTCGGTAGAATATTTATTGATATGAATATAATTAAATTTCACAATAGAAACAAGGAATTGAATGAAAATAAGAATTGCACTAATTT
>JACJUM010002819.1:3428093-3509648 GCA_020976665.1 Heortia vitessoides
ATTCAGATCGAAGGTTCAAATTTTTGCTAAATAAATTTGAAATTAATGAAAATTTGTAAAATAATAATTAATTAATTAATTAATTTTAAACTAATAATTTACTTAACACTATCAACATTTATCAATAGTATGACATAACCTATAAACTCAGTTTCTCAACTTTTGTGTCAATCTAACAATTAATCAATCAATCATAGTTTACGATAATGAAATATCAGTGTACAATTATTTACCTTTATTGTTGTAGTTGTTGTAAATGACGAATCTAAGCACTCCAATTTTCACTACATACACAGCTGACGATACTTTAACCACACGTGTGAACTTGTATTATGACGCTTTCTTGTTTTTCCAACGCCAAGAACGTTCGAGAAAGACAAAGACAGAGACACAAGCATGCGCCGATTCAATGCGCCTGATTCTCTAGTGCTGCGCGCGCAACAGGCCGATCATAGTTGAGTGGGAGAGAGACGCAAGGCATTCGGCGGGCCTCTCTCTCGTTCGGTGACTCATCGTAACGTTACCGAGCGTTACACTTTTTCATAAGTGACTCCCAGCCACAACCTAATATAAGACGTTGTCACGTCAAAACTCCTATCGAGGCGTGAACAGCGTCGGACTGGCCATACAGTCGAGGTGGCATTTGCCAGCCGGGCCTCAGCCTGCGCGGGCCCCCCCGTGCCTGGGTTGCGGGGCATGCGGCAAACGCAGCACATGGGGCCCGCGCAGCGTGCCCCCTGTGCTACGGTTGCTGCAGATTTTTAATTTTTTTCTTATAACTTCTGCAACAGAAGTTATAAGCAAAAAAAATCCTTTTTGCTTATAAGTTCTTTAATTTTTAATTTAGGGAAAAAGTTACATATAAAAGGGCACGCTGCAAGGGCTCCCTGTGCTACGGTTGCTGCAGATTTTTTATTTTTTGGTTATAACTTCTTTAATTTTTAATTTAGAGAAAAAAGTTACACATAGAAGGGCACGCTGCGAGGGCCGTGTGTGCTACGGTTGCTGCAGATTTTTTTTATTTTTTGCTTATAACTTCTGCAACAGAAGTTATAAGCAAAAAATAAAAAAAATCCTTTTGCTTATTACTTCTTTAATTTTTAATTTAGGGGAATAAGTTATATAAACATATTTATAGGCAAAACAATTTGCTATAAATTATGACTTAACGAATTTTTTTTAAGACGCATAGTTTCCGAGATATAGTGAAAAAAGTGTTTTGCGACCGGCGGACAAGGTTGGCGACCCTTCAAACACTTGAGGTTAAGCTTCTATTGACCCCCACACATGTCCCAAAAATAAAATTGCGTCCTCTAATAAATGCAATACTCGGTCGTAAATTGTAACATTTCAATGGGCTATAATTGCCGGATAATGATGGGAGTTTTATTTCGCATTCCTTTATGTACACACGGCATCACATCAAGTTACCCTGATCTGTCAAATTTCTGCAATCAAATTTCAACCGTATCTTGGTACCATAGAATTTAAAATCAAGTGGGATATTTTGACAGATTTGAGTAGGTTGATGTGATGCCGTGTGTACTAATAAATGTAGTTATTATTATTGGTTATTATTATTAATAATAGTGTTTATTCCGCGGTTTATTAAAAAAACTAAACCAAGAAACCCTACAGGAATCGGCCATGATTTCGAAGGACTGGAACATTTTTGCTGAGGTAAGGTCGCGGAAAAAAGGCGTAAAGTTCGCAATTTATGCGATTTTCTAAATCTAGCTAACTAGCAGGGCGCCAAGCATACGCTGAGGCGATAGAGATTAAAAACTCGATGAATTCGGAACTGCAACATTTATAAATAACAATTAAGAAACGTAACCTATTTATTCACTTCTAATTTCACACACAAAGTCGAGAAAACGAGACTTCGTTCTCTACTGGGGCAAGAACTGTTGGATTCGTTGATTATATTAAATACAGAATCGGATCTAATCAAGGATGACGAAAACAGCAGCTTTTACGATCGAGTCATTAACTGCTTAGCTGAAAGTTCTCCTCTTTTAAAAAAAATGCTGATTGGCTAGATTATTATTTGTTTTAAATAAATACCTACGTATTATTTTACTTTATTTTTAGTATTGTAAATAATTTTTTTATAGTTTGTTTATCTCAATTTGTGTGTGTCAGTATTTTTCTTTAGTATCCCATCATCATGATCTAGTTCTCGGGCCCCGGGATTGTGATCAGCCACCCGGGCCCTGCCGGCCCAGTCCGACCCTGGGCGTGAATACATGAAAAGCTTACATTATAAGTTAGTCGAGGCACATATACAAAAACGAATACTTGTGCCCACACTTCAAACTGGCCTGCGCGATTTTCTTACACAAATTTTAAATATGCCAGGAAGCAGTAGATCGAGTTTGATACTTAAGATTGAAGAAAGGGAAGCTGCAGATAATCCTATCGCGAAAAACGAAAAATTTGCGCCATATGCCCATCAGCAAAAACAAAGAATGACGAAGTTTCGTTGCTACAAGTGCAATAAATCACTGTGTGGCGTCGTGTTATATTTCTCCTTCTAAAAGATTATAATAAATAAATAAATTATTTCATTATATAATACCTTATAAACCTACTTTTGACAGCATGGTCGAAACGACGAAGAATAGTATTAAACGTTGAAAAATAAGTTTAATGATCTAGGGTTAATGAACTTTAGGATACACATACTTTAAGCACATTGCCACATATCCCCGATAATTTAAAAACATATACTCTGCAAAGTTTCAGGTACTTATTTAACGAGAATATATAAAATGTATTATTGTAACTATGTAACTATAGTTATCAAATTATATAGCCAACTCATATCAGCCCATTGAGCTATAGCAAGGGCAATGCTAGTAGTCTGTTTACTTAATGGAATCAAATAAGAGGACGTATTTAGTAAAACTCCCAGTGGACTAACACGCAGATAAAACAGAGCTGATGGGCACTGGCAAGCGCAGTTAAAAACTTAGATTTATTTCTTTATCATACAAACATTGCCAGCTATTTTTAACTTCTGCGAGGACAAAAACGTTTACCCACTATTCGTAGTAAAAAAATATATAAAACATAAGGATTCCTTACATAGTATGAATAGACCTACTAGACAGATGATCTGCCTAGAACCGCATAATCGCTATGGATGCATACTGCATGCAACCGGCCCAATTACAATTGGTAATCTCTTGCCTGTACAGCAGTTGACGTCGTACATTATCATATCAGCAGATACGATAATAATAAAAGAAGATACTCGCATTTGTTATAATATTTTTTGACTTTATAAGGATCAGTATATAAAATATGAAATTAAAACAATCAAGTGATATACGCAGTAACGCTTTATTTGCCCAGAAAATACAAATTAATGATTGCAAGAATATTTCCACTTTTAAC
Source organism: Heortia vitessoides (assembly GCA_020976665.1). Lineage (NCBI taxonomy): Eukaryota > Metazoa > Arthropoda > Insecta > Lepidoptera > Crambidae > Heortia > Heortia vitessoides. Next base: position 3,431,496 of record JACJUM010002819.1, read on the forward strand.
GTCGTAAATTACAATGCACATTTGATACTATAATTATATTTGTTCCGAAAATGTAACCACAAAACATCTTTCACAAAAATATATAATTCCTATGTATCTTTAAATATGTCTCGAATATGGAACTGTTAACCGCTAGATGTTCTAGACAGAACATGATCAACAATAGTTTTGTAAATGCAGAAAAAAACTTCAATAAAAAAATAAATGCCAAGTGCAGTGAAATCATTGTTTCTCAACCTTTTAGCGTCGCGACCCCGTTTAAGATTTTTTAATCAACAAACTCATTACTAGAGATTTATTATCGGATAATATATAAATTCTAGCCTTTCATTGCCCACTTAGGGTCATGACGCCCAGATCGTGAAACGATGAGATAAGTGCATTGACCTCGATGCATTCTACTAGACACGCTCTCTGGAATTAGTAAAGATGTACGCCAGACAGAACTAAAATTACTACTGCCACCTTTAACGCACCATAGAGTTAACAATAATATAGTGGCGATATCTCCATTAATAAGATCCAATGAACATTTTTAAAAGGAGGAGCGTGGCTACTATAATACACACCGGGCAAAAATTTATTCCAACATTAATTGTGAGGACGATTGGCTATTTAAAATTATAATAATAGGTACATAATTTATATAAAAATAACATTATGTAACATGAAGCATCATTTAGGTAAAATCAAATACCTACATAAAGATAATTTTACAAGCAACATAATAATAATAATAATTAAAAAAATGAGTAAACAATTAGCACAAACATTAAAAGTTTTAAATTCCTTAATTTCGTCGCTAGTTAGCGGTGTGCTCTACAAACAAAATAAAAAATTCTATACAAAAAATATTATAACAATGTCTTGTTACAATTCGACTGGTGCACTATAATGTTATTAACATTAAATAAATATTAAGTAGGTTCAACGTGAATTAAGTATACCAACATAAATAATTATTTCAATAGTTCAAATCAACAAAGGACTGTTATGTAAAAATGTACTGCCTTAAAATGTTCAAATGTGTATGTGTACTTTCCAGGTGACCTGTATTTACTTAAGACCAAGAGCGGCCGGCGCGTTTCCTTCGCTGTTTTAATCCACAATTATAGATATTATGCCAATTATTTATCACATTCATGTTCATGTATTATATTAAATTCACCGCTCAAATCTCACACTGATTTAATATTGAAGAAGAAACAGTATGATTAATAAGACACCAGTTTATAATAAATAATTTGATCTAGCGTCGTCTAAGGAAAGAAAACGGTATCATGATAAGCAACACGCCAGCCACTGAGTCTTCAAACAATGTACGTTAATATATAATAGAAAATACTCCCCGCACGTTTCATAATTAAGTGTTTAATTCCCCACCATTATTATTAGAATGTAACAAACCAAGATGATAAGATTGTACCATTAAAACTACGTTAAACCATATAATTCCCGTGTCGAGTTCACAAATCATTATTTTAGTAAAAAGCAGCGACTGGACATAAAATTACCGGCCTATTCTCGAATTAACTACTAAGACTTGTGATTTCTAGTACTAGGTGTTATTCGTCACGATAGTCAATCGTTGTTGCTGCTCTTACAAAACATCCCATGTATAACGAACTAATTATTGTCATGACCGCGCTGACAGATTCGACATATTGTGTAAATTCTAATGTTTACTTAAATCTATAATTGTTCAATGACTTAGTAGACAGATTTTGGAAAAATTAAATGAATAGTGTCCGACCATGTGAAAGGTATAGTTAGACATCATTCAGCTGTCAACGTGTCTTACAGACATATATTTTATACATCTTCTCGGACGACAAAGAGAGAGCGGGAACAAAAACTGTAAAGCAAAAATAGTAAGAAAGCAGACAGTAATTTGAGTTCAATTTTATTCACTGATATTTTGAAAAAATGCTACGTTGTCACTACCAAGTAATATTTGAATACTGGTTATTTATTAACAATTTGTAAATTTAAACAGTTGGCAACCAGGACGAGAGCAATTGCCTAAGTATATACCAGTATATACTTAGGCAACAATATAACACTTCAAATATAACCTTCCTGCGTCCGCATCCACCAACCTAATAGCATATGAAGAGATGTCAAACGCTAATGGATGTCCAATGCAGCCTGCCAAATGTGAGACATCTCATTATAAAATAATGCATTCTCTGTAGAACAACGAGTGACCATGACGAATAAGCAACGCTATACCAAATTGACCCGGTCTATCCTAGACTAAATAAACAACCAGGTCGAAATATATCTTTTCGGCGTAGGATACGCAGGGTAAACCCTAGAATTAAGTTAGAGGTATTCGTTCAGGGTGCGCAAGGCTTACTATCTCATCTCTAGCACATAACTGCCCTAATAAAACCGTTATAACTATTAGAATCACAAACTGCAAATCGATGCTTTGACACATTACAATATTACGCGATAATATTAGAAATGGTCTCCCAACTTGGACATGTAAAGACGCTTAAATCTTAATTTGTGTGCGTCCACAGTCAGCATCTTAGACTTCTATACCTAATTAAGTCTATGACACGCGGGCCGACTTTACCACAGAGTAAAATCGCTCGCGCCATCACTTAGGAGCTCATACGCGCTAAACGCAACAACTCACGTGGAAGCGTATAATTTGAACTTTTTCTTATAAATCCATTCCATTATCCAAAATCAGTTAACAGGGCCCTCAAAAATAAATTCAAGATCCTTGTCCGAAGCCAGTTATTCCCAAACTGTTTCACCCAGCCCCCCGCGTAACCCTCAAACTTCAGTGAACCACTCGACTGGTAATTTTACTTAATATTGCTTATTCCGCTACAAGGAATCTTTCTTACACTTTGTGCACTTGTTTGACAAGCGTATCAAAGTATTTAACCTACACTAGGGCCGTGAGACCACAAGCGAAACCCATAATCTTTACAAATCTGTACATATCGATAAAAACTATCCTTTTACAAATAAATTAATCATTAAAAATCACTCGTTTCTGTAATAAATACGATAAACAACAACAAAGAACTATTGCTTTTATACAGGTCATGATGCGGAACCGTAAACAATTTAGGAGGTCCTAAAAGACCTTACACGTAATAATACTAAAACTACACGCTCCATCTAAGTGGATATACGCTTTTATAATTTAGAAAAAAAACAAAAAAACGTTGGCTTCTTATGTTATCTACACTTATGTTGGCACGGCAGAGCAGCATTCAATTCTGACCAAACTCCCATCTTTCTTCAGTAAACAAACGTGTCACATGTCATTTGACAACTGACAGCTGTCAACAGAAACTGACACAAAGGGCGACAACCCCAAACATGGTCACGCAAGCGTACATCAACTTAGACAAAACGTCTCCGCTATTCGTCTAACTAGCTTCTATGGAATAAGACAGACCACGGAAACTGCAAGAACTCACAATCGCCTCCTAAATCGTGTATTAGTTCGGGACCCATACAAAAGCGTCGCCGACACTAAGGCGCACCGCCACTAGTCACAAACGCAAGAACATTTACAGCGGACGCGACCAACTAGCATGGAATGTAAAGCGACACCTTAGCATCAAAGCCGACACTGGCTCACGCCGGACACATTTGTACACGCTCGCAAAGCTATGGCAAGCGTCAGTCAGACCAGTACTAAGTAAAATGACAAGACTGACATCCAATCACGAGTGCATACATTTTGTTGGCCTGTGTGTTAAAGGTCAAGCAAAAAGCAGAGAGACGACATCTTATTTTAACATGCATACACTTGAGTCGAAGGTCGAATAGATGTTAGAATATTCTGTCGACTTTGTAACACACATGTCGGTAGTGCCACTTAAAATAGAAATACTCCCGCAACTATTCGGCATATGTCAAAATATTTTTAACATATCCAGATTTATTTTATTTAATTTTTTTGTATGAAATGCCAAATATAGATTAATTCGAGCCGACGGAATTCGTCAAAAATCAACACCATTAATACAATATAAAAATAATTTAAGAGTAACACATGTGCATATTTAAGAAATAATGCCCACCCTGTAGCACATACGTATTGATTTGACAGACTATCCCGAATAGTTAAGTATATCCTGTGGCATATCAAAAGCCAGTCTTGACATTTCCGTAAGTAAATGGATGATTACCCTATTCAAATAAATTATTTTTGTGACTTTGGTTTCCTTAAAAACAAAATACAATTATATATTTTTTACTTTAACAAGAAGATTTGTTTTATTTTGCTCGTAACGTTGTTATTGCAGGCGGATCATTGTTGAGTGCCATAGACAGACTACAGATTTTTTATTTATTTTAACAACTTCGATTCAAATTCCACTTTAACAGAATTCTATTTTCGAATTTAAATTTATATTTATATGTACTTTTATTGTTATTCTGATATAACAAAACTAGAGTAGCAAACTAGGATATCCGTGGACGGTTTAAGCCGATTTGCAACTCTAATTCACTGTTACTTCTTTATCACAAACAATCGGGAGTTCTAGAACATTCGATGGATCAAATACAAAAGCACATACATCGATATTATTGTACGAGAACACAGTAAGCTAGTCTATCCGGAGGCACTGAACGTTAGTGCTGTGGTTGAGTAACTCATGTATTACATTTGTTTGTGTTCCTTGTGACTTTACTGGCGTATCTGGCTCAATACAGCTTGATAATAGTACTAGGTATATTAACAGTGACTATACTCTTAGAATGGAACTAGAACTTCACAGAGGTATGAGCGTGCATTATAATACGAACTACAACAACACGCTAACTCTACACTTGAATTACATTTTTTATTATCACAGTGTGCTTGCTTTTTATAAGTCGTTCGCTCACGTATATAGAAAGTTCCGACTCCAATTCTAAGAGTGTACACTGTACAAGACCATCCAATGCGCCAATAAAATTATCACACCGTGGGGTTGATTCTCAGTGTTATGCTGAAGGGCTTAATCTATTAGGCCCATTTCACAAGCGGCGAGCCAGCCGGCGTAACAGCCATCAAAGGCGGAGTGTAGACTACATTTTTAGAGGTGACTCCGGATAAAGCACACGATCCAGTTCGACCAACAATTTATACAAAAAAAAATCTCTGTCGTATTTAAAAATAGAAATCTGCCTTCACCGCAAACCTTGTATTACAAACAGTTGCCTAACAATTAACAACCGTGAAATACAATACAATGCTCGGAAATCAGCGGTGTGCTTCTCCAGAATGGCGTCCCTAAAACTGCGGGCTACTCTTATCTATAAAATCTGTACATAACACTAAACATATCACAACTCGACTAGTGGGAGACGACGCCGTTCCTTTGTCTCGGATACCCGTTGTAGTCGATTTTGGTTGAACTGCGCATGTCTGTGGGCGGCTCCACTTTGGCCTTCTTCCCCGGCTTGGGGGAGAGGTACGCCTTGTAGAAGAACTGAGCGAACAGTACGAAGTAGGAGAAGTACATGGCCATCGAGAGTTTGATATTGATCTGGCTGACATGGCAGGAGTTGGGCGGCGCGGTGGCTATGTAGTTGTGCGCCCAGATGTTGATTGCACACCCGACGATCATCTGGGAGAGCTGGAGGCCGGTGATGATCATCGCCAGGAACCGGGGCGGGTACTTACCCATGCTCACTAGCGCGTAGTATGAGTACATCACGCTGGAAACAGACAACGACACATGATTACATTATATCAGCAGTGCGTGCCTCTATACGGAACCGACAGATGGCGGTGTATCCATCCAACGCAACATTCACCTATAATGATAACAGTTGACTCAGAGCATCATTTCTTTGGGAGGCAAGTTTTTGACGGACCAGAAGGCGCATTCTGTAGTATTCCTATCTTGCGCACCAATGGTTATGGGTTCGATCCCAGCCCAGGACACATATCAATATGACGAACAGTTGTTTGTTTTGTACAAACCGTTAAATATGTATTTGGTCACTACAATTTGTGATACCCCTGTTGTCTGATATCGGTAACACAAGTGGTTAAACCGACTAATCTCAGAGTTAGATCACCGTATGAAATGTTAGGTGATTTATTATTAATACATCTCAGACAGATAGTATCAAGATAACCAGGAAAAAATGTATATAATGGTATATAAATATGTATATAAATGGTATAGGTATGGATAATAAAATATTATGAAACAGGAAACAGCTCATTTCAGCGGTACCATTATAAATGGTACAGTCGCTTCCACCACACATAGACCTACCAGAAAGGACCCTATTATCTCCGATGATTATAAACAGCCACGTTATACGCGTAATTAATAAAACGACAAGCACAAGTCATTTACCAAGAACGCTTATTCAGTGCAACAGTAAAATACCATTCACAGTACAGAAACGAATGAAATGGTTTTTTCGCAAGTTACGTCATTGATCTTGTGATGGCTGGCGTGAGGTTCCATTGGTTCATAATTTTAATTTAGCTGTCTCGTGACAACAAAAGAATCAAATCATGTTGGGGTCGCCTAAAAAAAGTATTGTATCGATAAATCGATAAACAATATTATAGCTATCCTTTGAATCGATAAATCGTATCGATACAAGATTGCATGCTTTTCAATCGATATAAGTTTTCAATAACAATATATATAATGACACTATATATACACCACTTTACGATTATATATAGGTATATAAATTAAATACCAATTTCCCCTGGTCACGGCATCACGCCTGAACGGATGTACCGATGTCGGTAATTATTTCTTTGTTTTTGTTATTGTCAGCAAAAGGTTTTTTTAAAAAGATAAGAAAAGAAGTAATTCGTAACATTAAAAATGGAATAATAAAAATGAAATAACATAAAGGCCACATTAACTTTTCTTAAATAACCTTTTAGCGTTTAACATAACTTTCATTAACTTAAGATGAACGAAGTATGCGCGCATCAAATATAGTTTCAAGTTCTAAGGTTAAAAACAAATCGTCGATGATAGTGCAATACCGCGTAAGTAGCAGTTGTAAATGAAATTGAAAATTCTATTGGAAAAGATAGACAATTGACCGATTTCATAGGGAAACGAGATCTCGGTCGTATATAATGTTCGAGTTCTGTATTCAACATCGATTTATCGCATAGTGCTGTATTGATATCGATTATTTATCGAATCGACCGTCACTAAGCCATGTAGTGTCTTGGGCGAGATGTTGTTATACAGTTAAGAGTTTTATCAAAATGAAATTGCAACAAGTTAAAATAGACTAGCTTTTGACTCACATTATGATTCATTGGCTGTTCTGAACTATTACGTCTGCTTAGTGCCTAGATTATTAAACACGCGATAAGCGAATAATAGGCAGCACATTCACCATTTACATTGTTCTATCTAGCATTGTATATATTTTCAGTCTATATTCAGTGAAAGGAAGTGAATGGAAGAGCTGGTATAGGACGATCTAGGCGAACATATATTAACCAGGTAGAAAAGGTATTAAACAAGGGCCAAGTCAAAAGTGCCATGAATAAACGAGCTTGTATGAAAGAACTGATGTGAGTAAGGGAAGCGAGAGAGGTATTCCAAGATCGTAACAAGTGGAGATCAATAGTCTCTGGCTACCCCGATGGGACACAGGCGTGATATATATACACACATTTTTTAAACTATTTGAAGAAACGGAAATGTCAGTTCGTAATGTCATAACAACTCTTTCACTACCACTAAAGTATGATGCGTAGATAATAAAAAAAATATGTTTAGTCTAGTAACAAAAACTGTTGGATCTAAGGATATATAAGACTTAAGTCGGACTAAGTGCAAATTCTTCAATACAAAAGTATTGAAACTTTATCTTTATTCTCTCTCTTCCTTAATTGATTTTTTATCTCTTTTTTTATTTTTTTGCTTTCTTCAAATCTGTGTCTATGTCAGCATTAACCGTATAGACTAGCGTTGGAAACTATAAATGTTAAAGTGTAATTACTTCAGTTTTGAGTCAACACCAGCCATTGGAAGTCCACTGCTGTACATGGGCCTGCCCAAGAAAGGGGGAATTTTGCCCATAATTGCCGCTCTGGGCAAGCGTGTTGGCAATAGCAAAGCAGCAATATCTTTCACGATGGGAATGCTGCTGCCCATCCCCGCTCTGTGCATTTGAGCAACACTGTTTCTAATGGATACAGACATGGTACTGAGGGAGGTACTGTTCTACTCGCTTTATATCTCGAATTTATATATTAATTCGAAGATTCGCCATCTTACGGCAATTAAAGAGTGACACTAAATAACAGTCACTCTTGCCCTTGAAACGAGGTATTATTATAAAACTGCATGTTTATTAATAAAGAAAAATTAAAGTTTATTTGAGAAAAATAGTAGCCACGCTTGCCCAGCGCGGCAATTATGAGCAAAACTCCCCCTTTCTTGGCAGACTATGTCCAGCAGTGGACATTTTACGGCTGCCATGATGATGATGATAATGATTCGAGACTAGCTTTCCATCCGCGACTTTTTCGCACCCCCTTGTTAAATCGTTCTCTGTGCAAAAAGTCGTGTCGATTACATACAGAAAAAATAAGAAGCCAGACCTATCCTACGGGAACATGGGTTCGGGATGAAAGGCCTATCCGTTACTCCAGTCTATCAATAGAGATCTGTTTTTCAGAAATCCAGATCCAGATCAGAAATTCGTGGCAGTTAATATTGAACACTGAATGCAACGTGAAGAATGTCCACGCATGGTCCAATGACGCATTCGAAAATGACCCTGCCCTGGGCGCCAAGGTCGTGGGTTCGATGTTTATAAATATTATTCTTGCGGGGGTAAAATAAATATTTATGTGATGAAATTTGCGTTTTATCTGCGTCTGGGTGTTGTATAATGCACATTTATTTAAGTGTAATTAATATTCAACGGTCACAAATTCAATTGTCGTAAGGGGCTATGGGCAGGTTTACAGGTAGAAAGAACATAAGAAAAAATAAAAACAAATTATTCATTATTATTAAAATAAGCTATTTTTAAATAAGTTTAAATTGCTTTTAACAAATATTATTGAATTAAATCCTCTTTTACTCAAAACTATTAACAGAAATCGAAATAAATAAATGCAAACATTTTTGCCCATATCGAGCCCTTACCGCCAAATTGTCGTAAGCGACACTTTTGGTTGAAAATGCTTTTTTTATCGTAACTTGTATTAAAACCTGTAACGGACATCCCAGTCGACGTTCCCCGCCAAAAAAACCGTTATAAAGTTATAGCAATTGCTAAAATTTAATTGCTTAATAATATTTCTAAAAAACCTCCTGTAAAATTTGGGTTTTGTCCGTTACGCCAAGACGGCGGTAAAGGCTCGATATGTCCCTTACGCCAATTGAATTTCGGACCTTTGAATTTGTAATACCTAGTGTCACATGCCCGTAACACTTCAAAGTACAAAGTCAGGTCATGTACGGGATATTATCATCATTACAGCAATTGGAAGTCCACGGCTGGGCAAAGACCTTTCCAAGGGGGAACTTTGCCCATAATTGCCACGCAGGGCAAGCGTGTTGACAATCAAAGAGCGCTGGGATGCGACGGAGATGCTGCTGCCCATCCTACCCTATGCACTTGGAGCTACACAGTCTCGGATAGAGGTATGGTATGAATTTATGTATAACTAGCTGTCCCGGTAATCGTTGTTCTGGCAATTACATAATATAAAATTTTGTTTGTTTTGTTTGTTTAAATTTTGTTGTGTTTGTGACAGGAGGGTGAACATTTTGTCTTGAATGTGTTTGTGTATGCTAAATCATAAAAAAACAAAAAATATTGTATATAAATTAAATAAAAATTTTGGGGTGGACCACCCTTAATTTTTAAGGAGATGAAAAATAGATATTGCCCGATTCTCTACCCTAGCTGATATGCACGCTAAGATTCACGAAAATAGATCGAGCTGTTTCAGAGGAGTTCAATAACGCACACCGTGACATGAGAATTGTATATATTAGATTACTAACAGCTCTCCGCTGTTCACTCACGTAATCCTCTTTCCCGTGTGGGGGTACAACAAGTTACCTAAGTCACTTGCTGATAATGTAATCTTTCTTTCATAAAAGAGTTTTTAAAGAGAGTTTAGTAATTTTTGAGTTTATTTGTTACAAATATACAAAAATACTAATAGATACATCTATTTAAGGTATTCTCTCTTATATCTTATTTATGTCACTCTTTGGTGAATATTTAAAATTGATAATGTACTTTTTTGAGTCAAACAGTAACAAGCTATCAAATGTTTCTTCCTTATAATATTAGTATAAATTATTAAAAAATATATCAATTTGAATGAGGAACAGCACGACAAAAGTAAGAAAATAAACAAATACGTACATATATATATATATGTTTGTTGTGTCTCACACAGTGACTAGACTACGTGGTAAGTCGTTTAAAACATTTGTATTACGTACGGAATCAGAACAATATAATGAAACCAGACACGACAAACACAAATATCATCATATAAATATTTGTCCTGGGTGGGGATCGACCCCACGATCCTTGGCGTATAAGATAGGATCACTACCATCTGCGTCATCGGACCCGTCGAATATATATATATATATATTTGGATATATATTTGGATATATATTTGCATAAAGGTTTGAGCCAGTCTACGTTGTACCAGCAGCGAGTGTTAACGGATATATGATAAGTAAGCAAGGCAAGTATGTCAGGATCAAAGTATACAAATGAGAAATAGGTCTGTATTTCTGTATGTGTAAGCGTTTCGAGCTTCATTTTTCGTCGCCGTCCACTGCTGGACATAGGCCACTGAATCATCATTGATACTTTCACGTAGACTAAAACAGAGCAATGAAACGATCTCGATCGTCATTGTCGATAATGTTTATTGGTAACGGTACCGGCCGGTGGCTGGTGGCGGCCACCGCGCAGTCGCATTGTGCTCCGCAAATTATTCAGACTACGTCGGTAAAAGGTCGCCCCTAACTGGATCGCGCTTACGGTTACTGGTAGTGTCCGAGTTAAAAAAAAATTATATTACCAAGCTGCAGCGCAATGATACGATAAACTAATCAGTCGTATACTTTAAACCTATTTACGTTTAAATATATATATATAAATGTAGGTATATATGTTTTATATATATATACAATTTTTGTGTCATTGAACATCTAAACTACTGAATTGTAATCAATGTTTACTTACTACAGTAGTTTGATCCATCGCGAGAGATAGGATAGTTAGAGATAGCAATATTTTATAAATGATAAATATATAGTAAATATTTATACAGTAGATAAATCTTTATAGTTTTGTTTGATAATTTGTGTGAGCTTAGATATAATTCGACAGGCCCAATGGCGCAGATGGTAGTGATCCTGTCATGTGCGACAAGGGTCGTTGGTTCGAACCCCACCCAGGACAAATATTTATATGATAATATTTCTGTTTGTCATTTATGGGTGTCAAATATCTGTATTTGAGTAGTGTACTTGTGATTTCTTTGTTGTCCGATATATGTAACACAAGTGCTTTAAGCGATTTATCACGGAGTCGGGTCAATGTATGAGATGTTGTCGCAGTTCATGTATATTATTGCGGCAAGTTTATTCAAATTCAATACTTTATAAAAGTAAGTAAAGTTGATTATGCCCCAATCCCGTAAGGCCTAAATGGGTGACATTGACAGGTGACAAATGAATGGTGTATTCAAATCCGTTCTATCAAATATGAAAGACCAAACAGCCGGCTCCGATCAGTCATATTTTTCTGGTAAAAACATTTTTGTGTTTACGTAGCGCGTCGCAAAATTATGACAGATCTATATTAAAAATAGGCATTCGATCCGGTATGAATAAAAAATGTGTAATGGAATAGAAGCCATTTTTGAGTAGGAAATGGAAAACACATTACTAAAGACTAGGAGTTTTTAGAAATACACTATTTAATGAACTGGTGTTTCTGCGAGAACCTCGAAATATGTCCAAAGAAAAATAATACTTAGTACACCTAACAAAGGCAGCCTGTCTAGCTCATCCTGTTCTATTTCTACTCTCTACGGTATATTTTAAACACGCACGCTCGCACATGTGAAGTAAAGGATAACGGAGGCATTGGAATTGCTAACTCGACAAAATATACTGTAAAATTCTCCATACACCATGTATAGGATCGCCCCTATCTCAAGATGTTCTGGTTGACAAAATATTAACATAACCAAAAATATCTACCATGGGGCACCGGTTGAGTAGTACCTCTTTGTATCACGAGTCGTAGACTACAACTAAGATACCGAACCCTGCAGATGGCAGCACATTTATCCTAACTGTCATAGCTCAAATACTCAGCAGAACGGGAATGGGCAGCAGCGTCCTCGTCGCGAAACTTATCATACGACTGCCACCACACCTGCCCAGCGCGGCAATTATGGCCAAAAATTCCCCTCTGGAGGCCTATGACCAGGAGTGGACTAATAAAAAGAAACCTCAACTCACCTGTGCACACAGTAGTTCATGACGACGAACCAGCGCGCGGAGGAAGTGTACTCAGTGAACGAGTACCAGGTGTATAGCAGCACGGTGATGTGGTGGTACCAGTGGAGGAAGATCAGCGGCTTTTTGCGCAGCACTATGAACACGGTGTCGCCCAGTTCCGGCAATTTTGACAGCACGAACATATACGTCCAGAAACCGGCTACGCGGTCCACTTCGATGAAACTGGAATGAGAAAGGGATCGATGAGTTTGCGACTAAAAGTTTCACAGGCTATTCGTAGTGTTATAAATATGTACCGTGGAGTACTGGTAGAGTAGAATAGTATGTCCGTCTATACCAGGTGTCGTAAGAGGTATCAGAATCGAAAGAGGGCAGCAGCATTTCCTTCGTGAGGTTACGTCTACTCAGCGCGGCAATTATTGGTAATATACCTACCTCCCCATTTAGCCTATGTCCAGCAGTGGATATCCTACAGGTGCCGTGATGATAATAGACATATATATAGATACTACTGCTTTCCACTCTGTAGATACATTTTCACTACCTTATCTTGCAGGGTTTTAAATTGTGCTGGTGGATTAAAAAGGTTGCAATCGTTCCTATATTAACTCATATACTCCTACCGAAACAATTATACGCTCATCGGTCAAAATCAGATTTACTATAATGATGAATAGTAATATATTTGAAGAATATAAACTTTTTAACTACTTTTTTTAACCAGAAATGCTCTTCACAGATCATAAATCCAATATCATTCCATAACGAGAAATGGTAGAGCAATCATCGCATACTATACACGCGGATGGTATACAATATTTTTTAAAACGCATTACTGCTTTCTAGCGCCACAAACCTTAAATCCATTAACATTCATCATTATCATCATAGAGCGTCAACTGCTAGACAGAGTCTTCCCCGAGAAAGGGGGATTTTTCTCTATTATTGCCTCGCAGGCATGGTGACAATCACAGAGTATGACTTCGCGCCGTGAATGCCGCTGCTCATTCCCGCCCTGCTGAATTTCAGTTACACTTGTTTGTATGGATATACCGCCAACTGTCGGTTCCGGTACCTCAGCCGGTACAAGGGGAGGTACTATTCTACTTTGGAACCATTAGGCTAAATAACATTGTTCATTGTCAACTACGGAACAATAAATTAGCTAGCCTGGTTCATCTTAATCCATACAGTGTAAAATCACCTCACCACCGCTATGAAACACAACACCGACAGCGGTGAACTGCGACGACATCGCGTGACTATAATTTACCTATTTATCATAAATTGAATAATGTTTCATTGTTACAAGATAGGTAAGTGTGATACGTAATGGTTGTGATTTCCTGAGACAATGGGACGCGACGCCTCTTAGCGATATCCATCAGGTACTTACCTAGCAGTGACAGGAATTCTACGAATTATAACAATTCACAAGCATAACGAACGTCGCAAAATTCGAGTTCTAACCATACTATTTTCAATACTTTTTGATCCGTACGCACCAATTTACTTAAAGGACAGATTCCAATTCCTATCTTCCTCTCACGAACGTAATCTCCGTTCTTCTAATACTCTCTCGCTCCTTACTCCTTCTCATCACTCTAGTTTTTTGACAAACTCTTTTACAGTGACAGCTATACGACTCTGCAACGAGCTTCCGTTGAATATTAAGCAATCCCCAAACAATTTAATTCTGAAACGCTGTCTCCGTACTTTATTTACTGATGCTGCAACTTTAACTTTATAACCCTAATTCTGATGTACGTTATTTTATGTATATATATGTATATATAGATATTTTTATATCATATGCATTTATTGCGTTTATTTATACAAATATGTATGCTACGTTTATCTATTTTGTATATATATTGCCTGCACCACTATATATATATATATTTTTTTTCTGTTTTGTGTAATGGTTGACTGGGAGATAATGCTATCTGGCATTAAGTCCGCCATTTGAACATTTTGTGCAATAAAGTTAAATAAATAAAAATAAATAAATAGGAAGTAATGCCAGTAGTATGTCAGCGCAGACGTCGGTAGGGATGCTATTAACACTAACTATTTGGTATTGATGGTACCTGTATCTCCACCAGTTTTTCTTGCAGGTAGCTTTCTGGTAACTCGTGTAATGAACCTTGCATTAAACTTAGTTATAGGACTCATCTGGTGCCGGTAGACTAGTTCAAGGTAGGCCTAATTCACATATGTTAGATGACTCTTAAGATCCTATGGGGTCAGAGCCTTGCGGGCGCTACCGTAGCTAAACGCGCGGTCGCGGCCGCGGGGTACGCAGGATAAATACGTGCATCGAACCTCTCATTTATGAGAGGATCAGCACTCTTTTTTCGGAGGCGCTGGATTTGGATTTGGATCAGCAATAGGTTCATCCGAAAAAAAAATGTGGTCACCAGAGACATTAGTATGATGATTAAATAGAATATGGTACTTCATATTTTTGAAGTATTATTGTTTATTTTTTATTATGTGTATTTAATATATATGTGACCAAACTATAACGGAAATCGTAAATACAGAAATATTTAATTTCGATTTTTTTTAAATGTGAAAATTAACAATTAGTCTCTATTTAGCGCCTGAACAGATGTGTTATTGTCGTTTTCAAGCAAAGTATTTTAATAACAACTAATTTGTGTGTGTTCTGTGTTTAGGTGTTATTTATATATATCTCAGTATTGGTATAGAGCAATCTTTCACTATAGTAAAGTCTATCATACTTGAAAACATTTTCAGAAACATACTCCGCAAATGCTCCGTTACGATACCTAGATCCCTAACATTCGTAGAACGTGGAAGCGTATCTACCGTCGCGAGGATATTCCATGGCTATATCCCCGAGTACATATGCACCTATATTTATCTCCAAAGCCTGGAATAACAAAGTGGCACATAATACTTAATAAGATCGAACAGTCACGTGTCCGCGTCCATACGATCGTACGATTGCAATGAAAACGATGATTTGCATTATATATAAAACAACAACATAAACAAATATCGATGATACTTATAGCGTAACCCCTTAGGCTTAGGTCATTGGGTGACAGTTGAAACGCGATCATAACACTGTCACGCTGTTTACTTGCCTATGTATCATTACCGGTGCTCATTAAAAGGAAAATATATGTCATGTAGACATATCAAATTAATAGGCCTAATTGAAGTACTAAATTCGGTAAACAAGATGTACAGAACACAGAAGAGACCATTAAAAGATCGTCTGCATTCTATCAACGTTAACACACAGTATAAAATCCGTTCATTCGATACCTTTACGTTAAAGGTGTATAAAAACAATCCTTTATCTACAATCCAATAATCCGAATGTGCTATTGCTACAATGAATTGAAACTCAGTGGACTTAGATGTTTATATATAATAGATTTCCTACTTTTAAGAGGGAAATTAATTCTTGCCGCCGATTCATCCACAGCCTTAACATTAAATATCATAATCGGCTACAAAGTAGAAAAATAATACATAATATTAATTTTTTGCTCGTATTCCTTATCATTATTCACGTTTTTTTTTATAAAAAAAAATTAAGTTACCGTCTAGTTAATATCATATATAATTATAAATATTAGTATGTATGACTGTATATGACGTCTACATATTCTAGACCAGTTTCACAACTAAGTTTATGTCGGGTTTAGTCAAGTCACCGACCAGTAAAGGAACTGCATTATTATTTAATTGTACTGTTGAAACCTTTATGTTCATCGGCTTTTGTAATCCAGTTATTGTGTTCACCGTAAAACATACAACATCTTTATTGTTTTACCTTTTGACATATTCAAACCTTTTCCTTAATCTCAAATTCATATGAGCATATTGCCGAAGGTATACTGTAAGTGAAATATATAAAATACAAATTCCGTGTACGATATTGAAATTGACACTGTTCTATTATTATTATCATCATATCAGTCATTGTAATCCCACTACTGGGTATAGGCCTCCCCAAGAAAGGGAATTCTGCTCATAACTGCCGCGCTGGGCAAGCGTGTTGACAATCTCAGAGCGCAACTTTCGTTACGAAGATGCTGCTGCCCAACCCCGCCAACTGTCGGTTCTGGTACCTTAGTCGCCACTTACGACACCTGGCACAGGGGTAGGTACTATTCTACTCTCTTTAAATTGACCGAAACTAAAAAAAGAACAAGTAATTATAGATTATTTTTAAACGTCACTGCTCTATCGCGAATCCTTACCGTCAGGCAGTTGTTTATAATGCATACTATAGTTTGCAAAGGTTAGAATAAATCCCACCCATTTCTATTTAATCAATCATGTGCATGCACCTACAAGCGCGACGTCATATACCTGTTTAGGATAATTAACTCCCCACTATTAATTCTTGCCTTATTTGATTTGCGTTCCTTTCTTTTTTTATTGTTTGTAACTATTGTTGTAAGCTAGTACCTATATAGTTAATTTTAAATATTGAATGTATTAAAGTGGCAGAAGTACGGCTCCGTCGTTTTAGCCTGTCAGTGTAATCTATTGTGGTTTTGTTTTTAATTGTGTAATTAGGTTAAGAATTTTTGTAATTGTTGCAGTAGATTAATAACTACTATTATTAATAATTGATTTATTGTTATATTGTGTTATTATTGTTTTGCAGCGCCATTTCCACTTTGGCACGCCAATGAACCGGCGATTTCACCCGCGAGGCCGTTATTATTGTACAGAGGGAGAAACTCCGTATATTAATATATTATACGAAAAACGATATATTTCATGCAATTTTTCGATTTACACACGGTGCGCAAAATTAAAATATTATTATGATACCAATAAATAAATCTGGAAGGTACCGGCAGAGTAAAATAGTATCTCCCTCTGGACAAGATGTCGTAAGAGGCGACTAAGGTACTGGAACCGACAGAAGACGGAATATCCATGCGAAATAGTATAGCTCAAATGCTCAGGATGGAGATGGGTAGTAGCATCTCCTTTGCGAAAGATGTGTTCTGCGATTGCCAACACGCTCGCCTAGTGCGGCAGTAATGGGCAAATTCCCCCTTTCTTGGGAAGGCCTATGTCCAGCAGTGGACTTCCTGTGGCTATAATGATGATTATGATACAAATCCTACTTACCTAATAAACACAAGCATATAGTAAATTGATTCAGATATGGTTATTAATAAGCAAAACTCCTTTTTATTTATCAATACAAAATTTGACTTGCCCTCATCATCGATGGGCCATCTGTCAATCTTGGTATTAATTCCGAACGCGCCATCGGGCAGGACTAACATATAAATGAAAAACATTTATATTTAGATAATATATAAATCTTATTTTCATAACTCTATATTGTCTGATATAACAAAAGTGTTGTAAGCTACTTATCTCCGAGTCAGGTCAAAGTATTAGATGTTATGTAAATTCATGACATTTATTAGTAAAAAATAAAATTGTAGCGCCTGATTGTAACTTTAAAATAATATAAGCTATTAACTAAACGCATATACAGCTGTTTGCCGTGAGGTACCGGCAGAGTGGAATAGTACCTCCCCTGCTCTGCACCAAGTGTCGTAAGAGGCCAATAAGGTACCAGAACCGATTGATGGCGGTATATCAGGAAAGATGTGGTTAAAATGCACAGAGCGGGAATAGTCCGCAGCATCCCCGTTGCGAAAGCTGCGCTCTGCGTTTGCCACCACGCTTGCCCAGCGCGGCAATTATGGGCAAAATTCCCCTAGAGAGCTAGTTGTATAAGAAACTACTTAGATATCGTTTATTTTTCCTTATATAATTTAGAAATGATTATACCCGCATATGTACTTATGTTTTAGATAGCTTGACTCTAGACAGACAATGCATGTATTTGTTTGCAAAAAATTATAAATACATTAATTATTTCTGACGAGAAAATGGTTTAATTACTGAACAGAGTAAAACAGACATATATAATTATGACACTGCAATTTATTTCAGTTATATATTTATTTTCCACCGGTAGAATGCTGTCACACATCTAAGATATATAAATTACGTGTCGTTGTTGGTCCGAGATAAACTTCTAAGCTACTGAACAGATTTTTTTTTTCTGCTTACTGTGTACAGTTTGATCCAGCTTGAGGAAAAGGATACTTTATATCTCAATTTATAGTCGCAATATATTTTTCGTGATAATCATATAAGTATACTTAAGACAGGACAACGTCCGTCGAGTTAGCTAGTTCATAACAAAATTGAAATCTGCACTTCAACCAGTTCTATATTTGAATAACAATTTTGAATACTAGCATTTCCATCCATGAAGGTTCTTGTCTTTGCTCTCTTAGCACCTTCATGGATGGAAATTAGAATATAGAAAATTCAAATTCAAATATAGAACTTGCCGATGAAGCAGTAATTATGAAGTTAAATCTCCACTTCAACAAATTCTACATTTGAATTACACTTTTGAATATTTGCATTTCCATACACGAAGATGCTAACTTTGTTTTGTTATTTTAGCACCTTTATTGATGGAAATAATTTATCGATGGAATATACGAAATTTTAATTCAACTATCGATCTTGTTGATGAAGCAGTAATTACATTCATCACAAATACATAATAACATCTCTGTCAGTAGTTGAAGATGTTTAATTACATCTCGCTATCATATGGTTCCTTATGTGTTTTACATAACATATATAATCCGAACACAACTAATTCCTGTACCCGTCAAAAATATAGCCACATATGGAAACTGGGCAAACGGCATTTCTAAGAAACTTATGTAAGATTAAAAATTAACCTACTATTGAGTCACACACAAAAATGTTCTAACAGTACCTCATTACGAATTCCACTTTCAATTTCACGCCAGTTACATTAAAAATATAATATTATTTCTTGGTATATAACTAAGTACTCGACGCGTGTTGCTAAAGAATAGGTCGAGATAAATTATATTCGTGTCGTTTGATTATAAAATATGAAACAATTGAATTGATACAATACACGTGCTCAATAACTATACATATATATGCGCAAGTAATCATCATATCAGCCATTGGAAGTCCACTGCTGAACATAGGCCTCCCTGACGAAACGTGAATTTTTCCTATAATTGCCGCGTTGGGCAAGCGTGTTCGCAGTCGCGGAGCACAGCTTTTGCGACGGGGATGCTGCTGCCCATCCTAGCCTTGTGCATTTTTTATACTGAATTAGATGGAAATACTATCATCTGACAGTTCAATAGATCCGCCAGATGATGCGGTACATCCATGCGGTAATCCATCAGGTAAGAACCTGAGTCGCTTCTTACGACACCTGGTACACAGGGAGGTACTGTTCTAATCTGCCGGTACATCACGGCTAAACGAATATCCTAATAGATATATAAATAACACCCAGACGCTAAACAAATACAAAAATACGTCATATATGTATTTGTTCCGGGTGGGGATCGAGTTCACGATATTTAGCGCGAAATATACAGTTAACGAGGCATACAACAATAATAAATAACAAGATGTAAAACCTGTATTACTGAACTGACTGAACCTGATATAACTGCTTAAACTACAAATAGGAATGACAATATATATACCTATAATGGCCGTATAAACAGACCAATTGAGGGTTATCAACATCTTAGCCAAGTACTTAGTCCATTTGACATTGTCAACATTACAGAATTTACTTTAAATTCATTCCGAGAAGCGGATGATTTCAGGCCAATTTGCGGGAGTGACCTCGAATTATGTATCGTTCAAATGTGTTTGTGCTAGAGCGCGCGTGTATACTTAGGTAATTTCTTTATTGATTATTGATAAATATAGTGCGGCACTGGGGGAATGGTACTCCCCATACCAGGTGTCTGGCGACTGGCGGTATAACCATCCAAAACAGTATGTACCCTAAATGCAGAGCGGGGTGGGCAGATGCAATCCCTGCAGATTGCTGTTATAAAAATCCCCCTTTCCAGTTCTTCTAGGGGAGGTCTGTATCCAGCAGTGGATGACGGCTAGTATGATGATAGTGATTCTCTCTTCTCATTCGACAGGTAGACAGTCTATGAGGTCTACCTTATGTAGTAGGTATTACAAGAGGTAGACCATACAAAGGTCGTCTGCATTGGCCAAATAGCAATGTGCGACTCGGAACGGACTGTATTCATCTCGTCTTCCATAGTAAAAAAAACACTCAAGTTTACTGTGAGTATTACAAATAAGATGTGATTTTAAAAGAAAAAATATTGACACCAAGCAAGTGTCATTTAGCACGTCTTTTTTCACGCCCGCCGATAAATAAAAAAAATAGCTGACCACACGGATTGTCGTACGCTAGAACATGTCAGGCGGGAAATAGAAAGTGGTGTATTATGCAATTTGTAAAATTATGCGTCCACACGTCACTCCTGATGGCGACACAGTGCACTCGCGTAATGGATCGATTTGATTAACCCACTGGAACAGATTCTTTGTTCAATAAATATTGGAATTCAATTTAATTGTGCTAAGTGTAAAAGGAGACTAAGGTACCAAAACCGATAGATGGCGGTATATTCATTCGAAACTGCGTAGTGGGAAGAGCAGCAACCTTTCCGTTACGAAGCTACGCTCTACGACTACCACCGCGCCTGCCCAGGGCGGCAATTATAGGAAAAATTCCCCCTTTCCTGCGAAGGCTTATTCTCTATTGCTTATCATAACATGGATATCAGGCCTTCACAATATAGGGAGAATTTTGCCGATAATTACCGCGCTGGGAAAGCGTGTTGGCAATCGCAGAGCGCAGCTTTCGCCATGAGTATGCAGCTGCCCATCCCCGCCCTGTGCATTTGAACTACGCTGTTTCGGTTGGATAAACCGCCGACTGTCGGTTCTGGTACCTCAGCTTATTATCTATGACATTGTTAATAGGCAATTACTCGGGAATATGCAGTATCTATCAGTGGAATATTTGTTAGCTGCAGTTCTGACAAGCTATTTCTATCAAACTGCCTTGCAACGATTAAATAGTTCAGTAACAATGTAATCAATTTAGAAATGTATAAGTTCGAGAATACCTTTAGTTTAGGAATTACCACTTTAGCTTTTTTCTTATATCTATACTAATATTACAATTTTATTAAAGTAGACATGTGAGTCTGTTCATAAACTCTTTCAACTATTTTTGATCCAAGATAAATTCCCGTTGGATATATAAATAAAATCCAGGCAAAGAGATTCGCCGATGGAAAACTAGTGAAACTAAAAATACACAGCGATATCAATGTGTACAGATTTGATAACACGAAAGGATTTTCAAGACTGCCAAAATCCATTAGAATCCTTCATGCTTGTGATACATGCTATGTGATTTCTCTTATAATCTATGGAATTGATGACATGATAAATATGTGAGTTATCTGAAATCGATCGTCGCGATAAAATGCCTATGACGCACATGCTCCCGATACGAACGCACGCGGATGACTTAAAAATCTTAAATAAACACTGACTAACTAATACAAAGGTCGTCTTCACCGGTACTTCACTTTCAATTATTTCTACCGCCAAATACCAGTGTTCGCATTGCTGTGTGCTGCAGTGCCGGTAAAAAGGTGAGAGAGGCAGTGAAATTACTGGGTAATGTGTCATAATATTTTTTGTTCAAAGGGTTGGCGACACGCTAGTGATATCCTTGTGATGACACGTTTACCATCAAGCGGATCGTATGCTTGTTTGATGGCTACGTAATATAATATGAAAAAAAACACATGTAAAATACACGATCGTCACAGGGTACATTCTTTTTTGATTTCTGACTTAAAATATTCTGCCAATGACGCAAGTCCCGATTATAATAACAATAAATTCACAACACGTCTCATACATTGACCCGACTCCGAGATAAATCGCTTAAAGCATCTTTGTTACGGACATCACATAACAGAGCAATCACGAATAATCATCATTTAAATATTTATCTTAAGTGGGGATCGAACTCATGACCTTTGGCTAACAATATAGGATCACTGCCGTCTGCGCCATCGGTCCCGACAAAAAGACGTTACAGTTAATACTTTAGGAAATAATACAAAATACACATCTGGTATTATTTGACGACGTAATGTGCAAGGGAATACATTTTAAAGTCAGTTCATAAACCATAAAATTATCATGCCATGATTTTTTGCACAAAACCAATTGGCAGCCATCTAATAAAAACTGCAAACAGCGATATATCGTCACATTTACGTCACTTAGCAAGTGGAGTATCAACAAACATTGGTCCTACCTATTTATATGTTCAATTTGAAGGGCAAATTTTGCACTTAACCAGCTCCGCAAAATAACTGGCGGAATATCCCACACCCGTTGTAAACGCCCATGACGTCAACGAGAGGTATCCGATCCGACTCTCGCAAGTTTACCAGCTCGTTTGTAAACGAATGACATTTTAAAACGATAATGGTTAGTCGCTCGCTTGGTATAAATATTTATCAACAAATGAGGTAAAACCGGTCGAGAGTTGCGTCTTGGAAATTATTGCTAATAATAAATAGTATATTAAGCCGTGATATACCCGCAGAATTGAATTACACCTACTTTACGAGGTGTACCTACAGATGGCGATATCCATCTGCAATTGTGTAGCTAAAATGCACAGGGCGGGATAAGCTTGGCAAAAGCAGCGCTCTGCGATTACCAATACGCTTGCCCAGCTCGATAATTATGGGCAAAATTCCCTCTTTCTTGGGGAGGCCTATGTCCAGCTAAAAGACTTCTAATGGCTGGTATGATGAAGGGTTAAAGTTCACTGAATGGATTTATTAATGTTCGACATATCTAATTCCATCCAGGGATCTCTATATCGATGTTCCAAGTTTTCCAGAATGCTTATATACAAACGACCTTTTAATAAGATGTCTTTTCCAACGCCGACAAGTATAAATATTTATCAACAATGGAGGAACGATTATCGAGAGAATAATTACCTAACCAATGGAAAATACATCAATTTCCAAATACAGGTTTGGATCTTGTATTGACACGTAATTATTTACTAATTGACGTAACACCGGCAGGTACCGGCAGAGTGGAATAGTACCTCCCGCTGCACCAAATGTCGTTAGGGGCGAATAAGGTACCAGCAACGTCAGATAGCGGTACATCCATCCGAAATGGTGCTACCGATTCCCCATACGCTTGACTAGCGCGGCAATTATAGGCAACAATCCTCCTTTCTTAGAGAGGCCTATGTCCAACATTTGACTTCCAATGGCTGATATGATTCCCATAAACACCGCTGGTGACAATCGCATAGTGTAGCTTGCGATATGTATGCTTTCCCATTCAATGGAATGGGAAAGCATACTGTTGTAATTTTTACTGCCATCTGTCGGTTCCGGAACATTAGTCGTACGACAACTGGTACAAAGGGTATCTCCCTTTGGGTACTAGGGTCCCGCGGTATGCGATATAACATGAAGACCAAGAAGTAGCATCAATATTATGACCGTGCATCAGTGTCACTTGGTACTCAAGGCAGTTATTATAGCAGCCGCGGAATGTCCACACATGATAGACATAGGCCTCCCCAGAAAGGGCGAATTTACCCATAATTGCCGCGCTGGGCAAGTGTGTTGGCAATCGCAGAGCACAGCTATCCGAACGAAGATCCTGCTGCTCATCCCCGTCCTCATCCCCTGTATATTTGCGCATCTCTGTATTGGATGGATATACCGCCATCTGTCGGTTCTTGTAACTTAGTCGCTCTCTTACGACACCTGATACAATGGGAGGTACTATTCCACTCTGCCAGTGCCTTACGGCTAATTAGTCTTATATAAAATTAATTAAACTCGACACAGTGGTACAGTAATAAAGACGTACTCCGTACTCGAAATTAAATTACAGCCGACTTCAAACAAACGAAGGGACTGCGCCAACAGGGCCCTATAGAGTGTCTACTGAGAGATAAGTTTTAGATAACTTTTCCAATTAACTGTACGTACCTGTAGAAATAATTTAAAACGCCGTCTTACGCAAGACTAAGGAATATGTTGACGAAATGTTATAAGGAGATAAAATTTGTATTTTTCTTTAAACGAGTAGACACAAGAACTAGTAGACGAATTTTGGTAATTATTTCACTTTGACTTATGCTTCTGAAGTAATATACGCGTTCTCAAGATTTACAAAAGGTCACATCTCTTTGTCAATTTAAAAACGTTTGCCGTAATGTAACCGAAACGTCTAACTAAAAATGTAAAATAATCGCGTTTTCAAGCCATTAAAATGTAGTTTTAATATGAGGAGTGAACGTTAGAAAATAAAATGTTAGAAATGTTAGAAAATATTATATTATATTTTCAAAAAACGATATATAGAGATACCTATATGAGGCCGTGAGGTACCGTCAGAGTAGAACAACCTCCCCCTGTATCAGGTGTCATAAGAGGCGACCAAGGTCCCAAAATCGACAGATGGCGGTATACCCATCCGAAACAGTGCAGCTCAAATGTTTAGAGCATGGGTGGGCAGCATCCCCCTTTTCGGGGAGGCCTATGTCCAGCAGTGGACTACCATTAGTTTTGTGTTTTTGTACGTATGAAACGAATAAACTCAAAAACTATTGAACCTATTTCAAAAACCCTTTTGCTAGCAGAAAGTTACATTATTAGCGTGTAACATACGCTATATTTTATGAACATATTTTTGATAATTAAAACGCGAGAGAAACCACCAAACGCTGCTAGTTTATGGGAAAAAGGGTATATTACTAATTTTTGTCCCCCCAATATGCTTTAGTGTACTTGAGAAATAACGAAAACACTAACAGACGAGATATAAAATCGTATGAAGATATACGAGTTATTGCCACGAAAGTGCATTAAGGAATCGTCAATTAAAATTATTTTACATATTTAAATATAAACATGACTGCTTAGATGTAGTTACTTACGTCACGTGAGATGGAGGATCTTAAGAGGATTTTATTGATTATTTAGACAACATTAATATATGAAATAAGTATGTGTCAATTCTTAGCATAAATATTGAAAAAACAACATTGACTTGTTTACTAAAGCGGTTCAAACTGGTAGTGTTCAACTCTTAGAAACTCTCCAGTGTTGTTGATCATTATACAATTATCCCAGAGTTAAAACTATATATATATATATATAGTGTTAACTCTATATACATTGACCTAAACATACAATACTTACTTATTTTAATTAGTATAGGTCGAGAAACTGGCATACAGTCCGCGTGATAGTAAGCGTCACTGCAGCCTAAAGACTCTTAATATTACAAGGATATAACTAACGCGTTGTCAATCTTCAGACTTGAAGATATTACTCCATAAATTCACTGCTTCTCTTGGCTGTAGAAATACTCAAACACAAGTTTAACTCAGACATCAAACCCAAGACCCCTGGTGCTAGTTTAAAAAGGCGCCTTAACATTTCTGCTGCAGTTAAATTATACAGCCCAGCAGTCTCGGTACAACAGCTATACAAAGCTCGCCGCGGTCAAAGCCCGTCGCTCGCTTTTTGCGGACAAATCAGCGAAACGATAATTTACATCCGGATATTCGGGATAGCAAAAAGTAAATCAAATTCAGATTTCCCTCGCGAGCGATATACACTTCAACACAATCATGCCGCAGGGACCGGGCTCGCGGGTACCATTGGAGTCGTGACGTGGCTTATTACATAGCAAGTATTTACATATGGACCGTGTGATACAGAGCAGAATAGTATCTCCCCCCGTACCAGGCGTAAGAGGCAACTCACCAGAATTGAAAGATGGCGGTATATCCATCTAAAGCGGTGTAGCTCAAATGCAACAGAGCGGGTATAGGCCGCTGCATTCCCGTCGCTCGCAAGGTTACGCACTGCAATTGTCACAACGCTTGCCTTTAAGGGCAAATTCCCCCTTTCTTGGAGAGGCGTATGCCCAACAGTGGACGTTTTATGGTTGCTATAATGATGATATTTGTTGAAATGACTTTTTACTATTAAACAAACAACCACAAAGATGCGTCGAAATGTTTTTAAGTCTTAATACAAAATGTGCTATTACAAATACTGTGATAAACATCAAGACGTCTTGAGTATTTTTTGTATTCTTCAAAGTTTTTGTCTAGACAACACTTTTTAAGTGACTAGCTTGGTTAAACGAAAAGCTAACAATATATATTTGAAGGTCACCATTATTTTTTTATTCAATTACCAAAATTAAAGTTACTCCCATGTACTTAAATTGATTATTCGGCCTTGAATTTAACTTAAAACAGATACATTTTTCAATGAGCTAGACCGTTTCTACCGCCAAACAGCAATGTTCGCATTGCTATTTGAAGGGTAAGTGAGGCAGTGCGATTACCGGGTAATGTGACATAGCATCTCTTACGGCAATTAGTACAGGGGAGGTACCTACTATTCTATTTTGCCGGTACCACACAGCAAATATAATGTTTAAAATCTGATATTAAATAATTTGACACAAGCTCACTTATACCAATTGCAAAAGTCGTTTGCATTGATGCAATAAAGAAAACTTATTTTTATTATTATTACACCAGGTCGACCAACATGCATATATATACGTCCGATTGATACTAAGTGTCACTGCAGCCTACAGGCTTTTGATTTAAATATATTATCCAGTCACATTACCCAGTAAATTCACTTTTTTTTTTGGAATTGTGATTATTTCAACGGAGGTGTTACCTTGAAAAAGAGGATTAATATTGGCTACATTTGTACCGCTACGTTGAACCGCACCAAAAACATTTATAAAACCTTTAATTAAACAAGTTTTACATTAGCTGTATTCAAAGTAAATACCAAAGTCAAACACGGGTAAACGCAATACCACTACGAGTCTAATCTCGGCTATCGGACCTGATCGAAATTAGTCTCGCCAACCTCATACATAATACATGAACTTCTGGAGCATCCAAAATGAGTCTACTTCCATATTTATCCAGGGCAAGTATTGATTGGAACCGCACCCGGTCACGGTCAATGTCGCCCTGCCTGAGATGGGGGCGAAGCGCCAAATTTAGATGTCTACTTATTTTCCTTCGACTTTATTGAATAACAAATACTTAGGGATGTCACATATTGAGGTGTTTTAAAGGAAAACCAAGAACCAAGAATGTTAGTCATCTTTATTTGTCCTTTTTTTTCTTTAAGATTTTATCTGTCTGTCATCAATTTAGTATTTACTAGCGATCAGCCCCGGCTTTGCACGGGTGCAACAATGATAAAAAGGTTATTGTGGGTTATACCTGAGAGATGGACTTAATATACCACCGCGGTCTTTTCTTGTAGACCTTTTATAGTGTAGTACATTAGTTTGACATATCTCGTCAGATTCAGCCTGCGTTGCTGCAAGCAGGGAAGTTTTATTATGTGATACATATATAAATCATAGTATTGAATTGCTTTATGTATTAAAAACAATCGTATCAAAATACGTTCCGTAGTTTTATAGATCTAAGCATATATAGGGACAAACAGACAGCGGGAAGCGACTCTGTTATATATACTACTGCTGACCCGGCAAACATTATTCTCCAATATAAAAAATATAGATTATAGATAGAAGGGTTTTACATATTTTATAGCCACATTAAAAAAAATCTATTTTTTTTTAATGTTAGAGTTGGAAAACCCTATCATTTAGGTGTAAATGAAAAAAATATAGATAGTTTTATAGATATTATATAGAAAAAATATAGATTTTTAGATCTATAAGAATCAGTCAAGCAGTTTCGAAAGCGTACGTTAACAAACACTGTGACACATGAATTTGTTAAATATGCAGGCACAATCGATGTTGTAAAACTGACACGCGAACAATTATGTCAGTGTGGCAAACACGGGTCTAGGATGTGCGCACAATCCAATGTCAATCCGTATCATCGAACGAAGAGTAAATGGCCAAGCAAACACGCCGGCCACTTGACGGATCGACTGCAAATATTAATATTGTCCGAGTACCGGAGAAGAGTCTTCATGTGGCTATAGTCGCAGATAATTAATGTATTTATTAACAGACCTTCCCGGACGTGAAGTCACGATTATTTTTCGTGCCGACCGACGTAGGTAGTCGTGAAGTCGACGCGGTACAAATATTCGAACACATAAAATGCCATGAGGTACCAACAGAGTAGGAAAGTACTGCGCTCTGTACCAATTATCGTGAGAGGAATCGACAGATAGCGGTAAATACATCCTTAGTGGCGTAGCTTAAATGCTAACGGGCAGGGATAGGCAGCAGCATCCTCGTCAAAGCTACACTCCGCGATTGCCACCACGGTTACCCAGCGTGGTATTTATGACATAGCTACGGCTACCATTCTGATATAAAACCTACTCATTTAGACCGTATTTATTCAAAACTTAAATTTCGGAGAGGAATAAATAAATTTACACCAAATCTCATACATTGACCTGACTCTATGATAAGTCGCTTAAAGCAAATGTGTTACAGACATAAGAACAGAGGAACCACAAATATTATACATATATTCAACACCCTGACACAAAACAAAAACAAATATCATCATTTAAATATTTGTCCTGGGTGGGGATCGAATCCACGACCTTCGGCGCACAAGTCAGGATCACTACCATCTGCGCCATTGGGCCTGTCGAATAAAGTAGATTCAATACTTCAGCGAATACATAAGTGGTATGATAATTGATAAAAAGTAATTGATAATTGAGATATCATTATCAATATCATCATCACAGCAGTCGTAGAACGTCCTCTGTTGAACAAAGGTCACCCCAAGGAAAGGAGAATTTGGCCCATAATTGCCGCGCTGAGAGTAGCTTCGCGACGGAGATGTTGCTGCTCATTCCCGCCCTGTTGCATTTAGATATTGGTATATACACATATTGGTTGCGGTACCTCAATCGCCACTTATGACATTGCTGCTCATTCCCGCCCTGTTGCATTTAGATATTGGTATATACACATATTGGTTGCGGTACCTCAATCGCCACTTATGACACCTGGTATAGAGCGAGGTCTTATTCTACTCTAACGGTACGCTACTGCATATTTATTGAGAAATCAAGAATTTTCATTTTTTCATCAGTATAATAAATCAAAACTAGTGCTAAAACAGTACACTTCTAACATTACAAATTCAATCGAAGTACAATATGTGACCTTTCATTCTGTCAAGAATGAAATCGATTCAAGACATTCATTTCAAATTTAAATTCACGACCTAACAATTTAAAGTTCACTGAAATTAAAAACTCCTGCAGTTAAGTCCGCATCAATTGGTTAGAATTGCTTTGCTAATGTCAAAAGTGAACCGATCGACCTTTCGTTGGATCTGATTAGTAAAAGAAACTATTGAACTTTTTGCAAACTGTCTAGATTGACCTTTACTATATGAGCTCTAGAAGAGTGATAGATAGCGCTCACTTTTTAACAGTCTTTCTATAGTCCAGTGGTTCCCCACCGGTGGACCGCGGACTACCAGCAGTCCCTAAAAATCGAAATAGCGGTCCGCAAGAACAATAAAAGATGCCAGTGTGAGCTTTATCGTCATATCAGCTATTGAAAGTCCACTGCAGGATATAGGCATCTCCAAGAAAGACTACTCCACTGTTCTAGTTCAATATCATCATAACAGACGAAGAACATCTACTGCTTAACATAGCCCCTTTATGGAGAAAGAAGAATTTTGCCCATAATTGCCGCGCTGGGCAAGCGTGGTAGCAATCGTTTTCGCGATGAGAATGCTGTTCCCCATCTCCTTCCTTGTGCTCCACGCTGTGCTGTAGCTACGCTGTTTTGGATAGGCAAACCGCCACCTGTCGGTTCTAGTAGGTACCTCAGTCATCTCTTTCGACTCCTTGTACAGGGGGAGGTACTACTCCGGTACCTTACGGCATCGTTCTATATGTATTTGTGAGATGTTTATGTACAGTTATTTTATTACCCACATAACTAAGGTTGCTTTGGTCAGATTATGAACCTAAAAGGCAATTCAATTTATTTACTTAAAATCCCTTTATGTGCTACCAGCCTGAAATAAATCTCCCTTCATGTAGGTCGGACAAGTCTCAAAGTCTTTGTAAGTATGGACACGTAAGTTGTCTGTGATATCGAAAACTTTTTAAATAAACATAATTTAAATAATTACTATATTTTAGTCAGTATTTGACCTAATTTGTGATAATATCTTTTATTTAGCATTGACATATTCGTATTAATTAATTGCATATGTATTAGGCCAAAACTATGTAGATCTTTAACACATTTGTATAAATTTATATACCTTAGTAGATATATATATATATATATATATAAATAGTTTAATATCGCGTATGTACCATTAGGCATTAAGTTCATCTTTCAAGTTTTGCTATTGACCTTGGTACTTATTGATATTTAGGCATTTTTGAACTATCTCTGACGACATGATTATTTATATCAAACTCATACTCATACAACATCTCATACTCCTGACTCCGAGGTAAGTCGCTCAAAGCACTTGTGTAGTGGACATCATATACATATTAACACCCAGACACAGAAGAAACACAAATATTTATTATATAAATAATGGTCCTGTGAGGGTATCGAATCGATGACCCTTGGCGCACAACATAGGATCAATACCATTAGCGTCATCGGCCTGTCCAATAATTACATTAACTCAATATTAATGACAAACACAAAGCCACATTTCTTAATCGCAGAATTAAATGTGGTTTTCCTCACAAAAATACGCAGATCCTTTGCTCATACAACCAAAAATTCGGCCGGATATCCGGTATCCTAATTGATCACTATTCGTGTCATCTCACTTATTAAACGTATCTCTATAAGTTTTTCCAAACGTAGTATATGCATTCAGCGTTAATCGCTCCATTAAGAGATGACGAAACAGTGACGTAAAAGCAAAACTTTTAACTCTGTTAATTTTTTCCTAGGATGTATCATCGATCATCATCATTACCACCATAATCACCATCACGACAAAGGCCTCTCCAAGTAATCTTTTTGTACCAATAGGACCGGTTGCATGCAGCCTGTGTCCAACGCAATCATGCAGTCAGATCGTCTGTCTATCTTGAACGTGGACAGCCTTAGCTACGAAATAAAATCCACTCAGGAATAGGACCGGTTGCACGGGCTACATCCAACGCAACCCTGCGGTTGTAATCCGAGCCTCTAACCATCTCATTTTAAATTCCACACACCCTATACGAATGAACTATTTAAAATTCATTACCAAATTTCACTTTACCGTAGGAGCGGTTGAGGTCTTCGTTATGTCTAATACGTGAGCGACCACACCTATGTCGCTTATATAATAACATATAAATATTTCTGTGGGAAGTGATTCCATCTAATGCGCTAAGGGTCGTGGGTTCGATCCCCACTCAGGACAAACATTTATATGATAATATTAAGCGTTTCTTCTGTGTCTGGGCGTTCAAAAAAGATTATGTAGGTATAATATTTGTGATTCTTCTGTTGTCTGATGTCCGTAACACAAGTGCTTTAAGCGACTTATTTCGGAGTCAGGTTTATAAACGAGACGTGTGAATGAAAAGAAAATTCATTTCTTACATTTTAAATGGATCGCGCAGAAGCAGTACCGTAATAGCGGTAGACGCAGCTGAAATAATCTTGAAGATCATCTTCAAATAGCGGTCTTTTATGTCTGCGTGGTGAGTGTCGCAGACAGACTGTAGTTAAAAGGTTCTGAAAGAGAACGCTCAATGGGAGATCACAGCCTACACAAATAGGCACGTACTGAGTTGGACCGCCGCCAAAAAACTTAGCTACGTGCGTACTCTGCTGACGTAAACTGTTCATACTGCATTTTGGAATTACACTATCATGATAAGAACGATGAATATTCATACTAATTTTGACATTACTTCTCTAATAATTACTGAAAAGTCCGTAGGCTTACTTAGGAAAAAATCTTACCGTAATCAATAAAATATGAAAACATTATACTGTCTTTGACTGTATTCTGGATTCATAAATATATATTGATCTCAGCATCACGTATAAATGGCTGGACCGTTCCTGTGTATTCTTTTCTTATTGTTTTTGTCAATTATTGTCAGGGGAAGGTTTTAAAATCGTAAAATAAATATTTTTTAATTTATTCAGTAATAGGCTCCTAAATATTAATTTTTCCTAAATATCGAAAACAAGCAAAATCCCCGCGTGATGGTAAGCGTCACCAATTTTAATAACCAGTTTATTAATCAGGAAAGTTAATTAGTATGTAATCAAATAGGCTAAGAAAAATAAAACAAACACCTGCTTATTGGCCTTGATGTCACCTATCGTAAACTGTTCCAAGAAATGCTGACGTACAAGTGTGTTGTTGGAATTTTCCTAAGAACACATTTCAGAAAATGTATTCTCGAGGTGGGATGTAATCTGTACGGTTCAGAAATGATTCCTACATTACAATTTGACAGGCCCGATTGCGCCCTAGGTAGCGATCCTATCTTGTACGCCAAGGGTCGTGGGTTCGAACCCCACTCAAGACGAACACTTACTTAAATAATTAATATTTGTGTTCTTTGTCAGGGATTTTTATATAAGTATTACATTTATGATTTCTCTATTGTCTGATGCCTGTAACAAAAGTGCTTTAAGCGACTTCTCATAGTAAGTCTAAAATTTTGATATCACCGAAAGAAACCGCTTCAAACGTTAGACGTTAATTATATTTTTTCCAATATTCCAAATATTTTTAACGGCTTTAACGTTATAAGTTTAGAAAAGGTTATTTTATTTGGAATAATATTCTTTATTGAACATATCATAAGCAAAACGTTCAAATAACATCTTTCCAAACATCACTTACCAATAATCAACTTTCCAAAAATTTATATCTTAGCGACGAGAAGTCCTCGCTCTATGACAAATCGATTCTTGATAAATATTTTCTGCTCCCCATTGCCCTTACCCACGGTATATGAGGTAGGAGGCCACTGAGGTACCGATTCCAACGAATATTATTTAATGGGCAACAGATATGCTCTAAATTTGTACTAATATTACAAAACGCCGGGTAGAATGTCCACCTAATAGGTGGACCGGCGATCTCACTGAAACCGCAGGATTGCGCTGGACGCTGTCCGCATACAACCGGACCTATTGGAGATCGCTTGGGGCGGCCACTGTTCAGCAGTAGATGGCCTACGGCTGATATGACGATTATAAAGGTAAAGTTTGTTTAAATGCGCTAATCTCAGGATCTGTTGGTCCGATATCAAATATAATTTCAGTGTTGGATAGTCTATTTATCGAGGAGGGCTTCTATACCTCCCAACGGCAGTATTCCACGCAGTCGAATCAGTACATTTTCAACAATATTTCACACGTTAACATTGACCTGACTCCGAGATAAGTTGCTTAAAGCTCTTGTGTTTTGGACTCATAATTCCCTTTTTTCTTCCCACTGTAAAAGGTGTCGTAAGAGGCGACTAAGGAACCAGAACGGACAGATTGCGGTATATCCAAAAAGTGCAGCTTAATTGAACAGGGCGGTGATAGGCAGCAGCATCCCCATCGCGAAAGCTGCGCTCTGCGATTGCCTACACGCTTGCCCAGCGCGGCAATTATGGGCAAAAAAGCACTTTTCTTGGAGAGGCCTGTGCCCAGCAGTGAACTTCCTATGGCTGGTATGATGATGATGATAATTATAAAACTTCAAACAGGAACACAACATGTGAACACTGCTATATGGCGGTAGAAATAGATGAGAGTGAGGTACCAATGCAGACGACCTTTGTATGGGGTCTGCCTCTAGTAAATAGAAAATACAAAATTATGAATGGCATCCGTTTAAATAGAAAACCGGTATAATTCATGTGATACATTTATAAGGTAAATAACGTTGATTGTCACTGGCCAGCACATGCCAATATTGCAAGTAAATGACTTCATTTACTTGCAAAGTGGCTATATACCCATGAATAATACATATGTGCGGCCTGCCGACTATCCACCTCTACCTCTATTAAATAATAATCAATAGCCTTATAAAATAACATAAGATTACAAAATATAAATCCAAAATTAGTAAATAAATTTAAAATTTAAGTAATAAGTAAGCTTATTTCATATTATTGTGTTTAAGTTTTTATTGATGATAAAACTGCCTGGGTTTGAATTGCTCTAACCTAGCTTTAAGACAACGGTTTGTTCCATTAAAACTGACTTTTTAGTATTGATGGAACCTTAATCACCACTACTTATTCTTGTAGGTTCCTTTTTGATGGCTCGTGTCCTGCTTTAAACTTAGTTTCAAGACCCATTGGGCGGGCGGACTAGTATAAGGTAGGCCGAATTCATATGCTAGATGACTCTTATGATTCCGTGGGGTCATCAGGGTCATCATTATAATGAAAAAAATTTAGTACTACATGTTTTTAAATTAAATTTAATTATTTTTTTTATATTTCGTCGTTGGTCTGACACCAATTTAAGTTACACAAACCATCTCAAAAGACGGGCTCGATAGCGCATTCGGTATTCCCCTATCATGTGTACTACGGGTCGAGGATTCGAACTTTACCTAGGACAAACATTTATATATTGTATAAGTTTATTTAAATATTATATTTGTGATTCCTGTTATTTGATGTCAGTAATACGTTTTAAGCGACTTATCTCGGAGTCAGTTCAATATATAACTAATCCACTCTCTCGTAATTCCTCATCATACCTCTCAGACCTCCTAAGAGGAAATATAATTTAGGACGGATATATACTTACTATTCGAATAGATCTTTTTTTTAATTTAACGTTAACAAAATGTTACAAAATGTACAAATGGCGGACTTAATGCCAGATGGCATTATCTCCCAGTCCACCATTACACAATACAGAAAAAAAAAGTATAAATATATATAGTGGTGCACGCAATATATATACAAAATAAATAAACGTGGCATACATATTTGTATAAATAAACGCAATAAATGCATATGATATAAAAAAAATATATATATGTATATATATACATAAAATAACGTACATCAGAAATAGGGTTATAGTCAGAGAAGCAGCATCAGTAAATAAAGCACGGAGACAGCGTTTCAGGATAAATTTGTTTGGGGATTGCTTAATATTCAACGGAAGCTCGTTCCAGAGTCGTAAAGCCGTAACTGTAAGAGTTTGTCAAAAAACTAGAGTGATGAGAAGGAGTTAAGAGCGAAAGAGTATTAGAAGAATGGAGATTACGTTCGTGAGAGGAAGATAGGAATTGGAATCTGTCCTCTAAGTAAATTGGTGCGTACGGATCAAAAAGTATTGAAAATAGTATGGATAGAACTAGAATTCTGCGACGTTCTCGAATAGGAAGCCAGCCGAGAAGAGAACGGTAATGAGAAATATGATCGTATTTGCGCAAACCGAAAATGAAACGAAGACAGTTGTTTAATAGACGATCAAATTTATTAAGGATTTCTTAAGAGAATATGAAATACAGAAAAAATATATATCCTGAGAGAAATCATTATCCTTATCTCTTTTGTATTTTCTTATTAAAGAAAATCATAACATATGTAGTGAAAAAAAAACACTCATTCACCACTTACAAAAATTTAGACTCTCCTCAAAGAAAGGGAATAAGCCTACTCAGCATACAAGCACACAATGCCACGTAGGCCTCAGTTCATAAAAAATAATAATAATGCGTGTATCATGTTGACTTTCGCTCAAAACATGATCCGAATATACCGCGAAGCACGCTCCGCACGCGTACAGAATACGTACGTGACGCGCGCGGGACACCGCGACCAGCGGCGCTCCGGTGTCACGTCCGCGACGTGACACCGGTCACTGTAACATGGCAATAACACGCGATCAACATAAACATTACGGCCTTGTTCCTAGGCCTAACATCACGGTCCGCCAGTGGATTTAATAATAATAATATTTTTATTTACCCAAAAAGAAGTATAAAAATAGACGGCTGGGCATTTTTAAATTTTTGCAGCGTGACAAAAAGGCGACCACATCATATTGTTGTGATACCACAGTGTGGCATCACGACACTGATTGTTCGTCGTTAACTGTTGACGACGGAGGGAACACGCGCAACATCACAGAGATACATTCATTAGAGATAAATTAAATGAAATTAAACTCAGTAACACTTTGAAACTATACCATTAGTCGACGCAGTTGATCCTATCTTATGCGCCAACGACCCTTGGCTTGGAGGCTTGGGTTCGATCTTCACCCAGGGAAACATTTATATGATGATATTTGTGTTTGTTTTGTGTCTGGGTGTTAATATACGTTTTGAGTATTATATTTGTTGTCTGGCGTCCGTAATACAAGTTCTTTACGCGACGTAAAAATATATATCCTGAGAGAAATTCCTTTCCTTACCCCTTTTGTATTTACTTACTAAGAAAAATCACTAATATGTTAGTTTAGTTTCTAGACATTTGCACTTGCATCATTTGTTTGACACCGCACTATTTTTAACAATCATTACAACCTAGACTTTAAGAATTAAATCAATGGTAAAATATCAAGGCCGGTCGGAGTCGAATTAGTTATGTGCCTACTTTCTTATTTTATTTAAATGTAATGTCTTCTATCATTCACGTCACGTTTATCCAAATTAAGAAACACTTAAATATTTACATACACTAAATCCGTCTCAATATTCTTTCCAACAAACTAATACTTTATGTCTTTTACAAAAAAAGAGGGGATAGTAAAATCTCAATCTTGAGAACGGTTATCGCCTAATAAATTCACATATCTCATACATTGACCTGATTCCGTGGTAAGTCGCTTAAAGCACCTGTGTTACAGACATCAGACAACAGAGGAATCACAAATATAATACTTCAACACATATTTGAACACCCAGACATAGAACAAACACTAATATCATCATGTAAATATTTCTCCTGGATGGGGATCGAACCTACGACAGTTAGCACATAAGATAGGATTACTACCATCTGCGCCATCGGGCCCGGTATCGGTCAAGGTAACCGAAACATTGAACAGAGGATGTAAAATGTCAAAAATCCGCGTTTTTAAGTTAAAATAGTAGATTTTTATAAATAACAGTGCACGCGAGTTCGTCCGCATGGAATAGTGACTTTGAGGGTTATAGTAGCTTCGATAATGAACTATCTAACACTGAAAGAATTTTCCAAATCGTACCAGCGGTTCCAGTGATTACAAAATGAAACAAAGGTGAAACAAACTCTTCAATTTTATAATATAAGTGTTTATAAATATCCAGTGTATATTTGCATAGGATATCAATATATAACAGAAAACATCTGTCCAATTTAGATGATGGAATTGACGCACAACGTATTTATTTTATCACGTCAAATATCTCTGGACTTATACACATAACATTTCATTAACAGCATCAAATTTCCTAGCATATTTTTAAATGCCTTTATATTACTTAAGGTGTATATTAGGTTCGGTAATTTTAAACTTTTAATCAAATGATGCGCATCAATAGTTTTCTACGTGACGAACAGTCATTAAATTAAAGTCAAGTCATTATAATGAATAAGACTTACACGGCTCACAATCAACATTGCATAATAGCATTAACATGTCATGCAATGTTAATATCGAACATTAAATATGTTTTGATAAGCCTCGCGAGTAACCTCTTTTATCAGTGGAATTTTAATGTTGCAGGAAATTATCGGATACATCGTAAGACAAGTTTTTTGGGTACATTGGTGTTATGTAATCTATCAAATGTTAGTCATAACATATTATATTCAGTTCAATAGAATTTACTTCTAATTAATTCGCGATCACGTTAGGCCGTGCGGTACCAGCAGAGTAGAATAGTACCTCCCCTTGAACCAAGTGTTGTAAGAGACGACTGAGGTATCAGAATCGACAGATGGCAGTATATCCAACCGGAACAGTTTAGGTCAAATTCAGATAGCTGCGCTCTATGATTGCCAACAGGCTTGCCCAAAGCGGCATTTAAGGGCAAAATTCCCTCCTTTCTAGGGGTAGCTTTTGTCCAGCAGTGAACTTCAAATGGCTGGTAAGATGCCTGCGTGCATCTCCGCAATTTTGATGATACACCCTCCTTAATGATTATTTTCAATTAGCAATGGTCTTTTAAATAACGCCCCACAAAAGGGTCGTCCCAGTTTGACGGCATCAATAAAAAAAAGAGTCCGTAAGATGTATTCCGTTTTGTGACAGATTGCGGTGACAGCATACAAAATAACAGCTGAAGTATTTGTCTACTAATATTGTAAAGAGAAAAGAACTGTACATATTTTTTAGAAGAGTTTCAAAATAAATATTAAATAACCTTAATTTTGACTTAATTCCGTGATAAATCACTGAAAGGACATATAACTACTTAAATATATATATTTAACACCCAGACACGGAACAAACAAATGTTTCTCCTTTGGCGCAAAAGATAGGATCACTACCATCTGCATCACCGAGCCAGTAAAAGAATTTTAATTTTGAAAATTCTTTTACCCCTTTAATGTTGCTAACATCGTCGGTAGAGTAACGGATACCAGTTAGTAGTAAGGTCTAATCCGGCTCCAAAGGGCTCCTTGTAGATTGTCACATACCTTGGCACACAGATGGAGTGGTAGATGCCGTGGTTGCGCAGCACGTGCACGAACTCAGGTAGTGTCCGGCAGGCGCCCATGATGCTGAACGCGGCCAGCGCGCTGTTCCATACCATCAGGGTGCGCCGGAGCTCGAACCTGGAGAACAACAATACATTAACGTTAATTATATCGTTTTGCTAGAAAAATAGGGTCAATGACATGCAATCGAGACATGCAGCCACTTTTAGTATGTATCCAGACACATTCTTTTTATATAAATTCCCAAAATATCTCACACTTTGACCCGACTCCGTGATAAGTCGCTTAAAGCACTTGTGTTACGTCGACGTCGAACAACAGTGGAATGGAATCACAAATATTCTCCTTAAATACATATATTTGACACCCACAAACAGAAATATACATATTTGTCCTTTGTGGGGAATCGACCCCACGACCCATGGCTCATAATATAGGATCACTACTATCTGCGCATCGGGCCTACTACACAGACAGACAGTATATGCATCCGAAACAGCAAACTCAAACACGGCCATGCCGGACTGGGGTGGACAGCAGTATCTACGCCGCGAAACTACACTCTGAAAAATGTTTCCTTTCTTCGGAAGACCTATGTTCTACAGTAGACGGCCATACCGATACGATGATTCAGATTTATAATACGCAAATTCGGAAGCCGTGAGGTACCGGCAGGGTAGAATAGTACTTTCCCCTAGCACTAGGTGTTGTCAATAGCGACTGAGCAACGTAGCTTAAATGCAAATAAATGTGCAGCAGCATTCCTTACGCGAAAGCAACGCTCTGCGATTGCCACGACGCCTGGCCAGCGCGGCAATTAAGGGCAAAATTACCCTTTATGGGGAGTCCTACGTCCATCCGTAGACGATCAACGGCTGCTATTTTCACGTATACATCTACTAATTAAAATCAGGCTTCTAATAAGTTTTTGGTCAAATAAATAGTACAAACATAACTAATTACTATGTAATATAGTTTTATACGTATAGAAATAATCAGAAAAATTGGCATGGCGAATAAATTAATCATTTTTTAATCATATTATATAATAAGAAACTCAATTAATGGTATTAGTAGCAATTAAGCAGAGTGACGTGCAAATAAAGCCTATCGTACAATCACTATTGTTCCGATTTCTCGGGAGTAGTAAAATTCAGCTAAAAGTCCGTTGCGTTCAGCTGCTGGAATCGCTTAAGTTACTATGAATGGCTCAAGAGCTGATGCCCGTGAAACAATAGCGCAAAGTGAGGAGCGTTTGAAACCGTGCGAGTTACATCGGCTATATAGAAACAAAATCTATGTACGTATATGTTAGCTTTGTAGCCAGCAAGATTGTTAACTACCGGCAATTTATTGTGCAATGATGCGTGGTATTAGTTACTGTAATTTTATAGTATTTACTTTTACTATGTATATTCTACGCGTATACCTGAAAACTATTTTGGAAATTTATTTTGATTGTCCCGATCTGGCACGTATTTTATACATAATAAGACTTAAATTGTTACAACAAGTGAGTGGAAATATCTAATGATCATTTAATTAACCTAAATTAATTATAATAAATAAATATCTTTACACAACCCATACTGTGTATGGAATAAATCTGCAATTTAGATATAATATCTAAATACATATATCTAACACCCAGACACATAACAAACACAAAAGAAAATCACATAAACGATTGCCAGGGCCCGTCTAACATGATTAAACTATTTATATATTCTAACATTTACGCGTTCACTACTTACTCACAAGATTGACAAGAATTGATCAATCTTGAGAACGGTTGCCGAAAGGTAACCGAACGCCAAGCAAAAAAATGAAAAACGTTAAATAAACCGCTTTTCAAAGCCATTTAAAGACTTGTTTTATTTTGATTTACCTATAAATAAAAAAAGTATTTCATCACTGTTGTTCTAAGACAATCGTGATTTTATACATGGAGTTGTTAATTAAAAAAAACTATCTAAATTTGGAAAATCTCTAATAAGTAACATCTGTATAAATCTATATCCGTATTTATTCAAGAAATCAACATACCCATGAAATTTTATCACTAGGCAATGTACAGTCTAACTTTGCTCTTTGCAACTAGTAACTAGTAGTTAGACGGACGAAATCGGGCGGAAAGCTTGTTTATTAATAAAAACAAGAGTACATAGGAAAATTCTACAAAGGTAAACGACCTATTACGTATGTACTCATTCCGCATAGCCTTTAGATTCGATCGAATGTCAGCACTTTTTGTTAGTGTAAGTCAAGTATAGAAGTAGGTATTTCAGAGTTGGACGAGGTGTACGACCTCTTGTTCGTGCTGTGTTTGCCTAAACCGAAGTTCACGGATAATTATATATCAAATAGCAAAAAAAATTTAACAATAGAGTAATAATGGAACCTTTATCGCCACCGCCTCTATAATTTCTTGCATTTTCTTGTTCGGGGAGCTGTGAAATTAAATTAGTTAGGCTACTATTGCCGGTAGACTGCTTATTAAAGTACTTTTCCAGTGATATATGACGGCGAGGTCACCGAGGTCAATTAACCTGTTGTCCTTATAGAGTCAAAATCCCATTTGAGGGA
Source organism: Heortia vitessoides (assembly GCA_020976665.1). Lineage (NCBI taxonomy): Eukaryota > Metazoa > Arthropoda > Insecta > Lepidoptera > Crambidae > Heortia > Heortia vitessoides. Next base: position 3,473,200 of record JACJUM010002819.1, read on the forward strand.
AGATTTGAAATTGGTGATTATGATAGAGTTAAGAGGCGGGCGAAGACGGGAGCGGCGAAGTAGTTAATAACAACCATAGTAATTATTGTGTCAAAGGAAATCTCTCGACACAAGCACAAGTAGACCTACGTAACATGTTTGTACAGCAAGATCATATCGTACATGTTAAAGCCACACGTTAATTACGTTAATTGTGCGTAATTGGCGCACCCACGTCGACGGTCAATGTGGTGTATCAAATGGCGCACCACGCGAACATAATGAAGTCACGTTCTAAACTAATCATTTGACGAACTAGCTGGACTACTCAGACGTAAACTTCAACGCCACCAGAACAACGGTCAAGGTCGTTTATTAATGAACAGCCCTATACCTGAACGCTTCAGGGCGCCCCGCATTTTACGCGGAAGACGATGTCGCTGAAATTATTTAAATCGACTGCAAACGGGGAATAAGTTAGCTTGGCCGTACTAGTGCGATCGGTATTCATTCGGGGACAAAGACTAAACGCGTTTTATTTTCCGTCCGTCCCCTTTTGCTGAATATAGGTTTAGGTTCTAGCCTTTAGAGACGCCCTCGGGCGATCGCCGTCGATCCCACTCAGATTCCGCGAACCTTGCGGGCGCGACCGTAGCTAAACGCGCGGTCGCGGCCTCGGGGTACGCAGGATAAATACGGGCGTCTCATCCATGAGAGGCCCCGCCCTCTTTTTCGGTGCCGGATCTAAAGATCTCTACACCTACTCCAAGTAGCGTAACTTAAGTAGGAGGACGGATGTAAAATCTGCAATTACCACCACGCTTGTCTAACAAGGCAATATTTTTATGAGACCAGGTCGACAAACACTCTTGTAATATCACAAGTTTTTATACTACCTCTAGAGATGAAGACGGTGATATGTTATAGACGAAATTGGCAAGTGTATGATGGTCCCTTGCTTGGCTGTAAGATCCTATAGCCACGCAAGATTTATCTCTTTTAATACTATTTTAGACCAGGTCCACCAAAAAGCATACAGTCAGTTTGATAGTAAGCGTCACCGCAGGCTCCTACAGACTCTCGCAATATCAAAAGGATATCACTAGCGCGTTGGCAACCTTGCGACCTGAAGATATTACGTCACTTTACCTAGTAATTTTACTGCTTCTTACACCCTTTTAATGTCTGTAATTCGGCGGTTTAAATAGGTGAATGTAAAGTACTAATGCAGACAAACTTTGTATGAAGTCTATCTCATGTACGGGCAAAATTCCCTTCTCCTTCCTATGCCCAACAGTGGAGGTTCTATGGCTGCTATGACGACAATATCTCAAAGACATTACCGAATCAGTCCAGTCCCACGTGGCTTGTCCAGCTAATTGATTAATAAACAACCCGATTACTAAAGTAGTCGTAAACTTCGACGCGACCGGTTCAGTACTAACGTAAGCTAGTTTAACTCTAATCATGGACAGCCTTTGATGTGGTGAACTTAGATACGTCACACCTAAGTTGTTTTAAAAAACAACTTAACCAGTTATTTTATATGCATCATATGACGTGACACACTCCGCGAACATTTTCCGGTTTGTATAAACGCGGTTTATATCGTTATTTATGATTATTAAAATTAATTGGTTTATTATATAGTTATTACTAACAAACTTATAATATTAGTATGAACATGGATAGCCTAGATAGATAGCTATAACTCTTATAAAGATTGTCTGCTTTATTACCTCAGTCTCACCTATTTCTACCGCCAAATAGAAGAGTTCGCATTGCTGTGTTTCAGTTTGAACGGTGAAGGAAGCAGAGAATTTAGTAGGTAAATGTGACATAGTATCTCCAGTTCACAAAGCTGCTGACACGCTAGTGATATCATTGTGATGGCAAGAGTAGTAAAAAAACTGATAATCTATACCTACTCTAATAATTATATTTTATCTCATACGAGTGATATATATAGCAATGTAAGAAATATTCTTACAATCTCCAAGTTAACTCTTTAACATTTACGAACATTCTTTTGATTAACATATATTAAATAATCATTATCCTAATATCGGCCATTGGAATCGGTGGTCCTTTGCTGGACATTAGCCTCACCAAGAAAGGGGGAATTTCACCCATAATTGCACAGCGCGCAAACGTGTTGGCAATCGCAGAGCGCAGCTTTAGCGACGGGGATGCTGCTGCCCATCTCCGCCCTGTGCATTTGAGCCTCACTGTTTCGGATGGGTATACCGCCATCTGTCAGTTCTGGTACATCAGTGGCCTGGTTTGTGTCGATGTTGTAATCGATTTCAAGAACTGTTTATCACAGTCAACCTTAACAGATATTAAAAAAAATACTTATTTATTCCAATGGAAGGATAATTAATGAAAAGATAAAAAGTTACCCAGATAGTTCGATTTTACCCGGATTGACTGTAAAAGATACATAAAATTAAATTATGCCGCATCTGTCCGTATGTTCGCGGCAACTCTTCTACACTACTAGATGTATTCAAATATTGTTCTTCATTAAGGAGGTTTCTGTGTATAAGTATTATTACTTTGTGTACATTGTTTGAAGTATGAATATTGTAAAATGAATAATGCAAAGTCTGAGTTAAAAGCAGAGTCCAGTAATTAAACTTTACATACTTCAAAATACTCGGAGATAAGTTGTTTAGTCATTATTACTGAAATACTTAAATAATATTAAGCCTCATATAAATGTTGTCCTGAATGGGGATCGAAGCGACGACCTTATGCGCACAAGATAGGGACACTACCGAATGCGCTATCTGGCTCGTAGGACGTCCACTGATGGACATCAGGAGAAAATATTGATATTTATTAATATTTTATGACAATTACGCATTCACCATCCCCATGTACAATTCGCGTAGCTACGATGGGGGCGCTCTTGACCTTTCCTGCAATTTTCAAATATTTGTGATCTGCCCCCGACCCACAGACTCCACCAACCTACAAGTTCCCAACGAAAAACACCTGCCTTATTTATTTTTAGATCTTCCCCCAGCCCTTAAAATAGAGGATACCAATCTGTTAACCGTTTTACCCCGACTTTAAGGCGAGCGGCGCCACGGGCAAAATCTAGTAAAAATATTTTGAGTTGAAGTTTGACTGTTCTACTCTCCCGGTGCAATTGCAATTCGCAACTCAAAGCAATAAGATAACAATGTAAATAAGTAATAATTACAGACAGACAACGATAATAATAGCATTATCGATAGACGAAAATGTTAATTGGTAGTAATTACCCACTTATAGTCGCTAATAGGCGATAGTGTCTTCTTTATGACAGACGAGCCTGATATACAGTGATACGCCTTGTAATCGACTAATTGTATACAATCTATATGTATACTTTATTCACTCATCCCATCTATCTGACTCCGAGATAAGTCGCTTAAAGCGCTTGTGTTACAGACAACAAATAACAGAGGAATCACAAATATAATACTTAAGTATATATATGTTGAACACCTAGACACAGAACAAAAACAAATATCATCATATAAACATTTGCTCTAAGTGGGAATTGAAACCACGACTCCTGGCGCACAAGATAGGATCCCTACCATCTGTGCCATCAGGCCCGTTAATTATACACAACAATAAAAAGAAATTTCTCAAGATGAATTCCCGTCAATCAATTTAAAGTATCGCGACAATTAAAAGGAATAAAACTCTAATAAAAAATATCCTTAGTCATCTCAAATATAGTCCTTGCTTAGTGTATAAGCTATATTTATGTAATTTTTTTTCAAAATAGTTTAACTAATTAAGCCTTAGTATTATTATATTATATTATTAACAGACATAATTTCGCGGTATATATTTTGTATACTTATAATATTTGCAAGAGAAGATTTTTAAATGCGTTTGAACAATAATAGCACAAAAACAAATGTATTTAAACTAAAACAACCTATTGACATGTCATTAGCGTCAATAGAATTGCTAATAACGAGAAATAATTATAAATACCCTATTGTATGTAAAACATAAATGTTCAGTATTTTTTTTTTGATAGATATTTTATTGTCAACTTATGTAACATTTGCCTGCTTAGATTTATTATTTTAATAACAAGACGGGCCTGATGGTGCAGATGGCAGTAATCTTGTGCGCCAAGGTGTCGTGGATTCGATTCCCAACCAGAACAAATATTTATATAATTATATTTCTGTGTGTTCTGTGTCTGAGTGTTAAATATATGACTTCGCTGTTGTCTGCCGTCCGTAACACAAGTGCATTGAGCGACTGAATACGGAGGCAGGTCATTGTATGAGATGCTGTGGGAATTATTATATATACCAGCAGAGTAGAATAAAACCTATCCCTACAACCTGTGTCGTAGAGGACGATTGAGGACTGAGGAGATATTTCTCTTTGGAAATGTCCAACAGAGGACTTTCACCGACTGCTTTGGTGATGATTAAAATTGTGTAATGATGAGTCACACGCCGCGCCTTGGTCCGCCGCAGTCCAGTATTTTTTTATGATAAGATTTATCAATTCACGATAATTTCCATCGGTAATATCGGAATCATTTAATTCACAGACTGATTAATTTTGATAATAAAAACCGGTGGTGACGTAGATTCCAACTAACTCAACTATAGCTACGAAGGAGTTTGCAAATTTTATGGAAACCAACACTATGTTTATAATCCAGCTAATAAGCAATAAATGTAGACCAACCAAACCGCATTGACCTATACCAATAGCTCGGGAATTAAGAGTCGCCCATAAGGAAAATCAGTTTGAACTACTGCATAGAAGACATTAAAAAATAGCTGATAATTGTGAAGAAAGTATATACTTCAAATATACAAAAAGCTAAAATCTGAATACAAAAAGATATTGAGAAATATCCATCGCAATTTTCGCTCAGCTATAGTTGTAAGTGTTTCCAATTGATCGATTTTAAACTTCTAATAAATGTTAATTACGGGTCATGGTCGCACGGCCACTCATATATTTTACGACTGTTTATGATTAATATTTGAACATTATAAAATCACTATTAAACCAGCTTTAAAACGTGTTTATCCAACATTCCAAAGTTTCGCTCTTGAATACTACGTCACAACAGAAGCGTCGAACAGAAAAGATTTTTAAATTGAAAAAGAACATATTTTAAAATTGAAAGCCTTAAAACGTATTTTTATTATGATTTAGAAACGCCTAAATGTTATAAAACATTATTTAGATCTCTGGGGTATCTCTGAGTACCGCACAACAAATCAACTAGATCTATCTATTAGACAATATTCGTAATTAGTACTATAGCCAAAATATGTATAGATGTAAGGACCTCATACAAAAGATCTATGTCTACCGCCAAATAGCAGTGTGCGCATTGCTGTTCCGGTCTGAAGACTGCCTCTCTGGCAGGGAATTTACTGGGTAATGTGGCATAATAACATCAAGTCACAAGGTTGGCCACGCGTTAGTGATATCCTTGTGATGTTACGAGCGTTTTTAGGCTGCAGTGACGTTTACTATCACGCGGACTGTATGCTTGTTGGTCGCACTGAACTAATAAAGAAAGACATATTTTCTTTTACGCCGGAACGGATGAACAGATCCGAATACAATTTTGCATAGAGATATGCATGCAGTCTGGAATAACACATAGGCTACTTTTTATGCCAAGCATGTTCTCATGGAACAGATCTGGCTTATTAGTTTTTTTTAGACATCGGCATGATGTTTTGTACAGTTTAGCTGTCAGAGAGCAACAAATACTTCTTCCAAACGTTCATCAGGAAGAAGATATGATGTAAAGACATCATACACTTGGCACATACGTATAGAAACAATTACATCAAAGTGTTACATGGCCCCGAACTTGGACTTGGTAAAGGCGAAGATTGTCGATGCGTGTCGGTGTTAGCCAAGAGTTGAGCTTCAATCAACCGCGAGGAAATCCGATACTACGATACCTTATTATGACGGGATCGATGGCACAATAGGTCGTGATCCTATCTTATGCGCCAAGGGACGTGGGTTCGATCTCCACCCAGGATAAATATTTATACGATGATATTTATGTTTGTCTTGGGCCTGGATGTTAAATATATACTTTTAAGTATTACTTATATTTGTCTGATGTCCGTAACACAGTGTATTAAGCGACTTACTCCGGAATCAGATCTAATTATGAGATATTGTTGAACATTATTATTATTTTATATTAAGCTGATTGTTATCCAAGCTATTATATACTACAATGAGAGTAAATAGCCGCGAATTCAACTAGATGGAAGGACTAGGATAATCCAATGTGGGCTACCGGCTGACTAGAATTTCAATATTAAGTGTCAAATGAGGCGACTAAGATATCAGAACCGATAGATGGTGGTATTTCAATGATAACTGGAGTAGGAGTAGCCTTATGCGATTGCCACCACGCCTACTCAGCTTGGCAATCATGGGTAGAGGCTCACTAATAATTGACCTATCTCCTATCGCGGGGAGCTATCGCCAGCACCTGCAGAGGATGCACTACGGGGAATATAATGATGATGATGTAGACGAGAATCGCAGCACGGTTTTCAAGTACATACAAGCCGATAGATGACCAATACAAAAAACAACCAATATTTTAATTTTAATATCGACTTTTGTTTTTCTCTTCACCGAACGAATCTAATGCTGTTTCGACCGTATCAATAAACGAAGCGATTCGTCTGGAAATTACGAATGTATTGTTAATTAATGACATTAATTGGCTGAAATACTCGTACGAACATAATTGAACTGAACATGTAGTGAAAAGTCAAGCCTGGGAGCTTTGGACTATGGGAAAACATAACACTAAAAATTGACACAAAAAATTTTAAAAATAATAAACTAACAAATACAAAAACAATTACAAATATATATAAATTAGCTGAGTCCAGTGACTTCTTTTGCTTGAACGTTTGTACCGTCTCATCCCATAAAAACCCGTTTTTTTTTATTTCAGTACATATTTTAAAATGTTTAAAAAAATAAATACTTCATTATAACCATATTATTGATTTATAAAGATATTTATTTTATTTTATCACTAGCAATGTTACGCGGTCTCAATCACGGAGTTCCCTTCCCTAAAAAATTTGGGGATAAAATATAGCTTATGTTACTTGCTGATAATTATACTTTCTATTAATGAAATATTCTTTTCAATTATTCTAGTAGTTTTTGTATTTATTTGTTACAAACGTACAAAAATACATATCCTGTTCACACATTACCATTATAGGTAAGATTTTTCTATTATTTTTGTAAATATAATACAGACTATGTAACTGCAGAAGAATGCCGCTTTCTATTAGTGATTAGGAAAAAAATTCTCCGAAATCGGTTCAGTAGCTATGAGCCTATTCGTTACAAACAAAAATACAAACCCTTATTATTTTATTTTTCTTTTAATAATATCAGTACAGTACATTACATCGTGCAATAGTAAGTTTACGACAGTAGCAAATAGTTCAATTATAATAAACATAAATCAATTTTAATGACCCATTACGAAAAATTCTTAACCCAACCTGGAATCCATCTTGAATCCACGCGCCAACTAATCCAGAATGTCAAGAATTACAAAGTCAATATGTTCAATTATCAATTACTAAACTACGTTAAACGGAAGGCGATAACGTTGCCATAACAATAAAACCAGTTAAAGCGATAAACTTACGGAATACCAGTCGATTTTGTAATGAAAATATACAAGTATAAAAAAGACCATATCCACCTGCATCTATGTTCGCAGGTCTCACGTCAGGTCTGACTCAACCGGGGAAAAGCGCCGTAAACTTTTAATAATGTCATAAGTTTAATTAAGTCATTGTCATTATCACAGCAACTGGAGCACGTCCACTGCTGGACTAATATACAATGGATATACAATAATTGCGCCTCAGTCATTTTCATGCATATTTTAATAGTTATTTCATTAAAATGCAGGTAATAGTATCTCAAGCAGTACCAGGTTTAAGAAGCGGTTGAGAAGGTACCGGAACCGACATGGCCCGGGGCAACGGGGCGGGGTCGCGAAAGCTGCGCTCTGCGATTGCCAACACGCTTTCCGCTTGCCCAGCGTGGCAATTATAAGCAAAATTCCCACTTTCTTGGGGGAGATCTATATCAACCAGTGGATTGACAATGACTGTTATAATGATGGCGTAGATAGTAATGACCCTATCTTGCACTTCAAGAGTCGTGTGATCAACACCCAGGACATACATTTATAATTATGACAAATATATCGGTTAGTTCTATTAATTATTATATATGTGATTTTTCTATTGTCCGAGGTCGTAACGCAAGTGCTTTAAGCGACTTATAGTCATTCGATACCGTCATTTTGATAATTTTAATTAAATACCACCTATAATACGCATAAAAAACCACAATCGTTGACGCAATGATCGACAACCGGCTATAGCGCGTAATCTGTGGTCCACCATAATGGTCAATATGATTCTCAGGCAGGTGGCCACCACTTCCTGTTCTCCTTGTCCAAGGTTACGCGTAAGGATGTTTATCGCCGGAGGAAAACATCCGAAGCCAACGTTCAAGGGATCGCAAATTATTTGCACTGTAATTATTGACATGCCGGCGAGCCGTCCTCATGAATAATATAAAAAGATCGATAAGAAATTCGTTGTTAAGCAACTTTCAAAACGGCTGTAGGTCACCATCTTCATCATTGTTACAGCCATTGGAAGTTCACTGCTGGACATAGGCCTCCACAAAAACGGGGAATTTTGCCCATAACTGCCATTCTGGCCATGCGTGTTGGCAATCGCAGAGCGCAGTTTTCGCTACAGGGATGCTGCCTCACATCCCCACCCTATGTATTTTAGCTACATTTTCTCGGATGGATAAACCGCCATCTGTCGTTTCTGGTACCTTGGTACAATACTCTGCCGGCTACCTCACGGCTCCCATAATATATAAAATTAATATAACATTAAAATAAAATTATTCATAAAATAATTTAATAACACGTTAGTTAGCTGTAATTCTAATAAAGCTATATTCAAAATATATGTCGTTATAGTTTGTTTTTCATGTATAACAATTATAATTTTGGATATTGTAACTATAATTGTGGATATTGTAATTATAATTTTGGATATTGTAATTATAATTTTAAATATTGTAATTAGAGTCTTAGATAGTTCATTTACAATGTTAAATAGTGTGCGTTATATATAACAAATTTATTGCGTTTATTTATACAAATATGTATGCCACGTTAATTTATTTTGTATATATATTGCCTGCACCACTATATATATATATATATATATATATATTTTTCTGTTTTGTGTAATGGTTGACTGGGAGATAATGCCATCTGGCATTAAGTCCGCCATTTGTACATTTTGTAACATTTTGTGCATTAAAATTAAATAAATAAATAAACAAACAATTAGTTTTATTTAGATCTCGTTATTTCTCTGCTGTTGCCATAGTCAACACCGTACACATTGAACGTAGCAGACATTCGCGTGAATTCTCTTATCGATATCATTTGGCTTCTTATCGCATTGCGGAGGCGATAAATGTGACCAAGAGTACGTTGTCTAATTTAATGAATACCGTTTATATTTTAGAAGTTCCAAGTTCTCGACTAAATCCTTAAATCTTGCATGATGATTCATACAATTAGCTAAGACGACAGATGTTGCTCTGTCTTAATTTCACTAATGTTCGTCAAGAAAAAATATTATCATAAATTGAGATATTCACTATCAAACTATATCAAACTGTACACGGTAAGCAAAAATTTATAGAAACCGGTTCAGTCGTTTAGAACATCGTTCCTTAACTGTTTTCAGTAGATTTCATTCGGTTCACAGAATAAACTATCCCAGATCTGCTATTTAACCAGAAGTAAATAAACAACGCTTAGAAAGTTGAAGTGGCAGTGGGCAGGGCACATGGCACGCTGAACCGATGAACGTTGGAGTCGTAATGTTCTTGAATGGAGACCACAACCACGCAAGCGTAGCGTAGGACGTCCACCCGCAAGATGGACAGACGAGCTAGCTAAAACCGCAGGATCGCGCACGATCTATTGGAAGTTGGTTGATGATGATGAAATAAACACAAAACGACAGCATCCATAAACCATTACCCCCATGATAGCGGACAAATCTAACCATAGCTACCCAATTTTGGAGTCGAGCAATGCCTCTTCCAAACACTTTCTCATTTTATTAGGATGTTGCCTCCTCACCCTCACATAGTACAAGGTTAAGGTTAATTGCCTGAACAAGCTAATCAAGATGGGTTCCGAGTAAGTACGGAAGTGTTAGTAGTCCTTTAAAAATGGCTACGAATATTGAACCGGACCCTGCCAGAACACAAAATTATTACGTATATTAACAACGTTGGGTACCTTTGAATTGCAATTAAAAATAGTTTCACATAAGGTATACCTTACACTAAAAGGCGTTTGCATTAGTACCTTACTCTCACTTATTTTTGCCGCCAAATAGCGGTGTTCGAATTGCTGTATTCCGGTTTAATTGGTAAAAGGTAGTCAAATTACTGGGTAAAGTAACTCATTCACACTCACACTCAGTCACAGGGTTGGCAATACGCTAGTGAGTACGAGAGTCTATAAGCTGCAGTGACGCTCACTACCAAGCTAACTGCATGCTTATTTGTCAACCTGGTGTAAAAAAAACATAAATCTCGCCGTGGCTATAGGATATACAGCCAAGCAAAGGACCATCATACATTTTCTAATTTCGTCAATATCATATCACCGTCTTTAACTCTAGAGGTAGTTTAAAACCACTGAAAAAGGTAAATAAATTAAATAAATAATATATCCATATATACAGAACGTTCTAAATCTCCATGTAGCTATACGATTGTATAGCCGAAGTTCTCCAATACACTTAGTATTGTTATAAAGATAGGTCCTAGTCCAAAAATGGTACGAGAATTGTGTTATCTCTCAGAAATTCCTACTAATGACCGCACCGGGTCCAGACAACGAGGTGTCTATCAGACCACAACGCCACGCCCGATCAGCGAAAGTACATTACAACATCCACGGCATCGCAATTAAGAAGTACAGCACCGAAGGATTGTCTCGTCTTTTTTATGCACCAACATAATATGCGTTACAAAATCGGTTACCAAATGACGTAACGTCTCACGTGCGAAGATAACACACAACTGAGGTTTTTTCACGGTGTTCAATCTCATCGTATCAAATCTAGATAATTATTTCCACGTAGTATTAATATTTATTCTGTTGCGAACGTAACGATGGCTGGCGCCGATGCTCAGTGCCACAGATGCCACACAAATTGACGGCTCGTTATCTCAACTTCATGAAAAATTCATGCTATCAACTTCGCGAATTAACAAGTATAATATTTGCGACCTTACACTTAAAAACGTATCAGCAATTTGTTGAGTGGCAACAGTTTCATTAGCGCACCATAAACCGTAATCAGTTTGACGATAAAGGAGCTTATTGAATAAGATAAAAAGCACTTAATTCGTTTACGTCCGTCAGTCAATATAATCTGTTCTAAACCTCCATTATTAAATCCCAAATAAATAAATTAAATTCTCCAAATATTACCCAAACATTTCGAAATAAAAAAGACATTATTTACAACCTAATAAATATATATCAATTATATTATATATTGCTGTGAGGTACCGGCAAAGTAAAATTTAAAGCCTTTAGAAATTAAAAACGTAAATTATCAAGATGCCAAATTCCAGGACAAAATCGGTCCGCAGACCTTCGGACTATCAGAAAGACTTACTTTTACTATTTAACTAGTGACCTGTCCCGGCTTCGCACGCGAAGTCAATTGTTTTAAACATTTGGATTAAACATTTATGGCTAAAACTGATCATAATCATGAAAATCTTGTACCCACGATCCAACTCAGAATCAAGTCTTACAGAATAAAACGTCTTCTGTTTGAGGGTAGATAATTGTACTAACCTGACTGACTAAAAATGATAAGAAAGAAAAACAACCAGGTGAATTGGATTGCATTATTGAAATTTAGTGGGGTTCCTTATTTTTTTTCTAGAAAAAAATATAGCATATTTTACTTAGGATTAATGTAGCATACTAATGGTTGAGGAATTATCGAAATCCGTCCAGTAGTTTTTGAGTTAATTCGTTACAAACATACAAAAGTACAAAAATACAACGTTTCCTTATTATAATATTAGTGGAGATGTAGATAAATATAGACTTATTCTTTATTAGTAGTTATTACATAAATACCTATATTATTACCTGACTCGGAGGTAAATTCTCAAAGCACGTGTTTTGCAAAGATTAGACAATCGAGAAACCACAAATATAATATTTAAATACATATATTTAATAAAAAGGCACAGAACAAACATATACATATTTGTTCTAAGTGGGAATCGAACCCACGACCTTTAGAGCACAAAATACGATCACTACCATCTGCGCCATCGGGCCCGTATTATTGTAAAGTATCATCAATATTTATTCAGTTGAAATAGAAAGGCAACGATCAATGCAAAAAAAGCTTTAAAAATTACTGACAGTACAAAATCTCAAGTCATTATCAGTATTTATCCCACTTTCTTATTGTTTCAAGCAAAAAACAACGGTGAATTATCAATAGCTTGATTACCGCACACCGCATGACTTACGATACGCCCAAGTTTTAACTGGCAGTCTATTAAGGTAACTACATCAGTATGGGCAGCAATCACGTATACCAGGACGGTCATTGAGTAAGCAAGTAAGTTGTCGACTGCAAATAGCCATGGGTCCCCCGACGCGACCATCTATCGGTATTGGGGCGTGCAGGTTCCTCATTTCGTAAAACAACATGACGCGTAATTGGTATATGCTAGCGATATCAGCTCGGTGGCAATGGCGCGGCTTAGCGACTGGAATGCTGCTGCCCATCCCTGCCCATTATCACTTTTGGGTATTGCTCAGCGCGTGCCTGCTGCAAATTCACCCATTCTTCGAGCAGCCTACGTTCAGCAGTGGACGTGTCACAGAAAATATGATGATAGATGAGGTCATGAGAGAAATTTATAGCGTAGGTAGATCTTTAACGAGAAATTAACGAACGTAAAATATAAATTATAAATTGTAAACGGTTGTTCCAAGGTCATATGAACAACAATATAACATAAAGAGTATAAAAACCAGGGTTATAAAAAGGTAAGTATTGACAAATAGTCATGTAATAAGTAGTGAGCGCATAAATGTCAGAACATATTAAATATGTATATGTACTTATGCACATTAGATATTTATAAAAACAGTTTTCATATAATAATAATAAATTTCCACAAACATGACTTTCAAAGGTATTCTTTCAGTTCGAACTTTTTTAAATTTGTCTTTATCGTCTACAGCAGTAATTTTGAAATTAAATAAGACCACTCAGAAGAAGAACAGTGAGGTACCGGCAGAGTAGAATAGTACCTCTCACTGCACCAGGTGTAGTAAGACGCCATTAAGATATTAGAACCGACAGATGGCGGTATATACATCCAAAACAGGACGGGGGTGGATAGCAGCATGCTCGTCGGGAATGCTGCGCTCTGCGATTGCCAACACGCTTGCCCAGCGCGGCAATTATGGGCAAAAAACATCCTTTCTTGAAGAGGCCTATGTCCAGCAGTGGACTTCCAATGGCTGGCATGATGATGATATTGTTTAAGTAACTAGCCGCAACGTTCGTCAGTGTACACAAGAATATACAAAAAAATATATATATATGCATCGATTCTGGTACATTGACCTGACTCTGAAAGAAGTAGCAAAATCATTTGTGTCACGGATATCAGGCTACAGAAGTACAAATGTATTACCGATGCTGTTGAGTCAAAGAGCCGTGTAACACTTTAATATATTCACAAGAAACTAATTGTTCCTTGAGAAATTTGATTTTACCTAGTTAGTTATCAATTCTAGCCCGCAATGAGTCAACTAAATCGTTGCACTCTTTTGTTAATTAATGTATTCATCTGAGATGTAAGCAGAAAAGATGTAAGCTATATATATTTATTTACTACTAGCATGCCTCGGTTTCGCCCGCGTTAAGTTGTAAAATTTTTATACTAACTTTGCACTCCCTTTTTACCCCAATTAGGGATAATTTTAGAAAAAAAATATTTTACACGTATTTTATGACATACTTCATTGAATTACTTCGAAAACAACCAACTTTGATACAAACTATGCACCCCCGTTTTACCCCTTTAGGCGATGAATTTTCCAAAATCCTTTCCCAGTGCTCCCCTACGGTATAAAACTTGTGCAAAATTCCAAGTTTATAACCCTTAGAGTTTAGGCCCTACGTTGATATGTGAGTCAGTCATTCATTCTACTTTTGTATATAGGATACTCAATAAATATAGCTTTATTAAAATGACTTATACGAACGCAGTGTTCTGTAAGGTCAATATCTATATAGAAATTTGTATTGGATTAGGTCCATCTGTACATCGCGAAGGCATAGCCTAATTAAAAAGACACGTCAACGTAGTATCGTCACACGAGTTATAATCGGTATTATAGTATCGTAATTTGTTATTGATAAAGTTTACATTACAAACGTCTTACATATAAACCACATTTCACAAAATCAACCCCAAATAAAGACATAATACCACACAAATAATAGTTGGATAACTGCCATTTTCATCAAGGTATATTATATTATACCAGTGCGACAATAAAGCATACAGTCCGTGTGATTGTAATGTCGGGCATACACGATCCTTCCTATCGTCCAATCGGCATAACGCTACTGATTGGATCAGTTAGAATTTACCGTGTGTGCGAGTGAATTGGCATGACAGTTACTGCGTAACTGTGTACTGAAGGATCATGTATGCCCACCTTAAGCGTGGCTGCAGTCAATAGACGCTTGTAATATCACAAGGATATCATAAACGCGTAGCCAACTTTGTGACATGAAGATATTATGCCACATTACCCAGTCAATTCACTGCCTCTCTCACTCTTCAGGCCGAAACACAAAAATGTGAACACTGCAACTTTGCAGTAGAAATAGGTGAGAGTGAGGTACAAATGGAGAATGTATGAGGTCTACCTCATGTGAAATCGGATGCATAAATAAGTAGAAAATAATCGCCCGCATTGTTTCTATCTTGTAGGTAATTAAAAAAAAAAGGCTATCAGCTGATAAGTAATAAATGCCTTCGAGTATTAACACTGCACTGTGCGGGAGGTTGAAGTTTATACACGTGTTTTTTTGTACATGACGTCTCATGAATAAATTACAATTGCTAATAAGATATTATTCTTATTGAATACCACAGGTACTGAAATGAAACGAATCTGTCAAATCTTAATTGACATTAACCTCTGCCCGCGACACTTTCTGTATTTACCTACTTGTACGCCAAAATAATACAGCGTTACCATCCCTACTAATATATAAATGTGAAAGTAGCTCTGTCTGCCTGTTCGCTTGTCCGCTTAAACCTCTCAACCGATTTTGATGAAATTTGACACAGACAATCTTATGACCCTGGGAAAGGACATAGGCTATTTTTTAATTCGAAATAAGGGTTGTAAGGGGTCGAAAAAGGGGATGAAGAGTTGTATGGAAGTATCGCTATTTTTCGAGCTAGAAAATTTAAACTTATTGTTCAGGTCATTGATTCAATATAAATAAACATGACATTCAAAGTTTATATAAGTTAAGGTAAAAAGAAATGGTACCCAAAAGAACTATTCCACGCGGACGGCACAGCTAGTATAAAATATCGCCAAGTAAACACGACAACAGATCTACCTACACAAATATAGAAAAATTAAGATATCATCAAAATAATTAAATTAAATTTAGACATTTGACATATTTGAATATATATGTATAACAATAAAGTGATCGATGTATACATACATGTGTATATTTATGTGTATTTCATCATCATCATATATAGCCATTGGAAGTCCAAAAATAGGGAAATTTTCCCATAATTGCCGTGCTAGGCAAGCATGGTCGCAATCGTGGTCTTCGCGAAGGGGGTGTTGCTGCCAAACCCCGTTCTGTAGATTTGAGCTACACTGTTTCGGATGGATATACCGTCACCTGTCGTCTCTGTCGCCTCTTAATTCTCTACCTGCCCCCCTCCTGTACCTCCCCCCGTACCAGGTGTCGTAAGAGGCGACTAAGGTACCGACAGATGGTGGCAGCCAGCCAGCAGATATGATGACTATTAATTTAATATTTCCGATTATATATGTGTAATTTATCTATGAGTGTTAAACCGCTGTATCTATATACTTATGCCCGATGGTTGACTGGTAGATAACGCCACTAGGCATAAATAACTGTCAGCTGTTTATTGTCGCGCATTCTCGCAAAAATAATGTATATTTTTTAATTAAACCAATTCGAAATCAGTATATATATATATGATATACGGAAACGGGCTATTTTAGACTAGTTAGGTGTATATAATGATGGTTATATAATATTATTACTAGTCTAAAATAGCCCGTTTCCTTCCCTAGATTTCTAGCTATATACAATTAAAATCCATTAAAGCCGACTCACCCGCTTAAGCAAACTAACAGTCATACTTTCCCCTTAAAAAATTACGATCCTTATAACCTTGCCTTAAGTTTCGGTTCAAATCTCGATGACTGTATTACTAGTTTTCACGTAGGTACAATATTTTTTTGATTTACCACATCTCCAGGCAATTCTGAGAATAACAAGTTTACACAGGAGAACGCAATTTGACAAGATGTAATAATATAAGTAGTGACGACCGACTATTTTTGTTAGACCGAAAACAATTTCCTGTGCGGTATCATATTCAAAATATTCCATTGGATCATTGGAAGTCTCGAAAGAAGATGCAGGCGAAGGCTAATATCAATAATAATGTTATTGATAACGAAATTAAAAACGCTGATGCCAAACGTCGACAAAACGTGTTTTCTAAACAAATAAACAAGGTTTTTGGCGGTAATTTCTTAATATACTTAATAATACATTCTAGATAATTAAGAAAAAACGTGTTGTTAAGTCAGCCGAAGGCGTTGATTGTTTTTAGAACAATAGGATTTACATTTTATTTATACAATAACAATAGGAGAAAATTAAGAAGAATAGTCGGCTAGCTGTAAGAAGTTTTATGAAAAACTGTTTTTTCCAAAACAAAATCCACCTTCGAGGTAATGAGTCAACTACTTGAATAGTTTTAGGATAAACCTAAAAGACATTTTGCGTGTCTAAAAAAAATACGGTTGCCCTCGATTACCCTGGGATTCCATCATCAAATCCTGAATTGGCGCCGCCAGGACCATCTCGAGACAATGCTTGACACCTTAAATTTGTATTTAAGTTGGATGTATCAAGTAACAACACAAAATTGCATACAAAAAAAAGGAGTCGACTTCAACATCTTTTTTTTCAGGCTGTCACAATGGTTAATAATCACCTTCTTAAGCTGACGTCGTCTTAAATGATCTAATATTAGCCGCAGTAAAACGGATTCCTTGCTTGTTACGAGCCACCGCCAACGACCAGAGAATACATCGTAAACTGGGTAAACAACGCAGCGTAGGCGCTGGACCACTAGGCCACCGAACGCCCCCGTTTCTTAGGATGTACCGCACAATCCTTGTTATCAAACAAAATCGCAATTAAGTGCATAATAGCAACATTACATTGAGAGTAGCAATAGGGTTTGGACTGGTGCCAGACCATTTAGTGAAGAATTCGCCGATAAATCGGAAATGCCTAACTCTGCTGCCTACATTTACTAGTAAAATTGAAAATAGAGATACTTGAAAGTTTTCTTTTTAATTGAACAGAGGTTTCAACTGCATACTACATACAATCGAATTATAATAATCTATATGTACATATATGCATTCAATATTAATGACCGTTTGTAATTTCAAACTAATAGATTTTAACTGAATGCATATAAAAGTATATGCGGTATTCATATAAAAAAAATCTATGTTTGTTCCAGCTAATCTTTAAAACAGCTGAACCGATTCTAACGGGACTTCGCTGACAGATAGCTAATGTTAATAGGAGGGACTTTAGCTACTTGTATTATTTATTATTCTCACATGAACGGGCACTGCGCTAGCGAAACCTTTAAAAAAGCGATACTTGCTACGCCATTAAAACTAACCGACAAGATCGTTGACCCAGTAAACAAAACAAGTGAAAAACGCACAGAATTAATCTCATACAGCGGAACTGTAGAGAGCCGGCGAATTACATCATAAACGACGACCAGTTGGTTTTTAAAAGCGTGCCAAACTTGCTTACGTAATGCTGCAGATCAGATGCGGAGCCCATTCACAGACCGCCCGCCTCATCCTCTCCCGAGGCGGGTGCTCCCTCCCACTGCATCTGGCGTCCTCCTACACAACTTATGAACGAACTTATACCCCTCTACCCTCCCCTTATACCGAGACAAGGTTTTGTTTTGAACAAGCTTGTGACAACATGAGTTTCAATTCTGTGGTAATAAAAAAAGATGTTGCTTGTTGACTCAGACTTTAAATGAATTTATATTTGCTCAACACCATCACAAAAAAACATAGGTCATATTTAGGATAAATCTTAACATGCTATTTTTAATTAAAACAAATAATTAATTGAATAGCAGTATCTCTTACCAACTTCAAAAAAAATCTCAAACATAACCTTATTCTATCATATGATATAATATATAAAGTATATCCAGGATAGATATATATTGTCTAATTTAAACTTATATTTTACACCAGTAGTTATTTACATAGTATTTAAGTATTAATAATATTCTTTTAGTATCGAAAGAATAATTATTTTAAAAACTATGACTCAAGTAATCATAACTTTCGCTCAAAACATTAAAAATAATTAGGTAAAATTTACACACACACACAAAATTTAAAAGCACATTTTACAGCAGTCAATCAACATTTATGTACAGTTAGAAAATAAATATCAAAATCTGGAGTCACCAATTCATGATAAATAATTTAAATCAACATTTTAAATATATTTAACATAATTTTGTTTGACATGGCAGTGTATTTTACTATTAAACAAAATGATCTAACAAAAAATTATATTATATGAGCAACATGTTTAGGTCATATTGCTGTTTAAGCCAGGTTTAGTACAGAACTTAGGACTGAAGCTTTAAGTGTCCCCCCCCCCCCCAAATGCTTATAACAATCGGAATTGCGTCACCAAGATTTTTCTACTATTTAGCCATTGCACATTAAAAGTATGGCAATGATATGACATTCTTTTAAGTAAGAAATAGTAGGTTATCAATTTTTTACATATATTTCAAAGAAATATACTAATGGAGCAAAATAATCATTTAAAAAACACTTAATTTGGAAATGATTTTTTTAGTTATAATATAGTTGACTAATGAGTAGAGAATCATATTTTATGAGACTGAAAATAATGGTACTTTCAGTCATTGATATATAAAGTTGCAGAATGTCAAGTATTGATGTTATAGTTCAGTTATTTTTTTTTTTGCATTCAGTAAGCATTACCTAATTTAAAATGGCCACATTTAATCAATAGACTTGGAGAACAATAAATACTCCTGGACAAGCAACTAGCAGAATTGTTTGGGTTTAGAATTATTGTTAAAATTGAAAGGGAATGGACCCCCAGTAATGGATAAGTAGTTACAAGTTAATTAGTGCCAGTTTGTTTATGTTGAATTTATAAACTTAACCCTAATAATCAATTCTCTATTTGTAAACAAGATCAACTGTAGCAACAATTCAAACACATGGCAAATATGATCATCATATAAATGATTAACTCCTTGTGAATGTAGTGGGACCACTATTATACACATATTAGGTATTCTTAGTTCAGCCATGAGGTAACAACAGAGAAGAATAGTACCTTCCCATATATCAGGTGTTGTAAGAGACAACTAAGGTACCAGAATCAATAGATGGTGTTCTATCCATCAGATATAATGTTGCTAAAATGCACATGGTGGGGATCGGCCAACACACTTTCCCAGTGCGGCAATTATGGGCAAAATTCCCCCTTTCTTGGGGAGGCCTACATCCAGTGGCTGATATGATGATTGAAAATTGTTTGAGTAATTTCAAAATACATTATATACAAATAATTTGAATGACGCTCATTTGAATACAAATTATGCAGGTATATTATTTCTACAAGTGATAATGTTGTCCTTATGGTGGCCATCAAAATATTTTATTATCATATAATAACTTAGTATCCTGTAGAGTTGATTATTCATTTTCCTCATAAGAAGGTTTTCCAGTATGTTATGGATAATATTAAATTGATTTGTAAAAAAGTTTTAATTCAACAGTAGAAGTATGAAAGTTCACATGTATAACTTGATATTTTTCATTTCAAATAAAATTTAAATAATTGGTTTAAAATTGAAATAAACATTTCAATTATAACTGATTATCAATTTAAGTTCGTTTTTTGTAACATTTTAAATATTAAAATAGGCATTAATATCCTAGGATAGAGCAAATCTCACTTACCTAGGTCGATTCTGCATGTAGTATTGCCCTCCAAAAATGAAAGCCATATAAAGTCCCACGTAATAAAATGCTACAGTCCAATTTTCGGTCATCCACTGCCTACATTTATTATGTTGGAATTCGCTTTCAAAGTCGAAAACGTAGGAATAATTCGGCTTCACATCCAATTTGTAGTTGAAATTCATTGTTGACTCCATCATTGTGTGTATTACTATCTTTCGAATCCTTCACTGAAACGGAGAGGCACTGTACTGGTTGCTTTTACTTAGAATGTCTCACTGATCACAGGTTGATGATTTAACCTAAAAATTAACGCGGTTCCGAGCGAGAGTATCGTTATATCACAGATGACAAAACGTCAATATTTCGAAGGGAGGTGAGGTGTACTGACGTTCCGATAGTAATTTGTGTAATGATCGCGAGCCGCGCTAGCGTTAACTTTATATTCGCGGTGACGAGACGTCGGCCAGAACCCAAGCCTTTAAGCTCGTCACTACAGCCTGTTAGAAAATGAACGGTCTTGTTCCACAATCACGCCACGCCGCCGTGTCTCGCCTTCATTTTCTGACAGAGTGACAGATAATACCTACCCGCACCCGTAGTCGCGCGTCGAACTTCATTCTAAAGCGGTGATTGGACGAAAGCAGTGACATCTACAACTTTTTAATTTTTGATAAAGCTATGGGATTTCACAATTTAAAGTTTAGGACTTTTATCCCATACTGTATTTTTGTGAACATGTTAGATAATAAATTGATTGATCGATTTTTTGTATTACATTTGGTTGTAAACAGGTTGGATGTGTAAGGTTTGAGGCTCAAAAAGTCTCTTATCTAAAAGCCACCCCCAGTTTTTAAATTTTGTGTTAAGAGATATTTTTTTAATTGCTTAAATTATTAATATTTTAATTTGTCCATTGCTTGTTGCTTGGTATAGAATGTTAAAAGTAATATTTATATCATAGTGTAGAAGATGAACTAAAAATAATTTTAAGGCCTAAAATTATTTTTTAAACTCTTTAAATATTTAATATTAGTTACAAAATTTGCGCCCGTTTAAATCAGTTTCGAGTACCAAAACAACAGACCAATTTACACAAGGCTGTCCAATTTATACAATCAATTTAGAACTAGGTATATGGCTCGGTTTAAAAGATTTAACATAGGTGTTTGTGTATCTATTCATTTCCATATTATTTTGAGAATTATTTGACTATTAAAATACTCATTATTATTTTTTTAATAAGCAATCTTTGAATTCGAATGTGAATAAAACAAGAACATGGATTAATATAGTGTTAATACAATTTAATGGAATGGGGTAGTAGTTATTTTCTACCAACTTTATTGAGTGAATAGTATGTACAAAGTAGGTACGGTGGGCAATAACCACCCAACCTACCCAAACCTCTAATTTTTTTACTATCAATCTTAAATTCAATGACTCACTTGCATAGATTAATATCGATTGCGAAGTTTTGACAGGTTTGGGTAGATTGATTTGTTGCTGTGTGCTATGCAGTGCATTTTTGAATAACTGTGACAATATGTATTAATATAAACATGAGTCGTGACCACAGAGTGGAGGGGGAAATTTGCGTATGTACACTCTATGTCTAAACTTTGCAATCGATATTAATCTATATTTAATAACGAGATATTGAGTTCAAAATTGACTGTAAAAATTTCACCGATTTAGATAGGTTGATCTGGTGCCCACTGTACATTCCTGGGCAAAATATTTTCATTTATAAGAAATATACAAAATATTTCTTTTACTAAATAAAAGTAAAACTAAATAAAAAGGGCAGTATTTTTGCACGCAAGCTTTACAGTGGACGTTGATACGTAACCCAAAGTAGCCAACTCGGATTGATCACCGAATGACTAGCCAATCGCGTGAAACATTATTAGTGGTCTCCACCACCACCGCGCCCCTCTCTTTTCGCCAAGTGGACCCTAAAATTATTTTCTCCATCTTTCGAGTGGAGACTGTGCTTACGTCTAATGGCGGTACTTTACTAATTAAATATACAATAACTTCGCTCATTGTTTTATGTGAACATGCGTTTGTCGTATGTACACATAAAATAATACATCGTATAATTCTACATGAATAATCGTTCACATGAACATTTGTCGTGAACATACTTATTTAAAAGGTCGTCTGTAATGTTGTTTCACTCACTTTTAAGTTTTCGCATAGCTGTGTTCCGGTTTGAAGGGTGCGAAAGGTAGTGAAATTAATGGGTAATGTATCACAATATCAGCAAGTTACAATGCTGGCGACGCGATAGTAACATTCTGTGATATTCCGAGCGTCTAAACTAAAGGCTGCAGTGACGGTTACTATCACGCCGAATGAATGCTTGTATGTCAACCTGGGCAAAGAAAAAAAAACAGCTACATGATTATTTCAATTACAAGCATATATTTTTTTTAAACTTATCGTTATAATCTGGCCTTTACGCATCTTTAAATATAAATCCAGTTTTAGTATTTAAAATGTATTGTTTATATTATAGGTCAGTAAATATATTATCCGTCAGTAAATTTTATAAGTTAATTAGAAGATGATAAATATCTATAGGTTTATTTATATTTAATAATATATGTAATAAGAATATCTTCTGGTTTATATTTTTACATCTTAATTCTGAAAACATATTTGTAATCATAGTTGGTGAAGAACCTCTACTTATTACTACAACTTGCTATGTCTGTTAAATTTATTTTGTATCATGGTATAATGAATATATTTTAATTATTTCTTAAACTACCTTATTTTACGTATGGTATAAAAGTATGTATTCCATATCAGTCCAGTCAGTACCAGGAAGAGATTGCAATTGTGCGATAAGGCCACCTATAGTACTTCATAAATTATGAATATTATAATATATTTTTTAATTTGTCATACTGTATTTTAAAATCTGGTGTCCAATAAAATGTAAATCATAATAAATTTGTAACTGCAAAACTTGTAACTGTAAAATAAAATATTTGTAACTGCAAAAATGATAATTTACTATCTTAATCTAAAAGTAATCTAAAACACAGTAAATGTTGTTTTATTTTTACAGGCTGTCCTTGACTTACGTCGTTTCAAGTTAAGTCGAACAATGTTTTGACACTATTCCTCAAGCATACGTCTTTTGGTCCGGCATAGGTTTTGTCGCGAGGTCAAAGTCCGTCGGGTAGGCGGGGCGTGATGTTGGCTGATTTTGTTTAGTTACTTTAGGGACAACAGACAATCAAGACGTAATGAGTTAGTTGTTTTTTTTTTGAAATTATGAATGTTTTGTTTTTACATACATATTTAAGTGAATTTGAAACTATGCGACCCTAACAAGACAGTAATAGTAAAGTGGAAAAGAGTAAATAAGGAGTAAGAAAGACAATTACAATGGAGGTTAAAATTAAGATTTTGAAACTCAAAGCGGCTGTTCGACTTCATCTATTGGACGAAAACTTAATTTATCACGCACCCATCTTGTGAATACAATCAATATTGAAAGATAAAGAAAATCTTTTAACCTTGCGTCTCTTCAAACAGCCCTATTATACGAAAAAGTAAAGCTTTAATTTAAGAAGTGCAAAAACTCCTGTATACTTGGATCAAGATCAAACTCAGCGACGGGTTCCTCTCAGTTTGGCTATTATATAAAATGAGGTTAATATCAACAACACATTGCATGTTTTGATTATATTAAAGATTTATAATTATTATTGTAATTAATGACACGCAAATACCAAATAGCCGTGAGGCACCTACCGTAGAATAGTACCTCCTTCTGAGTCAGGTGTCGCAAGAAGCGACTAAGGTACCAGAACCGATAGATGGCGGTATATTCATTCGAAACAGCGTACCTTAAATGCACAGGGCAGGGAGGCAGCAGCATCTCCGTCGCGAAAATTGCCAGCGCGCTTGCCCAAATATGAGCACTATCCCTTTTCTTGGGGGCTTATGTGGACTTTCAATAGCTGATATGATGATGATGAAGAATACCAAAAAGAACTTACCTTTGATAATAAAGTATGTATATCCTTTGTTATAAATGCGGATTTTTTTTTTATTTCGAGTGTAAAGTCAAATATAATTGACGCTATGTTATTTTAAGTTGTTTTCTACGAGTATCTTCTCCGCGGTAAACATGTAACCTACATTCGAGGCCTATATCATCTTTGATAGAATTCCAGTTATGCTAGAAAAAACCTAGGCATGCATATTACCTAACCATTATAGTCCTTCTTAGGTGAACAATGAAATAGATCCAAGTTTTTATAGAAATATAGAGTTTTTATCGAAGAAAAATCTTACTAAAATATATTCTATTGCTTTGAGAATATTACTTAGTAAAATTACTTTATAAAGCTATTATTGGTATGTGCTAACATCACGCAGAGATCACTTCATTCTATATATAGCTTGATTAGAATGACAGATGTCAATGAAATAATATGAGTTATCTATGTTGGCATTATTTAACATCATAATTTGTAGTAAATAATGTTACATTGCAAAATATTCCCATATAAAGCATATTATAAAATCAACGTACTATTAAAGGGACCAAATAATTAAAATGTACTTTACCTAATTTTACAACTGTCTTTCTTATCAAGGCTACTTTATTAAGGGTTAAATAGTGGAGATTATTTTAAATAATATTATCTTTGAGACTATTTATATATATATGTGTGTATTTAATTTATCTCAAACAACATAAATGCGTGTGTGTGGTACCTTTGGATCCTTGACACGGAGTATTTAAAATTAATACTTATATAATTATTTTATACTCATTGAAATTAAAAGGAGTTAGGGATATTTTTAAAAACAACTCGTGATGAATAATGATTTATTTGAATATAGATAAATGTAATGTTTATAAAATACTTTCGTAAAATTATTTATTATTTTAAAACAAATTTCATTGCAATAATAAAAAAAATACGCATTTTCGGACTTTTTTAGAACTTTTAAAAAGGGAACGTGATCTTTAACCGTTTATGCGGAGGGGTTTTTTAATTATTTTTTTCTTTGGGTGCATTTTTAATCGATACTCCGCTCCTATTAATTATAGCGTGATGATATATTCTTCCGCAATGAATGGGCTATCTTACAATTTTAAGTCAAGAAGTTTCTAAGATTATAACGTAACAAACTAATCGAATATTAGTTTAAATGCAATATCGGACTATGTAAGCATTTAAAAAAAAAGAATATACCAGTATCTGAAGACGTGTGTAAATAAAAAACAAATCAGACAAAAGATAATTACGAATATAAAACTTAAATATGTATATACTGGTTTTATACCTTTCCTTTTTTCTTATCGTAGGTATTTCGCATCAGTAATCATTTTTAATTTACTATAGATTTGAAACAAAAAAGCACGACTGACTGTTCATATAGATAGATGTGTTGGTTCCAACACTGACATATGGTAGTGAATATTAGGTGTGGCAGAATAAATACTGTTGAAATGAGAGCACTTCGAAGTATGTGAGGTGTGAGTTTAAGAGATAGATTAAAGGATAGTGTGATAAAAGATCGATGTGGTGTAAAAAATGATGTTGTGACAACAATAGAGAAAGGAATGATGAGATGGTTTGGACATGTAAAAAGGTCCGATGAAAGTAGAATGACTGTACAAATATATAGAGCGAAAGTAAATGGAAGAGTTGGTATAGGAAAATCTAGGTGAACATATCTTAACCAGGTACAAGAGGCATTAAATTAGAAGGGCCAGGTCAGAAGTGCGTGTATAAAAGGACTAATGCGAATACGGGAAGCGTGAGAAGTATGCCAAGATCGTAACAAGTGGAGATCCATATCTCTGTCTACCCCGATAGGACACAGGCGTGATGTATGTATATATGTTTGTAGATTTGAAACAATTTCGCAAATGGACATTGTATTTTGAATTCGTATAATCAAATTACATACATTATGGTTTCATACATTATGGTAGTCACTATCCACTTAAATCACATTGACATTTTTTAAATATTATTTGGAAAATGCCATTTACGACCAATTTACTAAATGTGATCATATTTTTGAATCTCCACAGTAGTTCGCTTAAAATAGGCAATTTTGGAATAGGCACGTGTTGTTGTGGTGTTAGGTCAGCTTCAGTGGCGTTATAGAAAGTGTACATATAAAACACTGGCTTATCTCCCATGTTGAGGACTTTATGGAACTTTCCAGATTCGACGGTAAACCTCTCCCAAGTGCCAAGTACGAATGATTGCCCGATGCGCTTTTCGGTTACTTCTGGTTCGTAAATCACGTCCCCTGCTAAAACGGTTAGGGTTACGTTCCGAAAATCGTTTGGAATGAACTTTTCTTGGTGGTAACCTGAAAATATAAATATTTTTATTATATCAACATATCATTAAGCTTTTATCGGCTAACTCAGTTTACCAAGTAGATTAGAGGACAAATAGCGATAATAATAATGTCTTTAATTATATAATTTTATGTAACTACTAACCTCAGTATTTTTTTATTGAAGTTTGCTTTTGAGAGATTATACTTATACCTGGGTATGCGTAGTACATGCAGTCTGCTGCATGTACCCAGTGCATTTCCTGCTACAGCAGGAAATGCACGGAAAGCACATGTCAGGTAAGAAGGGTAGGTACATAGAAACATAGCTGGCGGGAAGACAATGTTTTTCTAGTAATGTATATGTGTAAATGAATAACCGTATTTTTATGTTTAACTAGTTGTCCCGACAAACGTTGTTCTACCAATTAAATTATATAAAATTACAATGAAAAAATAGGTTTTTGTGATAGAAGGGTGAAAATTTAGGCTTGTATGTATATGTGTATGCTGAATCATAAAAATATAAATACAAAAATATTTGTTTATAAAAATAAAATAAAAAATTAGGGGTATTAAAAATCCTCCAAACCCTCCACCCTGGCCGATATGCACGCTAAGATTCACGAAAATAGGTCGAGCCGTCTTAGAGGTGTTCAATAACATTTTATATTTTAAATCATTAACTCTAATGTTAATTATATGTTAATTATATGTTAAAAGATGCAGATGCATCTGCATATGAGGTTACTAAACTTGATCCTAGAACCGGTTTCGATCAAATTGGCTACCTTTGATCCTGGGTCCAGCCAAGTAATGCGCACTAGGAGCTTATACTTATTTCTAGTATTAATATAATTTAGTAAACATATATAATATATTGAGTATAGTCTGCCGCAAAAGCTGTGTTCTGCGATTGCCAACACGCGTGCACACAAGCACGGAAGGTCTATGTACAGTAGTGGGCTCACGAATCTGATGATGATTGACTGTGCACAAAATACGTATTGATATTCCAATCTACTAGGTCTCCTGATGTAGCGATGTCTTAAGGGGCGACTTAGGTACCGCAACCTATAGATGGCGGTATATCCATACGAAATAGCCTAGCTCAAAAGCAACATGACATAGCCGTCGCGCAGCTGACAAACCTACCCAAATCTGTCAAAATGTCGCGATCGATATTAATTTTTAATAGCGAGCTTTTAAGTTTAAAATTGATTGTACAAATTTAATAGATTTTCGTAGGTTAATCTGTTGCTTACCGTACATTAACAAATAAGCACTTTAATCGTTACCCAATAACTAATATTGTGATATCATATAATGATTATTATTATTATTATTATCTACTAGTAATGTACAAACCGGGAAACTCAGCATAAAACGTGACATCACTGTAATTACTCCAGGAGTTAACGTCATTTCTTATCTCATGCAAAGCAGTTCTCCAGGTTGACGCCTCATCCAGAACGGGCATTAAATAGGGGACAGGCTTGAAGGGCGACCAACTAGCCTTCAACAGATCCACCTTCGAATCAAACATGCGCTGAGTGAACCTCTCATTCATAGAGCACCAAACGTCCACGAAGATAGAAATGTTGGTCGAGATCTTTTCCCCACCCCGCTTCCGTGAAACCGCAGTCAACTTTTTTTTGAGACATTGCGCATACTGATATACCATATCCCCGTGCCTACTCCATCTATCGTTTGGGGTGAACTCGAAGGGGTCGACGAAGAATTCAGATTTAGTATCGTGGTCGACGATTTTCACAACAACAGCCTGAGTATCCCAAGTGTGAACCATCATGTCCCACGAGTACCCGTAAAGACCGTCTGTCCAATTGTTATAACCCTAAAAATATTAATCATAATAAAATAAATATGCAACTGCTTCAATCAATACATTACAAAACGGGAAAAAGGGAACCTAGAGCATACCTTGGTGATAAAATGCGAAAAGGGAAGAAATGCCTGTGTTATGATGTGGAATATAATCAAATATACAGTAAGGTATCTAGTATTTAATACATCTTTAACTTTTGTGATACCACGTTTCTCTTCAACATTCCCATTATTCCCTAAAAAAGCATGAACTAAGTCCTGATTATTTTCTTCTTGTGGCACAACATCATGTGGTTCTTTATCGATATTTTTTTTTGTAATTTTTTTCGAGTCACGTTCGTTCAGCGGTTGGTTTTCTTTAGTTTTTTCCAGCCATATTTTTCCATCTTTGTCCAACCTTACCTCGCCACTGTTTAAATTGCATCGGCAGTCTTTAATATTGCAATATTTTTTGACGATTTTACTCGTTTTTTGTTTCAGCATAAGTAAATAACGTTTGCCAGTACTTAATGTAATTTTAGGCCAGTCAAATTGATAAAACAGTGGCATCGTAGCGAGACAAACCCATGGGAACATACCTGTAAATTTTTTAATTTATATTAACTTTAACTTCTAAAGCGACCACATAAAAGAGAACTGAATGATAAGCACTGCCTAAGTACATGTTAAATACATTAGGCTTAGGCAACAGAATGGGTTTTAAATTAAGGTTACCTATTTAAATTAGAACCTTGCACTTAAGTACTGATTGACTAAAAATGTCGTAGGCCAAACAAAATGTCGAATTCCACATTGTTGTGTCTTTCGACGTCTAAAGCAATGGCCGAGGACATTATCGGTATAGGAGCACCTATTATATAGTATATTTGTGTATAAACAAAAATCAAAACTAGCAAAAAGCTCTCTCTACCCGAAAATTCCTGATTCAATTAAGCAAGAAAGCGTTCATGCTGCACTTAAATTACTTACTACTTCATTAACCCATAAAGCGCTTGTTTATAAGAAAATTTATTAACGATTAAGATTTACACCAAATATTCTACCTTCTTCGTGACAGTAAGCGTCATCGTATCTCACAGATGATTATGTTAGGGCTAGGATATACTAGCACGACACAACAATCTCATCTAAGAATGTTACGTCGCATTTCTCAGAAAATTTTAGGCCTCTCCCACCCTATGAACTGCAACACGATGCCTTGCGGTAGAAATTGGTAACAAGGAGACGCCTATGCAAACAAGCATTCTAAAATCATCAGGTTCAACCTTATCTTTCAATATGGCTAAGACTATAATTAAGCATATGCGTGATAGTAAGCGTCACCGCAGCCTGTGACGCTCGGGTCATCACAAGGATATTACTAGTAACATTGAGACTTGAAGATATTATGGGATATTACCCAGTAATTTCACCATCACTTTCACTCTTCAAACCGGGGCACAGATATGCGAATACTACATTTTGGCGGTAGAAATAAGTGCGTAAGGTACCAATGCAGACGACCTTTGACGATCTAATTCTAGCGGAGTCGCACACACAAAGCTGATCAGTGATAGTTCCGTACCAATCCTGAAGAGTCTGCTGTTCATAAGATGGAACAGCGAGCAAAACAGCATGGCGAGGTTGCGAGTGCGCCCCCACATCATCCATACCGCCACCGTCAAGTCGAACACGAAGATGAAGCAGTGTACGATCAGGTAATCCGTCTGCGGCACTGTTAGAAACAACCTAAGGGAACATATAATTTTATATTCTACTACCGGAACCGACAGACGTTGACCTGATAAATAACCTATTTATCGATTGCCGTGCCATCTACCGGGCTGAATGTACATAATTTTAAACTACCCTAAGCACCACTCAAATGTATACAAAAAAACATTCAAATCGGCCCAGCCGTTTAGTAGGAGTTCAGTGACTGTACGTGTCAGTAGAACTATAAGTATAACTAATGTATAAAAATTGAAAATGCTGATAGCCACTGAGTATATGTAAAATTATAGTGAAGTTAACTTTTGAATACAGGATATAAAAAAAATTGTGCAATAAAAAAAGGTTGCGGCTATAAATTGAGATTTAAAACTGTCCTGTCCTATCTCTCAAGTTAGATTCAATTGCATAGATAAAGAATGAAAATGCCAAAGTTGGTTCAGTAGTCTAGTCTAGCCTTGCAACCTACGTGATTTTTTTTATAAATAAAGAAGAAAGCAACAGATTGCAGAGTAGCAAGAATAAAAACATATAGTTAATGCCTTAAAGTGTTGTTCTATTTAACTTTAAGCCCGACGGTCGCTAGAACCCGCACCGGCTTCGCACAAATGCTATTTGATAATTTATGTTATTCATATAAACGTTTCGTCTTGAATCTCGCCATCTATTGTAAAAGCCATCATTAAAATCTGTCGCGTTGTTTAAAATCGAGGCTTACTGGCAGGGGGAGCAAGTTTATTCGTTACTATAATATATATTGAATCATTAATGATTCAGAAAGAGGAGATTCATAACAGAACTAAAGTTCATTGCCCGGTGTATTAGTAAGTTGAAGTGGCAGGGCATTTGGTAAGCTGTAACGATGGCCGATGGAGTTTCATTAATTAAATTCACTTGCATACAAATTGGGTTTGCTTTGTTTGAGCTTGGGGCAACGTTGTTTAGAAATATGTTATAAAAATTTAGGGCCCAAATGGGAACCCTGAGGGACACATGTCAAGTTGGAGAATAATTCCTATTCGAACCCGTTTCGTACAACTTTTGTTGAGACGTCGCGTAAATAAGAGGCACATCATTTAAGAAAGGCGCTGGTAAACCAGATATGTGATCATTTTTGAAGTAGTATGTAAAATGATACTTTGTCGAAAGCTTTTGACAAATCTGTAAAAATTACATCTACATCCGATCAAAGAAAATTTCGTCGATGAAGTTTACAAGATTGGTTTAAGCAGAGCAAGCCCTGTCGAATCCGTGTTGGAAATCAGCAATTACACTCTTCATGTGCCATGATATAAAGGGACATAACATGGGTTCCAGTAATGTGTATATAATAATGGGTACTATAATTTATAACATTACTTATATTGCCTAATTTGTGGATTGGCGCATAAGGCCTATCTTCTAAAGTAATAGAAAAGTACCCGATGCAAGCGATGAATATAAGTGTAAGAGGCATTGCTTGTTGTTTAGCACAGATGATAGTAAAAACTGGGAGAATGCCGTCTACACCAGCTACCATCAAGTCTTGCAACACCTCAAGGGATTTGAGGTGTTGCAAGACTTGATCTTCAGATAATTATATACATAAAGTATGTAGAACTACATATTTATAACTTGGGTAGTTCTTAGACCTGCCGTCGATATTGCTCGCGCTGCAAGAAGCCGAAAAGAAGGCTGCTGAGACATTAGGTATTGAAGACGGAAAAAAGACACTATTAATTTTTTTGGTTTTATGGTAGAGAAAGATAATTTTTGTTTAGATTTAATAACACTTTCGATTTGTTTTTCATAATAATTTTAGCACTTTGTAATTAAACCATCACATCACAAGTTGTCTAAAGGGTATTTATATTTTCCATAGCGGATATGGTACTCATTTTTTCTTTTTAAGAGTTCTTCAGAATAACAAATATGGTCTTCGTTGGGCGATACATTATACAGAATTTCAATTATGTAACGTCTATCAACCTTTGAATCCACAGATGTACATGCCTTAAGTTCATAGATCACTCAATGTTCGCTAAATAACGTAGTTACGTAAGCTTTTTTTAGATGTTAATAGTAAAACAATTGGTATGTTCAAAATTAACTTTTATTTTAGCGTTCTCAGTTCTCAAGGTTGATACAGTAGATATAATTGACAAGTAAGAATAAAGACGAAACAGTAATACCAACTTAATAACTAAGTATTGCCAACATAAATATTGCCATTTAATAGTACATTGTCTTTAAATATGCCCCCACAATGCAATATCTTCACTGATTTAAGTAATCATAAAAAAAATAACTAAACTAATAGGGCACTCTACTTTTTATATAAACCACAGTTATTTTTATACTTAGATAATACATTTTTGCTTAATGCTAATGCTTAATAAATTAATTTTCCATTTTTAATCAACTCTTTAAAGTAATGATGTTTTATGTCTATATGTTTTAATCTTTGCAGACAATCATTATTTGCGGACTTGATGGCACTTTGACTATCACTTAATATGACAATAAGGCATACATTTTTAAAATTAAAATCTTAATAGATTTATAAGCCAGCAAGCTTCACTTGCAGCCATACTAATTGCTACATATTCTGACTGTGTAGAAGACAGACTAACATTAGCCTGCTTCTTAGAGCGCCAATTATTTAAACAGTTAGCAAATTTAAAACAATAACCAGTTTCTGTCTTTTGAATCTCCCCCCCCCCCCTATCACAATTACCAATTAACATATATTATTATTTGCATAATTCTGATAGCTGCTTAAAATTGACATAGCAACACTTATATCTGGCCTTGTTCCTAATGCTGCATATGATAGACTACCTACAATTTTTCTGCACTTTTCTATATTTTTGTCAATTACAGATTCACTGTTTTCTAAAATTATGGCATTAATTATGGTGTTGACATTTCTTTACAGTTATACATATCATATTTCTTTTAGACATTTTCAAGATAATCTTTTTGACTCAAGGTGATACATGCAGTTTTTAAATCTTGTTTTACATGTATTCCTAAAAAATTAGATACCCCAAGTCTTTCATTTTAAATTTTTTGTGCAGCATTGCCTTCAGGTTACTTATTTCAATACAGACATTTCCAAATATTAAGACATAGTCTACATATAGTATTTTTAAGTTCTAAAATTACCTACACATTTCATATACAAACAAGTATCACTCTGTGACCTTATAAAACCTTGTTTCTATATTACTAAATTAAATTTATCATTCCAGTACTTGGGCGATTTCTTTAAACCATATAAAGATTTCTTTAATTTTACAATATTATTATTATACTATAGGCACCTTCTGGCAATTCTAAATATAGTTTCATTTATGTTACCATATAAAACACCCCTGTGACATCCATTTGGTAAATAGGTAAATTTAATTTTGTAGCTACAGACACAACAAATCTAAAAGTTTGCCACTGGTGCATAAATTTCATATGAATCAAGTATATCATTTTGTTCAAAACCTCTGGCCACAAGCCTTGCTTTATATTGGTCACCATTTTTTACCTTAAATACCCACTTGCGACTTACAGTACTTTCACCAACAGGCTTTTCACAAAACTCCCATGTGATGTTGTCATTTAAGGTTTGTAATTTATTTTTTACGGTTTGTTGCCACTTAATGGCATCCTTCCGGCTCATAGCTTCTTTGTATGTCTTCAGTTCAGCCACCTCAGAAGTGACAAGAAGACAATTGTAAAGCGAAGGTGGTTTTCTCACTCGATGTGGTTTCTGAGGTATTGGCATATTATCATCACCATCACTGCTGGATGCCTCATCACTGGTACATGGTACATATGCACTGTCATCACTTCCTGAAATCTCTGTTGATGTATTAGGACTTATTATAATCTGTCCTGGTGGTTGTGCCGTTTCACTGCATTCCACTTGTTCACCACTATCACTTGGCAGTACTTCTTCCATCTGGCTATTATTACTGGATACCTGTTTCTCACAAGATTCATTTGGTATGTGTACATAATTATCTAACTGAATTGTTTGTCCATTTTCTTTCTACCTTGTTCCAGAAGTGTTTCTGTAACAAGGTCATCATCATCTCTCTTCACTTCAACACTGCTCTTCATTTGGATAAAGATTTTGTAGCCTTTAACACCCTCTCCATAGCCCACCATTATACCTTTTTCTCCTTTTAGAACCCACTTTTACCTCTTTTGCTTTGGGATATTGACATATGCGGGCGTACCAAAGACTTTAAAATTATTAATATCATAATGTTTACTTGTCCATGTCTCATAAGGTGTTTTTCCAGCCTCATTACTCTTACTAGTTTTATTTAAGACATATGCAGCCGTATTAATTAATTCTGCCTATAGGGTCTTAGGTAGATCTGCCGCACACAGTATGGTTCTTGCTGCTTCCATCAAGGTCATGATTTCATGTTCTGCCTTGCCATTCTGTACCGCTGTATGTCTATACAGCGGAACAGAATGGCAGTACTGACAGTAGTTTGGTGTATGATGCCGCGATTAGAAAACAGGTCTTGCACCCGCTGGTTGACATATTCTAAACCATTGTTGGATCTGAAGTATAGAACTAACTTTATTGTTGGTGGTATTCTCAGCCTTGTTCATAAAGTTTTCAATGCAATTTCTTCACTTCATCCTTCCCTTTAACACAGTATATTGAACTGAAGCTGGAGTAATCATCTTTAAAGACAACGAAGTATTTGGAACTTCCCAGGGACGGCGCCTCGAACTGGCCGCATGTGTCAGCGTGTGTGATTTCACAGGTCCCAGTAGTCTTGGTGTTACTAGAACTAAACGGCAATCGGTGTATTTTGCCCGCCAGACGGCTCTCACATTTTAAACCCGTATCGTCTGTCACAACTATATCATTGTTTTTAAGTACGGGTTTAGCATATTGCATATTCTGATGAACTAGCTTTTCATGCCCTTCTTTTGAACTAGCCATATTTGCCGTAATGTGTTTCTAACGCACATCTAATAAATACATGTCTTCATTACGATAAGACACCGCACACACTTTATTTTGCTTTATAAATTTGCAAATGTTCTCGTCCGTTACCATAACATAACCATAATGTATTTGACCGATAGCAAGTTCGTTTTTAATTCCGGAACGAATAAAACATTGTCTATGGTAGTATCAAACCATTCATCGCTATCGTATACTTTTAGCGCCATCTGTCGGAACCATGCACACTACATAAATTGCCATTACCAACAGTGACGGATTTGTTTGATGTTGATGGAGTATATGTCGTAAATAAATCACGATCATAACACATATGGTTACTAGCACCTGTGTCCACTATCTACCGTGCCTTGTGAAATAGTTCACTGGCACTCACGGGTACAAACGCGTTATTACCTTTGTCTTTATTCTTCCTAAACCAGCACTCATTTTTCAAATGTCCTATTTTCTTGCAATAGAAACACTTTTTACCCCGTTTGTTATCACTGTCCGATTTATTGTTTCGTTTATAACGACACTCATTTAAAAAATGTCCACTTCTATTACACTTAATAGCATTTTACGTCCTTTTTATTTATTCCTTTTGCAACAAAAGCCGATGATGTTGAGCTCGAGCGTGTTGTTTTTTTCTTTCAGCAGCTCCTCTTCTATTAATAACCTTGCGACGAGATTATCATAGGTTTGTTTTCTATCCGGCGCTAATTTCCATGCAGATACAAAATGCTTATAGTAATCTGGAAGTGACATCAGTACTTTTGCTATGACATATTTTTCTGAAATATCTTCTCCCATCTGCTTAAGCTGATTTTTTATTTATTCAATTTTAGATAAAAATGAAGACATCTCAGTTCCCTCATCGAACTTATATTGAAATAATCTCTGCTGTATTATGTGGACACTTGCATCAGATTTTTGCTCGTAAACACGTGCCAATTTGTTCTATATTTGCGCCGCCGTAGTACAAATAATTATATGCATCATTGAGCTTTAGCGTCCCTTGTTTTTCCCATACCGCTGTTCCAGTTTTACTTTCCGGCT
>JACJUM010002819.1:3522187-3559353 GCA_020976665.1 Heortia vitessoides
TTACCTGTGAGGTATCGGCATAGAAAAATAGTACATCCCTCTGTACTATCTGTACCAGGTGTAGTAATAGGTCGATTAAGGTACCACAACCGACATATAGCGGTATATGCACCCGAGGCAGTGTAACTCAAATGTATAGGGTGGCGATCCCCGTCGCGAAAGAGCAGTGCCAATACGCTTACCCTGCGCGGCAATTATGATTTCCTATAGTAGTAATGACAATACAACTTTACTTTACTTTTAACTGATTTTAACCGAAGCCTATTTAAATTTAACATTTTAATATTCAACCAAATTTTCAAGATATTTTACAGCCTCTTTCAAGAGTAACTAAAAATGAGTCTTTGAAAACTTACAAAAACACGGATTAAAGCTACTAAAGTGTTTTATACACTACTCATTAGCAGCGGATAGCGAGATTATTATTGTAGGTTCTATGAATGTAAAAAATGCTGGAAAATTGGACAATAAAAATATATTTAATAAAAAATATAATTTTTTTTTCAGGTAGGATTTGATTCGGCATCTTCCACTTGAAAAAGAAACAAGGTGTTTTTTTTTCTATTAATATTTCCGAGTGAATTTAATATTTGAGGTTTGTAGTTTACAAGTCTCGGAAAGCAATATAAAAGAAACAACCAAGATGCAGATTCGAATATTAAAATCTCAATGTCATTCTATCTTTGATTCATCACGTAATCTTAGAAACTACAAGTTATAGGAGCATATCATTTTGAATGGGAGGCGACTCAAGACGTGAATTTACAAATTCAATCCCTATAAGTCACACGGTAACGGGATAAAATTTGACTATGTACGCGGACAAAGTCGGGTCGCTAGTTAAGATATATAATATTTTATTCTAAATTAATTAAACAAAATTTATAACTAACCTTATTCTTGTAGCAGTATATATTAGAACACAATATCTGTTGACGACTTCCCGCGTTGTACGTCAACCATAGATTAATATTAAATAAACCCTATGGCAAACGTTCTCCGCAAAATCTGGCTTCAGACTGTATATGATGGAAGATGTAAGGAAAGTTGGTGGCCATTAATTATGTATGTGAGTAATCATCCAGAAATATGTCATATTGATTATGCACTGAATTAACTTTGTTATTCTCTAGGTACCTCCAAACGAACAGGTGGGGCAACGCCTGTTCGAATTATGCATGCACACTCATAGTTAAGCGCGATTATAATATTTGCTTTGACACGCTTGTTTAGGTAATGCCACCCATAAATTAAAACTAGCTTCCCGTCCGTGGATCTGTCTGGGATGACAATATCGCACCCCTGAGGAAATATCCTATAGAAAAATTCTATGTGAGAGACATAGATAGACCAGACAGCTAACCCATTCAAAAAGTCGTGCCGAATTCATTTAATCTGAGGGGCCCGATGGCGGAGATGGAAGTGATCATGTTTTATGCGTGAAGGGACATGGGTTCGATTCCCACCTAGAGCAAATATTTAAAAATGAAATTTGAGTTTGCTGTGTCAGGGTGTGAAATATATGTACTCCTCTGTTGTCTGGCGTCCGTAGTACAAGTGCTTTAAGCGACTTACCACGGAGTCAGGTCAATGTAAGCATGAGATGTTGTGGGAATTTATTTATTAGTAAAATAAAATTTAAGATATACCCCTCAAGAACATTTATCCGTACTCAAAAACTTTCGTTTCTATAATATTAGTGATGATGTTTGTTCCATAATAAGCTTAGTTTTGTGTTTTTTTAATTCTCTTTAATTAAGTTAGTATTAGTAATAAACATTACGACAAATCATAAGCAGAGTATTCAAAACTGACTTGACGCAGAATTTGTCTTGTGACCTTTTTAATAAGATGCGAAAATACTAAAATGGTTATTAGATTTTTTTATTTAACAACAATATTACATTTTTGTCAATTTCTATACATTTATAAACACACAGCCACAGATCAACCTACCTAAACCTGTCAAAACGTTGCAATAGATATTAATCTATAAAAGCGAAACATTTAGTTCAAAATTGAGTGTAAATATGTGACAGATTTGGAAAGGTTAAACTGTTGCCTTCAGTGTTTATTATTTCTGTTATCATTTTGTACAAGTTGAATGAGGAGATATTAAATTTTTGTGCACAAAGGCGCCAGTCTTATTACAGAAGTTAAAAAAAGAATTGTTAATATATATACTAGCAGAGGCCCGCTGTTTAACCCGTGTAGCCCCGTGTGATTATTAAATTATAAAAGTAGCCTGAGTTACTTTAACCTAAGCGATTACCACTACGCCTGCCCAGCGCAGAAATTATGGGAGCGTTGTTCAAAACTGTACTTACTATGACTGATATGATGACGAATTTAATCGTTATAACATCAGCCTTATAACTAGTGGAAATCCTGTTAAAATAGGTTTGTTGTTTATTATTTGTATCTATTTATATTAAGGTAGGCAGGCCCTTGGTGAGCTTGTAACACCGCTCCATGGCATTCTAATGCAGTGCATCAGGTATGAGGTGTGAGGCGTACATATCGGAACAGTCAAACGGAACAGGTTTCATAAAATAATAGCTTGGAACTGTTCTCAGTAAAGTGAAACAATTGTTCCACCTGTTCCACAACAGGCTGAGAATAATTCGGAACAGATGCTACTCGTAGTAATAGTTTTGCTTGATAACTGTTACGACAGTGGAACTACTGTTTCGCACGATAGACTGATAAAATGTATTTCTTTATGACATAGCAGATAACAGTTGATTAAAAAAATCTGTTCTCTACTTAAACTCGTATTATGTGGCTAACACAATTATTATAAAAAAATTTGGAATAGGGTATGTAACAAAATTTGAATTTTTATTCAAAAAAATCTTGTATAAGAGTAGTTAAATGCGATAAATCTACGAACTGTGTATATGTGTGTGTGTGTGTGTACATTATTAGTTTCAATTTGCAATTCTTGCTAATTCAATGTAATGCCTTTATTTGTTTACAATTTAGTACAACAGTGTACCATCAATCTGTCAGTCCTAATCCTGCAAACATAAAGGTTGGGTTTCACTTTAAAAACTCTGATGATATTCGACTATCCACCATTACATGATATTACTACTTTGACTGTTGCAATTTTGGAACAGCTTCTTGAAATTGTTGTAGAACTGGATTTGGACCAGGTACAATTAAGCTGTTCCAGTCGATCCCTCGTGGATTTGCTTGCTCTGCAGCGTAGTAATTCAGCCAAGATTTTGGTAACCTATCTATAATATGCCTATTTTATAGAAGGCAACTCGGAGTCAGGTTAACCTACAAGTTATCAGGTAAAAATTAAATCAGTAAAGTTCAAGATTTTTCGCATTAAACCAGTACGTCGTATTTACATTTATCGCGTTTATATACACATTTTAAGTTATGAATGTACTAGACGTAATCAATGTGACTGAGGTGAGGTACCGGCAGAGTAGAATAGTAGCTAATCTGTACCAGGTGTCATAAAAGGCGATTAAGGTACCGGTTTTTAACAGGTGGCGGTATATCCAAAACAATGTAGCTGGTACACACTGGGCGGGGATGGGCAGCGGCGCGAAAGCTGCGCTCTGCGATTGCCAACACGCTAGCCCAGTGCGGCAATTATGGTTAAAATTCATTCTTTCTTTTTAGGCTTAAGTTCACCAATGGAAATCCAATGTCTGGTATTGTGAATGTGACAGAAATAATGCAAAACTCGTATGTGCTCAAATATTTATTTCTCCAATTCGATAATATTCGATACAAGGTTTAGCTAAGAATAAACATTTAATTATTGTCAATGACATTAATATATCGACACGGCCATTTGTAACATCTAATCTAAATTTCAACATTGATCTTAACACTGGGAACAAATTGGACTGTCAATGATGTATGACCAAGAATAACATTAATTGACACTGCTTTACTAATATTTCTATTTGGCAATTTACTTGAGAAAGCATGTGTATTTCATGTATAAATCTTCAAAAATAATGGGGTAAAAACAATGTTTATTCCAAATAACTATAACAAATAAACAAAAACTAATAAAGTGATTCTAAGACACTTTTCGATTTGCAGGTATCTCATAAAACTTACAATTATGTTGCACCGTACTCTTGTTCACTTATAGACACTAATTAAGATCGACAACACATAAGACTCCAAACAATAATACGTTAATTTTCATATCGTCTCTTCAGATATAGCGCCATCTAGTTTTGTAATTTGTAAATTATAAAACATTCACTTAATTTACTTATTCATTACACATTAATCAAACTGATTTAATTGATAAATAGCAATTATTTTTTATTTGTATTTGAAAAATAACAGATTTAATCAATAAATAACAAAGTTATTTCTTAATTTTTAATTAACAAATAACAGTTTTCATTTATACGGACCTTCCGAAAAGACACAATTAAATAGCTTTAGATAAGAATGAAATATAAAAATTAAATTATATCGTAAAATATTTTCTTTTAAAAAAGGACATGTGTCAGAACGAAATATCTGAAGAGATATCACAATAATAATAATAATTTATTTCACAGTATTCTTACGTAGGAACTTCTAAGACGGCTACCAACGAAACATTACGTAATATAAATGACGCATAAATTTCATTTACTGTAGCTTCACATCACAGCTCCGAAGAAGTTGAATAAATCACATGAATTAGTCTATGGTACGTTATTAAAAAAAAAACGTTCAAAAACAACAATTATATTAATAATTATTTCTTTAAACAATTTTCAATATGTCTACATATTGACAATTGTGTTCAATCGCTTTAAGTAATTGAAATAACGCACCGGACCACTACGCTTAACATTTTAAAATATTCTTATATACCGATTAGTAAATAAATTTGTATGTCAAGTATTACATTTAAAACAATACGGTTAATTATACACGATTTGATTGAATTAAATATAAGTAATAAATAATAATAAATTAATTACCACAACGTCTCACACATTGACCTGACTCCGTGATAAGTTGCTTACAGACATCAGACAATAGAGGAGTCACAAATATACTACTTTAATACATATATTTAACACCCACACAGAACAAACACAAATATCACGATATAAATATTTGCTCTGGTTGGGAATTCAACCTACGACCCGTGGCTCAAAAGACAGGATCACTACCATATGCGCCATTGGGTCCGTATATAAAGTGCGTATAGTAAATAAAATACTTGACTGAAACTTGACTTATATTTTTTTCATACAAGTAGCTCAAAGTTGTATACAAAAAAAATAACGGGAAATTATTAAACCGCACACACGTTCACAAGACGATATATCGACCTATGCAGAACCGTCATAATTTTAGAATCAATATTAAACTCTAACAACGTAGCAATTGAGTTCAAAATTGTTTAAGAAATTGTGTAAAATCTGTAAAGGTTGATATGTCGCTCTGTGCACGAAGTTTTATATCGCATTATTGAATACTGTTAGTAAAAGTAAAGATAAAACAAATGATAATAACATTAAAAACATACAAAACTCAATCAACAATATACCGAATGAATCATCGTATGACACTTAAATGATCACCAGTTTATGAACGACCGGACAGACAAGCCCGACCCGGGATATGTATCGAGAACTCTATACGAGACACGTAAAACGCCTACAAACGGAATGTGGTTAAAAATATACGATTATCAAATATTATAAACATCATAAATCCTATTTGTCTACTCCAAATTTTTTGGATAAGCCATCTACCATACTGAACTACTATGCAAGGTGTGTCAACATGTCACAACGTGTCACAAGTGGCAGCAACATGGTTTATTGGACGTCCCACGTTCTTGCGATGGACGAATGTATGCCTCTAAATAAAAAAAGTGATTAAAATAGGTAGTCGAAACGTCGAACATTAGTATTAAAGTAACTTTTAAATGTAACTGCAGTTTAGTTTTGTTTTAAGCAACGAATGATCGCTGCCTGTTGCTGCCGCAATATGTGTAGACACACTGTTTTGTTGGTATTCGGAGCTTGCTAGGACTAGTCTATTAGTATAATTTGTATGGGCCTCCCGTGTGACGCCGCAGGCCGCCCACCTTGTGCTGCTGGGTTACGAGCGTGAACAGCGCATGGACACCGCACTACGTTGGACGTCTATCGGTAGCGTCTATAAAGGAAAATATAATTTCATATATGTGACTTGCCGTTAGGTTTAGTAGAATTTATTTATTTAACACACATTCTAATACCCTACAGAGATTTGTCTAATAATTTAGGTAGAAACGAAAAACACACAAAAAATTAATTTGTACAGATACATGATATTAATGATGAAAGTCACAATCCTAAAAAAAGTCAAAACAAAAACAAATCATCGCATAAGTTCTAACAGCGCGTATGTCAAACTTGGCAACTTAATAGTTAAGCCCAATGATAACACGATATTACATTTTTAACGCTACAGTAAACGTTTTATACTGTGTATTGATCAAACGAAATCTATTTTGCACCAACTAAATGCGCAGGCAATTAGTTTTAAAATGATTTTATGAAACGTGAGCAATCTTTTTTAACAATTGTACAAAGTGTCAACATTTTGACTTACGCGGTGTTAGAACTATAACGACGAAATAACAACAATAAAAAAACATTTGATCAATATTATATGATTAAAATTGTATCAATTAATGTCAAAAATAAGTCCACCTGGTTTCATGTCATTTAGAATTGCAGGAAATTGTAGGAAGTCCGTGTTACTCGCTTACGAGGCGACTTAGGTACCGACTGGACCCGACAGATGGCGGTATATCCATCCGAAAACAGCGTAGCTCAAATACCACAGCGCGGCAATTATAGACAAATTTATTTTTCCCGAAGAGAGCTAATCTCTATTTCCCGAGATGAGCTGGCAGAACGAGACCCGTTGACTCACTTGCCTTCAGTGCGAGTAGACGACGCCACCAGGTCCTGGAAGCGCAGAGCGGCCCGACAGGAAGGTGTCCACCGCACGCGCGGCCTGCCGCCCCTCCGAGATGGCCCACACCACCAGCGACTGTCCACGCCGGCAGTCTGACAGATAGATATACAAGTTTATTCACACAATCTACCTCCAAATTGGCTACATTCTCGCCGCTTATTACTTATATAACTTTACGGCCCGCAGCTTTGTCTGCGAAGACAATTTTACATCTCATCCCTGAGCAATTCTTGGTATTCCAGGAAGGAACATGTTCTCTGCAGAACTGTGAAAAAAGTCGGCACAATCCCGCAGAAACAAGATTAGGATAAAAAGTAGCCTGTGTTTTCCAGACTATCAATAATCTCGAGGGGTACCGGTAGAGTAAAATGGTACCTCCCCCTGTACCAGGTGTCGTAAGAGGCAACTGAAGTATCAGAACCGACAGATGGCAGTATATCCTCCCGTAACAGTGTAGCTCAAG
Organism: Heortia vitessoides; assembly: GCA_020976665.1. Lineage (NCBI taxonomy): Eukaryota > Metazoa > Arthropoda > Insecta > Lepidoptera > Crambidae > Heortia > Heortia vitessoides. Next base: position 3,529,614 of record JACJUM010002819.1, read on the forward strand.
CAGCACTCCACTTGCGAAGCTGCGCTCTGCGATTCTCCCACGCTTGCCCAGCGCGGCAATTATGGGCAAATTCCCCCTTTCTTGGGGAGGCCTATGTCTAGCTGTGGACGTTTTACGGCTGATATGATGATGATAGTAATGATAAATAATTTTAATAGCAAATTTGATCCAGATGTCTTTGGCCATTTCGGTGTGCATCCATACATTCTCGTATACACGATTAAAATATTATTTAGTTGGTGTCGCTGCCCGTTCAATTCGAGACGAGAGGAATCTACAGTTGTGTTACTTGATTTTTGCTCCCATAAAATACCTCACATAAAATAAACTAAAGACAAAATTTGCAAAATACCAACCGCATTTTAAATATATTTGCATTTAAAAAGTTGGTCAACGAGAATCTTTCAGACAGATTTAATCAATATGAAGAGTGTATAGGAAGAGTCCAAATAGATGCGAACCCATGTCTGATACATACCTCCAGCAGCGAAAACGTTCTTCACGGGCGTCCTGTAGATGTTGGACTTTTCTGTCTCAAAGTTGCTGCGGGCGTCAAGTGGGAGATCTGCGATCACATTCAAGAATTTAAGATCCAGCACTAGGCATACAGAACTCGATATGGGCCAGACTACATGAATCAAGTAAATATTTACATAATACATACATACATCACGCCAATGTCCTTTTGAGGTAGACAGAGACTATGGATCTCTACTTGCTACGATCTTGGCATACCTCTCTCGCTTCCCTTACTCGCATTATTCCTTTCATTCACGCTCGTTTATTCTTGTTACTTGTGACCTGGCCCTTCTTTAATACCTCTTCTATGTTGTTAAGATATGTTCGCCGGTCATCCTATACCAACTTTTTCATTCACTCGTGTTCTATATTTTTGTGCAGTCATTAGTTATTTTGTTTGTTACTACTTTCATCCATCCTTCTAATTCTCCATCCATCTTCTAATACTCTCTAAATAATATTCTCGTCACTCTTAACATAATACATATAAAAATGACAGTGGCAAAATTAAAATACCGATAGAAGGGGGGACTCACCGAGCTGGTTGGCGACGTACCGCTCGGGCCCGAGGAAGCCCATGGCGAGCAGCACGAGGTCGGCGCGGTAAACGCGCGCGCTGCCGGCGCGCTCGCGCATGTCCCAGCGGCCGCCCGCGCCGCGCGTCCACTCCACCTCCACCGCCGACACGCCGCACACGTTGCCCTCGCCTGCCACACGCGACCGGTAAAGCGGGACTCCGGGGGTTGGGGAATTGCGACTTACGATACCCACCCCAGAGTGAATTGCAAATCGTCGATGGTAGTGCAATACCGCGTAAGTAGCAGTTGCAAATGAAGTTGGAAATTCAATTAGAAAGGATGGAAAATGGACCTTATTAATTTAATCTACATACGCGGTATTGAAGTATCATCGACGAAATGTCTTTTACGTGATAGTCGACTTTGAAGTAGTGGTAACTCGTTTATCCGTTCAATGTTTACCGAATGTAAAACGGATTTGTGATGTAACAACATTTAAGACGAGATAGCATATCAATTGATTATTATTAGCAAATATATTAAGCCTTATTTAAATATTTCATGATTGGGCAACGTTTTAATAGTATTCCAATTTAAAAAAAAGCAATATAGAAAACGTTGAGAATTATAGGCCCGTTTCTGTAGTTAACTAGCTGACCTGATAGACATTGGTATGGACCTGATAAAATTCAGATATAAACTATCTTTCAAGTATAAAATTGTGGCAATTCATTCAAATCGGTTTTATAGTTAAGAAGTATATCCTTGTACAAACACCGTGATACCTTATTTTTATTTATAAAGATTTTTTTATTTCTTTCCGATTAACCGAACATCTTACGACAACAATTAGTCCAATTAATCGAAGTTCCAATATATATTTATTATCAATATTGTCTTCGTTCGATCGATCAGGAACATATGATGTATGTTACATTGCTCTCACTTTGAAATAAAAGGCGTACTCACCGTCGTCCAAGAATTCTTTGGTAAGAGTCGAGAACTTCCTTGGATCGTTTCCGAATTTGACTTTGACTTCTTCGTGGCCGTAGTCGACCCTGAGAACCGAAATTGAAATTGAAGTAAACTCACTTTTAACTATTCTCAATAATCACATTAAGGTTTCAGAGACTGACAAATCATAATTTGGATAAATTTAATTTAAAGAAATCAATTTAGTAATTTTTTTTATACATACTAAAATAAATGTCAATGCTTTAAAAATAAAAGTATAAAGTACACTTAAAAATAGTACTTGCCATATAACAAATATTTCTATAAAATATAAACACAATCAATTTATCTCACTGACATAATTTAGGAAACTTAACCATAAATTAGTAACAACGGAAAGTAATAAAAAGCTTTCCTTTTTGCAACATAATATAGTACTATTCTACACAGCTGCGAGGTACCGGCCAAGTACCTCCCATTTACCAGGTGCCGTAAGAGGTGACAAAGGTACCAGAACCAACAGATGGCGGTAGATCTATCTAAACAGTGTAGCTCAAATACACAGTGCGGGGATGGGTAGCATCCCCGTCGCGTAAGCTGGAAGACTTGGGTCGGAGTCAAATTAATGTGTTGTATATTGAAGAAGATAAATAATAGGAAAGGTAGTGTTACCTGAAGACCCTAGGCCACTGCGGCCAGGGGTTGTCTTGCCCACGCGTGGGCTTGGGCTCGGGCAGGATCTCGAACGTAGTGACGGAGCGCGCACCCTGCCGCAGCGACGTCGCGATGCAGTCGCACCTGCACCAACATACCAGTTAGACACTCTAACACTCTTTCGCTCATAACTTCTCCTCCTTACTAACAGCTTGCGAATGCGCTCCCGTTGAATATGTATTAAACAGTCCCCAACAAATGGATTCTGAAACGTATCTCCCGTGCTCTCTTTGCTACTCATACTACATGAACCCTAATTCTGATGTACGTTATTTATATATATCAATGTATTCTTATTTATGTATATGTTTCAATATTATTATTTTGTACCATATGTATGTATTGCATCTATACAAGTATATCATATTTTGTGCAATAAAGTTCAATAAATATAATAAAGAAAATATAAAAAACTCGACGATTCCACCAATTGTCGTTCGTCTCGTCGTCGTAGATAGACGAACGACAATTATAGAATACATAAGTTACATGGGGTAGACCTGTTATAAAGGTTATCTGTATTGGTACCTCACTCTCACCTATTTCTGTCGTCAAATAGCAGTGTTCGAATTGCTGTATTCCGGTTTGAAGGTTGTGAGACAGAGGAACCACTGGATGATGTGACATAACATCATCAAGTCACAAGGTTGGCAATGCGTTAGTGATATCTTTGTGATATTCGACTGCGGCGACTTGTTTATACTAGTATCGTTCATTAATTCAACGGGCCCGATGGCGCAGGTGGTAATCATCCTATCTTGTGCGCCAAAAGTCGTGGGTTCGATAACCACCCAGTACAAATATTCATATGATGATATTTGTGTTTTTCTTGTGTATGGGTGTTAAAAATCTGTATTTGAGTATTATATTTATGTTGTCTGGTGTCCGTGACACTTGCTTACGTTTAGACGACTTACCACGGAGTCAGGTCAATGTATGAGATGTTGTGGGAATATTATTAGAAAGGTTACAACAACTCGCAGTCTACGAGCTGGTGAGGTTCCTTATCTATTTCCAGTAACTTACCCGGTATCACCACCTCCTATGATCAGCACGTCCTTATCCTTGGCGCTGAGTTCAGGGTTCTCCTTGAGCGGTGCGTGGTGGCTAGGAGTGGGCCCCATCTGCTTCTTCTGCCAGCTCTCGAGGAACTCCATGGCGAAGTGGATGCCATTGAGCTGGCGACCCTTAAGCGGCAGGTCACGCGGCCATGTCGCGCCCATGCACAGCACCAGAGCGTCGTGTCTGCGAATGATATATGTATTGTTGGAAAAACGACTTTGCTTGTCTGGTATAAGAGAAAAAGAAGAGACAACTGAGATAGGTTGCAATATTTAGCTATACTCTATTTTGACTTCAATGTGAGAAATTTCAGGTATTTTTTAATGTAGACCAGCATCGCGGCTATTATTAGAAAATGTTTTATGGCGAATACCTTTTCGAATTCAAGCTATTGAGGGGATATTTTTAAACATGCCAATCTATGAAATCAATAACTGTTGACTTAACGCACAGTAAATTTAGTATTATTTTATATACCTTCAGAATAGAATTGGTTGATTTCTTTAAGTATCTTACAGTAAACTTCTTTCAAAAAGACAGAAAAAAATTGTTTAAAACAGTTTTTCATTTTTTCAATTGCTTGAACATGTTAGAATAGGCAAGGCATGATTTTTTTAAGCAAGAGTAGCGTATAGTAGCTTTGAGCATACTATGTTTTTGGTACTAAGAGTTGGTTATCGATTGGTGAAATGGTAAGTATCAGGGGGCCTCTTCGATCGTGGGCAGACTGGCAGACTGTATGATTGATCGTCGTCCTGGTCTAATAAAAAAAAATAGCAACAAATTTAGTTTGGAAGTCTTCCACTCACTCGTTGGCCAGGTCGGAGGCGGAGATGTCCTTGCCGACATCGACGTTGCACTTGAAGACGATGCCCTCGGCGATGAGCAGCTGTATGCGGCGCGCCACCACGTCCTTGGACAGCTTCATGGTGGGGATGCCGTACTGCAGCAGACCACCCGGCCGGTCGTTGCGTTCGAACACCGTCACTGTGTAGCCAGCCTGCAAGCACCGGTTTGGTTTTCTACTGATGGATATATATAGGCCTCCCCAAAAAAGGGGGAGTTTGATCATAAATGCCGCCCTGGGCAAGCGGCAACTACACTGTTACGGGTGAATATACCGCTTGCACAGGAAAGGGATGGGCAGCAGCATCCCCGTCACGAAAGCTGCGATGTGCAATTGGCAACGCACTTGGTGAGAGGGGCAATTGTGTGCACAATTCTCCCCTTTATTGGGGAGCCTATATCCAGCAGTGGACTTCCAATTGCTGATATGATGATGATCATTTACCATATCACGAACGACCTGGTACATGATCCGCTAGGTAAGTAGAGACTGCACATGTACACACAGCAACAGATCAACCTACCTAAATCTGTCCAAACTTCGCAATCGGTATGAATCTATAACTGCGAGACATTGAGTTCTAAAATTGACTGTGAATATTCAACAGATGTGGGTAGTTTGATCTGTTGCCCACCGCACCAACGCTGATGGCCGATTATGACCAAGTTTCTATCAATTACCTTGTTCAGTTGGTGTGCGCACGCCAAGCCGGCAGGCCCGGAGCCGACTACGCCGACTGTCTTACCGTTGCGATGTTTTGGTACCTGTACATCATTGTTTATATTACTAGCGACCCGCCCCGGCTTTGCAAATGGGCAATGAGGATAAACAATTGCTATCGTGGCTTATCCCTAAGAGGTAGACATATCGACGGTCATACACTCCAATTTCATGAGGGACAATGTCCAAGTTTACAGAAAGAACAAAAAAGAAAATATAAACTATTCATTCGTTACTTTATTATTTGAAAAGTTATTTAACTCTTTAACTTGAAACTAATTACAATAGTCAGAAATAAATAAATACATTTTATTTTTCTTTATGTCCTTAACGCCAATTGAGTTTCTGACCGTCGATATAACATCGCGGATATACCGATATACCATTTTTTTTGTCATTTTAAGAGGTGTACAATACTGTAGTACATCATTTTTAACTAATTCGTCTGGTTCAGCGTTTGCAATGTAATCGCAAAAAAATATGTTTATTTACGTCATCAGATACTTTAAAAACTATCAGTGTTTCTTTACTTTATTATTAATGTGTTAAACATATAAACCTTCCTCTTGATTCACTCTATCCAATCCGTTGCGTAGTTTTAAAGATGTAAGCATACATAGCGACAGACAGAGGAAAGCGAATTTGATTTGAAATATGTAGTGACAACAAACTAAGAGAACCGACAGACGTTGTATTGTTAAATTAATATGTAAACTTTCGGATGCAGATATCATTGTAAAGTTTTATTAAAAATTAATTTAATAGTTTTTACGGGAAACTGCAACAGATATACATCCACATTCATCCACACATCCGTGCTAACAAACATCCGCATTTACTCGTATTAGCAACGAGTGCGGCTGGGACCGACCTCGGGCTTGATCCAGCCGTTCTCGAAGGCGTGCTCGATGATGGCGCACTCGATGTTCTTGATGGTGACGGGCGGCTCGCTGATGCCCAGCACGCACGCGCCCTCGCACGGCGCCGGGCACACGCGGCCCGTCCACTCTGCGCCACAACACGACCGTGACCATGCGTATATAGAACGGGGGGGGAGGGGGGCTTCCACACCAAGCTCCCTTGAAAATGTACCCTAGATACGCCAATGACTATGAGCAGCGGCTACACGACGAACATGTCAGAGAGGTTTTGAGGAGCTTGAGCATGAGGTCCTGCTACTGTGGAAGTGAAGTATAGGAGGTACAACATGTTCTGTGACAGTGCGAGCTCTATAGGGATGCGCATAGGAACCTTTTTAGACAGCGTGAAGACGCGACAGAAAGGTCACGGGTACTCGGTGGGTCCTATATAGGATAGCGATCGAGCACTTTGACAAACTTTTCCATGATTCGTTTTCGTTAGTTTTGTGCCTGGGTGTCAAATATACCGACCTGGGAAGTTGTTGGTCTGCAGCAGATGCGCCAGCGCCTGTTGCCAGTCGCCGCGGTAGATGAGGTCGTTCCACTTGGGGATGATGTTGCCCAGCGGGCAGCCGTGCTGGCTCTGGCAGAAGGGCACGCCGCACTCCATGCAGCGCGCCGCCTGCACGCGCAGGCCGCGCCGCACGTGGCCCAGGTTGTAGATTTCGTCCCAGTCGCGGAGCCGCTTCTCCGCGGGCCGGTACACAGACGTCTCGCGCGGGTACTTGATGAAGCCCCTGCCCGGGTACGTCACACATAGCAATAGCCTCGAGGTGTTTGTGTGGGGTTCATCGGTGGACGGATCATAAGTTAATTTTCTGTACGAATCTAATAATGGACTAGATGATATGCTGTCCTTTGGCGTAAATGGTACACAAAAGGTAGTGGGTTTTAACCCCACCCGGGACAAATATTTATTTGATGATATTTGTGTTTGTTCTGTGTCTGGGTGTTAAATAAATCGCCTCCCAGCAAGAAAAGTGTCACAATGCAAAAATAGCCGTTTGGATGTAACTTTAATGATTTTTTTTGTTCATTTATACGTCAATAATTTAAAAACTATAATAGTGAGATTGCTGAAATGACATTTGTAAATAGCTTATTTAATTGTTAAATTATGAGAGCTAAAGTTAATAACAACATTGATTTTTTTGTTGATTTCGTACCATTCGTAACATGTGTTGTGACACTTTTCTTGCAGCGAAGCGATATGATTATATTTGCGATTGCTAAGTTGTCGGACGTCCGTAACACGAGTGTTTTAAGCCACTTATCTCGGAGTCAAAGTCCAGAGTTCGGGAACGACGGCTACCACTAGAGCAACTTTGAGGCCTGACCTCGACTCGAGTAGCCGTCCGTTGAGAACATTTTAACTATCATTTGCAATACAGGTGGACCGAGAGAATCCGGCCACACATTACATTGATACATTGCCGTATTTCTTTATTTTAATTTCGCGCACTGCGTTTTGTTTATAAAGAGTTCGTTTATGAACGTTAGAATTTGAATCTATTCTATTTTGTGAAAGGAGAATATATAAACATTAAATATTGTTACTTTGTTTTAAGCGATGTCTTTAGGTGTCATCATGAGTTACTTCATATTCGGAGTTATATCAAATCTTTGTTTTACTCAACAACACATGGTGATTTAATTTTTAGACTTTTAAAACGATCAAATATATAAAATTCTAATGTCACATTGCCATACTATTTAAAATTGCCTTTTCTGATTTTAATAAAATTTTTTACTCCTTAAGTCAGAATGTTAATGTTTGTCAAACTCAATTAATTTAGCTAACCCCTATTTTTAAAAGCAATATGCAACAAAAATATCTTCTACTAACCGGGTCTTATCCAGAATCTTTTCCAAGTTCTTCTTCTCAAGCTCAACATCCCTAACGGCCTCCTCGATGTCCACGATACCATTCTCGTCCTTCCCGTTGGCTTCGATCTTGGGCGGGCCATTCTTCAAGGCCAAGGCTTTCAGAGCCCGCTGGTACTCGTAAGGGAATACCTTCACGAACATCTTAGCCGGTTCCGGCCAGGTCTTGAGGAGATCTTCGGCGATTACTGAACTGATGGAGGAAAAGGAATATAAGCGGCATTTATAGTGAAGTAATAAACAAGGTAATAGTATTTATCAGAAAAAAAAATCAATTTGTCTTAAGCCTCAGGCGGGTCAAAAGGAACATTAGGAAAGTATTTCTATGAGAGATGGGAAGTATGAATAGAGAGTGAAAGCTGGAGATATGTCAATAGGGTCTTACATATTTTTATGGGCTTAATGGCAGAACATATCTTAACCAGGTAGAAGAGCTAGACCCAGGTAGCACAAGTTAGTGCATTCCCCCGGCGATGAAAGATCTTGATAGGACCATAGTGATCATTGGGCTGGTGGTGAAAGTCTGTGTGAGGAGTGCGGAGAGTCTATAAAAAGCTGATGTCTGGAGCATCAATCTCTATTATCTTACCCGGTGTATTCGACGAACTCCTGCAACAGGGTCTTAACCTCATCCAGGTCTTCCTGCAACTCCAGCGGCAGCAGTTCCACCATCTCGGGGTTGCACTTGCCAGCCTTGAATGATCCGTCCACGTCATAGACGTATGCAATACCACCTATATAAAAATTATATAAACGGTTAAGTTTATTTGCTAAAATTTGTAACATGAAATTCCAACTATAAAATTGAATATATAAATATAATACTAAATTAGCGGCAACACACGATTTCAGTCGAGTATTACCAGTTTTCGTGAGAAAAATAAATAATAAAAAAAGCTCAAATTTCTCCTAATAACATTAGCTATCTGCAAGTGAAAGTCCCGTTAAAATCGGTACAGCGGTTTCGGAGTTTACTTAATAGATAGACACAGAGACAAATCATTAAAAGAGATTATTCTAGCTCTAAATATCGAAAATACTTTTGTTCCTTAGTTAAAAATAACTGTAATTTTGATTTTACAATCAGATACTTAATTTTTTTATCTATAGATATCAAGGAAATGAAAAAAAGAAGAAATGTATAGTCTCTTGTAACCGTGGCAGAATACAATTTTTCCCTGAGCCAACCAACAAATGGCGGTATATCTCAAAACAGAATGCGTGGACGGGACGCACGCTCGTCCTCCTCGTCGATAACTGGTCAATTCCGCGGTGGCAGTTCTGCGGCCGCTACGATGATCCTCAATAGCGGTAGATAGATCTGAAAGCGGGGTAGAGGTAGGCACAAGGGGCGGGTACCGCTCATGCCGGCGGCGAAGTTGCGGCCCGTGAGGCCGAGCACGAGCACGGTGCCGGCCGTCATGTACTCGCAGCCGTGGTCGCCCGCGCCCTCCACCACCGCCGTGCAGCCCGAGTTGCGCACGCAGAACCGCTCCGACGCGATACCCCTGCGTGGTGGGCGACATGCTGGCGTTAGTACGTATGGTATGGCATGGCTTGTTGTGCTTGCACAAAATAATACGAAAACAACTATCGAGCCGCTAAATCTTCTCCATTCTATCAACATTAATCACCATTATACTAGCCATTAGAAGTCTCCGGCTGGACATAAGCCTCTCCAAGAAAGGAGGTTCTTTGCTTATAATTTCTGCGCCGGGCAAGCGTGTTGGCAATCGCAAAAGCTGCGCTCTGCTATTGCTTACCCCCTTTCTGATGATAATGATGACCTATGTTGGTAATCCCAAATAAATGAATAAATAATCGGTTCGTAAAACAGAAACATAATTAATCATATTGATACATTATTTTTTGTTGTATTCTTTATGATTATTTAGGTCTTGTTTGTTAAAAAAAATGACATGTCGTGTACATATCTCCTAGGTTAACGTTAAGTTAATACATACTATATTTAATTTTTAATATATGTATGACAGTAATCTGTAAGTGTACCTTTAATAAATAAATAAATAAGTAAGTATATAGAAAACCCATAATATGTAGTAATTAGTATTATAAAAATGTTTAAAGGGTAGTTTAGTTGTACATCGAACCTCGATAAAATGGAAAGAATTAAAAATAACTACATTAGACATTTGGAGGCTGATTTTTTTTAGAAAGTTGAGTGACATCGTCTGATTTAAATGGCGCTTGATGAGCCAATCTTGTGCCAAGGGTCGTGGGTTCGATCCCCACCCAGGACTTGTTCTGTGCCTGGGTGTTAAATACATGTATTTTAATAGTATAATAGTTATTCTTCAGTTATCTGATGTCCGTAAATCAAGTTCTTTAAGTGACGAAGTCAGGTTAATGTACGAGATGTTGTGTGTATTTTTTATTTATATTATAATATCTCATACATTGACTTGGATCCGTGAAGTAGCTAAAAGTACTCATGTTACAGATATCAAAAAATAGAGTTTTTACAAATACAATAATTATTTTTCTTAACACCCAGACACAGAACAAACACGAACGTTCACCACATAAATGTTTATCCTATACAGGATAGGAACACTAGCTACTGCGCGATCGAGTTTACTAGTTTTTCAAGCATACCTGAAGTAGGCACGCCCCGAGGTGGCGCCGTAGAGGCAGACGTTGCCGACGATCACGTTCAAGTGCGATTCGAACGGCGACGACTTCGGCGGGTAGATGATGACATTGCCACCGGACAGACCCTTGCCTGGAACATAACAATAGTCATATATATGTAATATGTATAAATGTATATAGGGATAAAATAAATAATTGAGTGATAAGGGGTCGATGAGGCCTCTTTTATACATTCTTCACATGTTATGAAGTCAGCAAACAAGCATACGGTCCGCTTAACGGTAATCGTGACCGCAGCCTATCGTGCCATCACCAAGATATCACCAGCGTGTCGCTAACTCTGAACTGAAGATATTATGTCTCATTTACCCAGTAATTTTACTCCTCTCATCCTTCAAAAACAGCAATACGAATACTGCTATTTCGCGATGGCCTTATTTATTTAACACACGTCTTAAAAACCAACAGAGATTAGTCCAATGCGCTTAGAAGATTAAATCTAAAACAATGTCAGGGTTTTAATAAAAAATTTAACACAATTAAATAAATTTGCACAAATTAGTAATGTCTTAGTTGAAAGTCACAATATAAAATTGCTTGTCAAGACAAAATAATTCTACCTGAATTCATATCTTCAATGATACTTCAATATCGCGTATGTAGCTAAGTTAATAAAGTCCATTTTCCATCTTTTCTAATTGAATTTTTAACTTTATTCGTAACTGCTACTAACGCGGTATTGCTCTACCATCGACGATATGTCGTTTAGAAATGAACGAAACTGATAACACGAATGTCTAAAATTGTCTGCGAATAAATCAATGATCTACCTCATTGATAAAAGTTAAAGGCTTTAAAATTACTGACCGACATAGTCGTTGGCGTCTCCCTCCAGCGTGACGGTGACGCCGCGCGACAGGAACGCGCAGAAACTCTGCCCAGCCGAGCCGGTGAGGCGGATGTCTATCGCACTGCCTTCGGGCAAGCCGGGGTCACCATATTTCCTGATTGCGGCAACACAATTTGGTAAGTTTGGCCGTGTGGTACCGGCAAAGTAGGATAGTACCTCTCGCTGTACTAGGTGTCGTAAGAGGCGACTAAGGTACCAGAACCGATAGATAGGCGGTATATCCGAAGCAGTATAGCTTCAATTACGTGTCCAGTGTTTGTCTGGGATGAATTTCCAAACTGCTAAAGCAATTCAAATACATATTTGCTTACTGCGTACAGGTTGATCCAACTTGAGAGATAGGATAGTTTATATTACAAATTATAGTCGCAACATATAAGACAGGACAACATCTATAGGTTAGCTTATTTATTTCATAGATCCGAGCTTATTTTACGAATATTTCCAACAGATGCCGGTGGTAGACCGAGTGACTCACATGGCGATGTGGTAGGACAGCGTGGAGGTGAAGGCGCGGTCCTCGTTGGTGATCCGCATGGCGATGTCGGCACGGGCTTGCGACCCGTCCAGCACGCCCTTGCACTGCTCAATCAGCTGGTTGTCCAAACGCTTCTCCAGTTGGAAGTCCTGGGAACACTCAGCTAGCGTTAGTATCACACAACATCACATCGTTGACCTGATTCAGATCGGACACCAGGATCGGTACTACAAATGTGTATAGTTATATAATAACGCCCAGACACAAAACAAACAAATATTAAAAATGGTAACGTGAGGTACCGGCAGAATATAATAGTACCTGCCCATGTATCAGGTGTCATAAGAGGCGACGGCGGCGAGAGGCATTATTGCCATCCGAGACCGTATAGCTCAAATGCAAATAACAATTATATTAATTACATTAATATAGTACACCAGTGAAAAAGATATAAAAAGAATTGGATACGAATTTAAAATAAAAGTACAATGGGCCTTATCCCTTAGAGCTATTTCTTTCAGGCATCCTTTAGATGGAAATAAACAGATGAAAGAAGGTAGTTTTAGGTGTGCTTATATAACAAACCATTCAACAAAAGTGCAGCCTAAACTGTAAAGGTTTGTACAGAAAAAGATGTAGAATGTATAGGCATATATACCTGAGTAATTTTTCCTGGGCGGGGCGGGGAGGGGGGGGGGGAGAAGAGTGAAAGAACAATGAGAGGATATGAGTATTCCTGCGGAGAGAAGCCATATGAGCTTATTACGGTATTCAGAAACAATAAATACATAAATTTAGAAAGCTTGTCGAATTGGTCCTCTGTTAAATCTAAACACCATCAAGTCAGTTACGGAAATAAAAGAATACCTGCGTCTTGGAGCCGGCGCGGATGTTAACGCCGGGCCGCATGTGCAGCGCGTTCTTGAGTATGAGCGACAGGTTAAGCAGGCGCGCCTTCGGGTTCTCGTTGTTCTCCCGCACCTTCAGCAGATCCGTGCGACCCACCAGCTCTTGGAACTTGCGCACCCCTACGTCAGCCATGTGCTGGCGGACCTGGGGATAAAGCAGACAACCAATTACATCCAAAGTTGTTAGGAAGTAGAATTGACTACTGGCTTTCCGGACGCGGTATTTTTCATTTTATAACTCAAGTAACGGAAGAATAAATAGTACCTCCTACTGCCCCAGGTGTCGTAAGAGGCGACTAAGGTACCATAACCGACAGATGGCGGTATATCCATCTGAAACTGTGCAGCTCAAATGCACAGGGCGGGGATGGGCAGCAGCATCTCCGTCACGAAAGTTGCGCTCTGCGATTGGCACCACGCTTGCCTGACGCGGCAATTATAGGCAATATTCCCCCTATCTTAGGGAGGCCTATGTTCAACAGTGGACTTTCTATGGCTGATAAGATGATATTGTTTACACCAATTCGAATTAAATAGTCGTCGTTAAGACAGGACAACCTCTATCGGGCCAGCTAAGTATTTCGGGTGTTAAGTATTCTTAAATTTTGTAATTTTCTGCGCAATTTTTTAAATCTTTTCTTCCATAAAAACCATCTTCTGACAATAACAGACACAATAAAAGAAAATAGTGAAATCGATCCAACCGTTCACGAGTAATGGCGTGACCAAAGGAAATAGGGATTCATTATATGAGAGTGAGATATAATATATATGTAAAAAAATATATTTCTTTAATTTGTAGGTATATGCGCGCGCAACGTTAGCATGTCGCGTCAATCAAGCTGTCATTGTCAAAGACAAATATGTTATGTTCATAAAATGTTATTATAATTTCTTTTAGATTAATGAATTATTATAAAGTTATAAATATAATAATATAAATCGAGAGATGATATTTATAAACTTTAATTGTCGTTTTTTTATTTACAGGTAAGATTTTTGGTTTGTTGTGTAAATATTATATGATTGTGTGATATCTACTCGATATACTCAAATAAAATTGCTATATAAATTATATCTCACGGGAACGGAGACCACGCGATTGATACCATTTGTATTAAATAAAATTAGATAGTACCTCTTCGGCGAGCATGAAGAGGTAGTTGACGACATGCTCCGGCTTGCCGGCGAACTTCTTGCGCAGCACCGGGTCCTGAGTGGCGATGCCCACCGGACACGTGTTTAGGTGACACTTGCGCATCATCGTGCAGCCTGCGAACGGGATGAGCATATTGACGTTTTCTTTTTCTTTATTAGACCACATCGACAAACAAGCATACAGTCCGCGTGATAGTAAGCGTCACCGCAGCCTATAGACACTCGTAATATCACATGGATATCACTTCAGTTCACTATCATGCGTTGCCAACCTTGTTATATGAAGATATTATGTCACATTTACCCAGTAATATAGCTACCTCTCTCACCCTTTAGTCCGGAACACAATGTGAACACTGCTACTTGGCGGTAGAAATAGGTGAGAGTGAGGTACCAATGCAGTGGATCTCATGAACGACTAGTGGTTATGTGAACGACAATTTCATTTGTTTGTTGCAATTATTAGTATTGAATAGATGTAACACATAGTCTGGACCCTGGAGTCCTGAAATTCAGGTGTAACCTATCTTAGGCTCCAATCCCCTAAAGTATTGCATGTTTATGCTATCTAGTTTTATGTTTATTTTTGTCTTGTTATTTCTAACCTAACAATTAAGTTGCATTTCTACTAACATGAAATAATATAAACATTTAATATTATAGTGGAAAATAAATATTTATTACTATTAATATTTAAAAACATATTGCAAATCAGTTTGAGGTAGTAGGGCAACCTAAATCTAGTCTACCATACCTAAACGTTAGGTGACACTTATGATCTTGTGGAATCATCAGCATTATTGATAGCCCCGATGGCCGCAGGCGATAATGATTCTATCTAGTGCGCCAGTGTCTCGGGTTGGTTTCCCATCCAGGACAAATATTTATATGATGATATTTATGTTTGTTCTGTGCCCGTTGTTAAATATATGTATTTAAGAAGTATATTAGTGATTCTTTTGTGGTCTGGCGTCCGTAACACAAGTGTTTTAAGCGACTTACCACGAAGTCAGGTCAATGTATGAGATGTGGAAATTTATCATTATTATTTATGAGTACAGAATCTAGGACGTCGAATTTTGTGAATATAGTATTGATATATTTTCGTGTGCCGCACCGAGGGCGATGAGCGGCGCGGTGCTGAACCCGAACTCGTCGGCGCCGAGCAGCGCCGCCACCATCACGTCGAAGCCGGTGCGGATCTGGCCGTCCGCCTGCACCACCACCCTGGGCACGCGAGTTACATGCGTCACTACATATTCGGGAGGTTACAAAAAATGCTCCTACTATAAGTTAAATTGCCCGGCCCGATGGCGCATTCGGTTGTGTCCTTTTCGTGCGCCAACGGTCGTGCGTTTCATTCCCATTCATGATTTTTTTATATGATGAATATTTGTATTTGTTCTGTGTCTGGGTGTTATATGTGTTTAATTATTACATTTGCAATTCCTCTGTTATCTAATGTCTGCAACACGAGTGCTTTTAGCAACTTATCACGGATTCGAGTTAATGTATATCTGAGATGTTGAGAGAATTATTATTATTATGAATAATTTATATCATGTCAACTTTGGGAAATGACCAGCGATTAATATGGGTTTATTGCGGTTCCTAAAGGAATTGGTTTTTTAAGATTAGAGCCCACAGTCCCGAAATTCAGAAGTATTTATGGCACGATAACGCAGTTAATAGTGATTCTATTGTAAATCGCTCAAAGGACTTGTGTCAAGAACATCAGACAACAGAGGAATCACATTTTTTAACACCCAGATACAGGACAACAACAAACAACATCATATAAATATTTGTCCTGAGTGGGGATCCAGCCCACTCCTTGGCACATAATATAGGGTCACTACCAGCTACATCGGGCCCGTCAATATTACATGTATCAGTATTTATGACGTGCGTCAGTGAACACGCACGTCAGAGTGCGTGCATGCGTGCGCGCGCAGTACCTGGAGCGCAGGTCGTTGAGAACCAGCACCTGGTGAGTCTCGGCGACGCCCAGCTCCCAGGGCAGGCCGGCGCACTTGATGCCGGTCCACGAGCTGGCGCCGGTGCCGCCGTCGTGGCCCGATATCACTATGTGTTCTGCTTTGCCCTGGATGAAGAAACCAATGTTGTTTGTAAGTAATATATAATTACTTGTTTAACGATAATATTTACTAGAAAAATATCATATTGTGATAGGCTTCAGGCATGTCTCGAACCGGCTAGTTGATTTTTTCTAGTAAATATAAAAAATCAGCATTATTAAATGTTAAAAACCGCTGAAGTAATTACTCGTTTTAATAAAATGCAGCTTAAAATAAACTGAAAACAGTCCAGTCCATAAAAAATCCAGTGAAATCCTGTGGTTTTTTAATTCAAATTGTGTATTCATTTTGAGGATGGATTATCGGTAATGGGTGCATGATCCTTATTGCAGAACCGGCTCCATCGAAAGTCGTTTCTGTGACCAGTGAAGGCACTTAAAATTAAATAAATAAACTCTTTATCGGATTAGCAAGTTGAAGAGCCAATGTCGGTAACGAGATCGAGAAGTTTTCATCGTCGAAACCTCTTCAAGCTCTTTCTTGTATAAATATACTTCGCTGCAAATACTCTTCAAAGGGAACGTCAAGACGGTAGACAGCCTAAGATTAAAAGGTTCTAAAAGTGAAACGGGCGTCAAAGTAACGTATTGCTTAAATCGAGCGCAAAGAAAGCGTACCTTGGCGACGCCCGAGGCCACGACGCCGACGCCGACCTCGGACACGAGCTTGACGGAGACGCGCGCGGCGGGGTTGGCGCACTTCAGGTCGTAGATGAGCTCGGCCAGGTCCTCGATGGAGTAGATGTCGTGGTGCGGCGGCGGCGAGATCAGCCCCACGCCCGCCACCGAGCAGCGCGTCTTGGCGATGTCTTCCGTCACCTTGTAGCCTGCGCGGGGGACGGTCCCGAGTTGTTCATACGAATCGACTGTCATTCATTATATGCCTAAATTGGCGGTGTTGTACCGGCAATATATAGTACCTTCTTCTGTACCGGGTGTCATAAGAGGCGACTGAGGTACTGGATCCGACAGATGGCGGTATATCCACGCGAAGTGAAGTAGCTCGAATGCAACAGGGCGGGGATGGGCAGGAGTGTTTTTTTGCCATCACGCTTACTCAGCGCGGCAATTATGGACAAATTCCCCCTTTCTTGGAGAAATCTATGTTAAGCTGTGGACGTTCAGTTGCTGCTATAATAATGATGATATGGGTTAATCATCATCTCTTAATAAAGGCAGACCTTATACGAAGGTCGTCTGTATTACTATATTCCGTTTGAAGGATCAGAGAGGCAGTGAAAAAATTGGGGAAATGTGACAGAATATTTTCTAATCACATGGTTCGCTACGCGCTAGTGAAATTACGAGCATCTATAGGCAGCGGTAACGCTTACTATCACGCAGAATGTATGCTTGTTTGTAAATTTAGTTATATAAAAATAAAACATCATCGTCATATTAACTGTTATACGTATAGCCCAGTATAAGCCTCCTGAAGAGATTATTCTCAATGTGGGCATCCTGCAATACTGCTGCCCATGCCCGCCTTATTGTATTAGAGCTACACCAGTTACTGTTTACTAATAACGTTTAGTTTTACCCTTAAGGAATAATTCTCACAGATGTTATATATTACATTCATTCCTTTTTAGTATCTGATCATCCCTCACTCAGATTCCCTCTGCAGCTCAGATTGATAACAATTCACAGAACATCTCGTACATCGACCTGACTCTGAGATAATTCGCACAAAGCACTTGTGTTACGGACATCAGAGAACAGATGATCATACAAAACTACTATACTTAATAGATACTTAACACCCACACACAGAACAATCGCAAATATTGACTTTATAAATGTTTGCCATAGACCCTTGGATGCCCAAGACACGATCACTACCATCTGAGACCATCATATTCTTATTTTGAGAACGAATATAAATAGAAAAAGGAATTTAACTTAATATCTTTAATTCATATAATTGGTCTGTTTGATGGAACACCCATCAGCTCCATTGATGGCCCGATGGCCCTATCTTGCGCTCCAAGGGTTCGATTCCCACCCAGTGCAAATATTTATATGATATTTGTGTCTGTTCTGTCTTGGTGTTAAATATATATATTTAAATAGTATATTTATGATTCAATCGTGACAAGTGATTTAAGTGACTTATCATGGAGTCAGGTCAATGAATGAGATGTGGTGGAAATGTATTATTTATAATTTATTTTGCTTCAGTGTCTCAACAAGTGTATCCAGGCGCCAGCCCGCACACTGACCGGGCAGCTCGCCGCCCTCGCCGGGCTTGGCGCCCTGCGCCATCTTGATTTGCAGGTCGTCAGCGTGCGCGAGGTACGACGCCGTCACGCCGAAGCGGCCCGACGCCACCTGCTTGATCGCCGACCGCTTGTTGTAGTCGGGATCCTGCAGGGTAACAGAAACAATCAAATCATTTATTGCATATCCATGTTTAACCGTCCTGTCTTAACTATAAAACTATGTGTAAATGCAGAAGCTGTTTGACTATCACGTCACGTACGGCCTAAACTATAAGGGTTACAAACTTGACATTTTGCACAGGGATTAATTTTATAACGAAGGGAATCACTAAGAAACGATTTTGAAAATTCACCCCCTAAAGGTGGTGCAAAGTTAGCATTTGCTATTTTTAAACTTATTCAAATTTCAGTATAAAAGATAATGTGACTATACTTATATGTTTATCGTGAAATGTAATATAAACTATCCTATTTTTAATTCAATTCTTACAGTTCTTAGGCTTAGCGTTGCAATGTCAGTCAGTCAGTTTCTCCTGTTATATATTTAGATTTAAATTAACTTGTGCCTACGTAAGAATATTATTGGGATCTGAATCGAGGGTGGGGGTCGAACCTCCGACCCTTGACGTACAAGATAGAATCACTACCATCTTCGCCATCACGCCCATCATTATATCTACCTCTTTCATATATCTGTCATAGGTCTACATCTTTAATAGCTGACGCGACAGATGTTGTCCTGTATTTACTATAAAACTATGTATAAAAGGAGAAGCTGACTGATTAACTGAATGACTGATTGACCAAATGACATATCAACGCAAGGCCTAAACTATAAGTTTAAGAAACTTGAAATTTTACATAGAGGTACTTTTTATAACGTAGAGGAATAACAAGGTTTTTTTTTAATTCACCCGCAATAAGGTTAACACGGGCGTGCAAAATTAGCATAAATCTTTACTATTTTTAATGTTATTCTAATTTCAGTATAAAGGATCTTCGTTGAGAGTCGTGTTAAATATTTTTTTAGAAAATAATCCCTTAAGAAATTAATAAGGAAGTGCAAAGTTAGTATGAGTTCTACAATTTAATGCCGATAAAACCGCGAGGCACTGGTATAATCATGAGGCAAAAATTAAGACTGTAAATTGAGATATAAACTATCCTATCTCTCAAGTAGGATCAAACTGTACACAATATTTCATAAATAATAAAATCGGTTCAGCAGTTTAGAAATTCATCCCGGACAAACACCGTGACAAGTAATTTTTATATATAGTAATATAGATTGATTTATTGTACCTGGTTGAGGTACCGGTCTGCGTTCTCGCCACCTTCACCTGTGTTCGACTTGCCACCGATGCGGTTCATCGCAACTGCGAGAGTGGTGTGCGCCTCCAGGGAAATGGATCCGAAAGACATGGCGCCTGTTAACAGGAGCACTTAATTAGTAAATAACATGGGTTCTTCTTTTCTTTATTTTTTAGACCACGTCGACAAACAAGCATACAGACCGTGTCAACACAGTCTATGGACCCTTGTAATGTCACAAGCTATAGCATATATATACAAGGTTAGCAATGTTTTGCTAACCTTGTGACTGTCGTGAAAGGCGACTGAGGTACCAGAACCGACAAATAGCGGTGTATTCAACCGTAATAGGGTAGCTCAAAAGCACAGGAAGTGGATGGGCAGCAGTATCCACATCAAGAAACTACCCAATGCGACCGATGCGCCTGTTCAACGGGTTAATTAAGTAAGTAAAACCCCCTTCAAAAATTAGACGTACTCGGTGAGGCGTTTCCAGCTGATGAGTTCGTCCAGCTTCACGAGCTCGAGCTGGTACGTCGAGGGTAGAGAATGGCAGACGTACCGGTGGCGAACCGCTTGACGATTTCGTGCGCGGGCTCCACGTCGGCGAGCGGGATGGGTTCGTCCAGCTTCACGAGCTCGAGCTGCCCGCGCAGCGTGCACGCGCGCACCGACTCCAGCGCGCTCTCCCTGCGCACACGCACTCTCGTGACTTAACTACTCAATATATACATATCGCATCCCTAAATGAAGACTGCATTAAATCAAAATATTATTTTGCCCTCAATTCTAGAAATATTATCTTTTATTCGTAAATTAAAACAAAATATCAAATTCCTTTAGAAAGATTTCAGCAGGTAATATAGCTAAAAAGTTTTTATCCGAATAAGTAGAGAAAATCGAAGCATTTTTAAAGGTCAACGTAAAGTTGCAGTATTTAGTTGCTGTTTGTCTTCATCTAGGGGTGCGATATGATATGCGTATCACTATTCTTTCAAGTTACATAATATTTTTAAAATAGATATTGTTCAGTTTGATAGTATGTAAAAATATGTATATGAAACGAGGCATATGAAAGGCTGTCGTAATTTGTGGTATATAATCGTAAAAAATTGTGGTCGCGTTGTGATATTAGAAGGATGAATTTATCTAGTATTATTATTTTATATATTGATAAAATAAAGTGTATTCGTAATAGACCTACTTCAAGTGTTTTAAGCTTTGATATTGTAAATTGTATAAAAGTATCATAACAATAGTCATATATATATATATGTATATTTTTTTAGTGTTAGGTAAGGCGATTTCACATACATACATACATGAATATATAAACTTGAAATATTTATATCTAATTATATACATTTATAAATTATAATTAACTAGCGACCCGCCCCAGCTTCGCACGGACCTATACCATCGGGGGCTTTCCATACATTTTTTAAATACTATTAATACTCGAGTATAGTATGTAAGCAACAAACCTGAACTTATCGTATGCGGACATGCTCTTGTTGCTGGCGGCCTCCTGCAGGTTGGCGATGGACAGCGGGTCGTTGATGTGTTTCTCTCCGCCCGCGCGCCAGTGGTAGTTGCCCGGGTTCCTGCCACGACAGACACTCGGTCACATCTCCAATTGGTCAAACAATCCGAGCGCTTGCATGTTTCTATCATTACATACCGGTGCAGAATAGAACAGTGACTCCCCTGTACCAGATGTCGTAAGAGGCGACTAAGGTGTCAGAACCGACAGATGGCGGTACAGATGTATATTCATCCGAAACAGTGCAGCTCAAATGCTCAGGGCGGGGATGAGCAGCAGCATCTCTATTACGGACTTCTAATAGTTGGTATGGTAATGATAATGACAGGTTTCACAAATGTTTCAGGAATTATTTCAGCTGTTAAAATGTTTCTATATTTAATTCAGTTGATGATGAAATATTATTTTCCTAATTAGTAGTATAATTTTCTTAAACGTAATTTTTACATGAAAATGTTTCCTTTCGCATTATTCCCTAATTTTGGACTAAAACATCAACTCCAGCGCAGACCCTGTGCCTGAAAGTTCCTACTGGCTCGACGCGGAGGTCGGCGCGCGCGAAATGTCGGGGCTGGATCATTCAAAGGTGCCTTAGAGGCCAGATTTCAACTCGAGTGGCTCGAATGGCAGAAATTAGAAGGTAGTAAAACCCATTATTATAAGAGAAAATATCGCTTTGAAGTACATACTAGTTCTCTCTCATTTAGTTAGGAATACGTCATTTCTTAATCCAAATATAGTTAATTACTAACAATAGTAAATAACTAACAATAATAAATTTAATTAATAAGCAATGAGATTGTATATAAAATGCCTCACCTTAAAACCAACGCATCCGTAGTGTTGCTAAAGGTCAGTGCGTGCCTGTCGTATATTTCCTTTGACAAAATTTCAAAGTTGACACCACCTGTCAAATAGAACTAAGTTAATAATAAAATTTAAGCTTAAAGCTGCGAGAGCTTATAGACCACTTATTCAATTTTCTATTATTAAACTATATGTTACACAAGCTACATAAAGAATTTCCAAAAACCGTAGATTTATATACATAACTAGTAGCGCCCCGTTTAACCCCCCTCTTGGGAGGTAAATTTTCAAAAACCCTTTTTTAACCTATACCCTACGTCGGTATGTCAGTCAGTCTCTTTTTACATATATACATTATTCATTTCAATCTATTTTCTGCTTAGGCATAAGCAAATAGCTCACCAATCCTAGATTGTGTCCCTCTGAAGCACTTATCGATGACCTCCTCGCTCAGGCCGACCGCTTCGAAGATCTGCGCGCTTTTATACGACTGTAGCGTGCTGATGCCCATCTTAGCCATGACCTTGGCGAGGCCGGTCTCGATGGCCTTCTGGTAGGCGTTGTAAATGTCCTCGTCAGTCAGGGTCGGGTCGAGGATGTTGTCGTTGCGGAGTGCGAACGCCAGCTCGAACGCGAGGTACGGGCAAATGGCGTCGGCACCGTAACCTGCGTGGAGACATTTGATTAGAATGTTTACTATATAGCTTAGGTTTGTCCAATAAAGTAGGAGTTGCCCATAATTTGAAGGGCCCAATGGCGTAGATGGCAGTGATTCTATCTTATGTGCTGAAGGTGGAGGGTTCGATCCCCACTTAGGACAAATATTTATATGATAATATTTGTCCTGTGTCTGGGTGTTAAAAGTATGTATTATATATATGTAATTCCTCTATTGTCTGATGTCCGTTATACAACTGCTTTAAGCGTCTTACCACGGAGTCAGGAAAATGTATGAGATGTGTGAACGTATAAAGCGAGTGCCATTTATTTACAATTACCACACTGGGCAGGCGTGGTGGTAATCGCTGAATGTAAAATTGATACCCATAGGTGTGGCTCATACACAGAATAACGTGTAAGAAAGATATGTAGCTGCTATAGTCACTATATAATTAATAATAATTATCATTTCAATCACAGCGTCCTTCTTCTGCCACACCCAACATTTACCATGCGTCTAACAAATATTTACATATAAAGGTTTGTCTTGGGAGGGGATTTTGGTATATGATAAAGAGTATTAACAAAAAACTAATTTTACATAATCGCTTCAGCTGTATTTGAGACGAATTGTACATAACAATGCAGCTCAGAAGTTTAAATTATTTGGAGCTCCGAGATTTCACAATTCACTGAAACACGTATTTGATTCTACAATTTAGGTGAATTCCCACAACATCTCATACATTGACCTGACTCCGTAGTAAGTCACTAAAAGCACTTGCATGACCTTGACCTACGACCCTTGGCGCACATAGGACTACCACCTGCGCTATCGGGCTCGTCATTGGCATAAATAGCATAAATTCGAGTTAAAAGAAATTATGTAATGTTCACAGCTTACCGATTAAAACGCACATATGGTGGACCTCCCTGGCCTCGGCGGTCTCCACGATGAGACCGACTTTCATACGCTGACGAGTTTCGATCAGGTGATGATGAACGGCACCTGCATATTTGTGAATATTATAAAGATTAAATTTTTTATCATATTGTTTGAGACTCTGGAAAAGTTAGTGTGGATGCGAAATTAAAATAAATCAGTATTCTTAGTAATCACTATTATTTTTGTTTAAAATAAAGAGGTGGGAGAAGATGAGAGTGTTTGAGGGGAGAGATATAGAGAGTGTTAGACACGTGAAGTAAAAGAACCAAAGCGAAGAGAATGAGGGAGGCATGGAAAGAGAATGAAATACAAAGTGATTTGGGGGAAAAGTAATACTAGTGTGAAAGGCGAAAAGAAATGGACGATGGTAAGAGAATGAGTTAGAAGAAGAGGGGGAAATTAGCTGTAATATAGGAGACCACGAGAATAAGGAGATGGAAGTTGTAAGAGTGAAAAAGAAGGAGGATGGGTAGTTGCAGTATTAGAAACAAAGAGATGAGAGAGAGATGGTAAGAGAAGAGTAAGATTGCGTCAAGTGGATCTCCTATTTACCACTTGATCACAAAAAAATCTATATATGTTTTATTAGTACTTATAATGGAAAATTGATCTTCTAAACGATTATTCAAAATTTTGATTTTAATATATATTTTTATTAACGAAAATTTTAAACACTTGTTTTGGAATTAAATGGAATTAAAATCAACCGCAAGATATAAATTTGTAAAATTTTCAGATTTACGACTTGAAATTGTCTATTTATTTTCGTATTGTTAATCAACGTTAATGTTTGGGTCCACTTGACGTGATCTTGCTCAGAATGGAGTAATAAGTAGGAGGGGGGGGGGGGGGGGAAGTAGCAGACAGAGCGCGACTGACCGAGCGCCAGCAGCGAGCTGACGGGCACGCGCGCGGGCGCGGCGGCGCGGTCGGACAGCACGAGGAGCTGGTAGCCGGCCAGCGCCGCCGCGTGCGCCTCCTGCGAGATGCGCGTCAGCGCCGGCTCCAGCCCGCCCGGGCCCGCCTGGTAGTCGTACGTGCAGTCCAGCACCTTGCTCTGGGGACGACGGAACAACATCTATTCGTAAACCTTTCAGCGAGTTAGATGCACTTCCATATAAAGGATGTTGTATCTAACATATATTACGCATGCGCAGTATGCAATCGATCGATTGTTTATTTGATGTTTAATGTATAAATTGTAAGTCACACATATTTTTAACTCGTCTTGGTATTGAGTCCAGCCGATATGTAGCGCGTATTTGGGCACTTCTAGACCAGACAATAACGATATGTGACTGGATTTGACTATAAGAATTTAAGAAACTCATCGCCTGATTGCCGAGAAGAATG
The DNA here is from genome assembly GCA_020976665.1 of Heortia vitessoides. Classification (NCBI taxonomy): domain Eukaryota; kingdom Metazoa; phylum Arthropoda; class Insecta; order Lepidoptera; family Crambidae; genus Heortia; species Heortia vitessoides. Next base: position 3,554,759 of record JACJUM010002819.1, read on the forward strand.
CACTGTGTACTCAGTTACTAGAGTTCTAACTTCCAACCAATATACCAGATGCACAAAACGCCCAGAAGTCGAGTACAGACATTACTGGAAACACTGTATCGTTTTCTTTACAAGGCGGACTCCTACTTTCAAACCGCTGACAGTCACTTGTCAATAAGGTTTAAAAAACTCAAGTAATATTCACTATAAAGTACACCACATACAGTTCAGTTTCCTTTCTAACTTCTGGTGAGCGCCTCTGCTTCGGCTTCAACTTGTCGATTAGAACTTAAGAACACAAATAACATTCATTGAAAAGTGCACCGTATATCCATACACTACAGTTGAGATTCCTTTCTAACTTCTACTGATACTGAAAGATGAGGCTGATAAATGCACCGTACCCCATTCCCAACTGAGTGGCGATTCCCTTGTGTGTGAACCGGCCAGGTAGAGCAACAACAGCACGAGCTGCGACTCCAATTTGTCGCCTACACCTTACTACAGTTAAGATTCCTTTATAATTTTGTAGATTTAAGCTTTATGGTCGGGGACAGGTGAAGTTGGAAAATGCACCATATCTATAACTGCAAAGAGATTAGAGTCCCGTACCTTCCAGCCGCGGTGTTGCGTGTACTTGAGCGCCTCCAGGTCGGGCAGCGACAGCACGGGCTGCGGCAGGAACAGGCGGTGCACGAAGGCCGCGCTGGGCTCCAGGATGTTGGGCGCCGGCCCGATCGGGCACAGCAGCGACATCACGATCTTCTCCCTGCGGACACGAGGACGATATCTTTTATTTTATAAACGTTCCGATTTAAAGTAACGTAATATTCGTATGTTTCTAGCAGTGTTCGCATTGCTGTGCTCCGTTTGAAGGAACACAGCAATGCGAATGAAATTACCGAGTAATTTGAAATATTACCTTAAGTCCATAAGGTTAGTGAGACGCTGGTGATGTATTTTTGTTCTCACTAATTATTTAATATGTAATATTATAAATTGAAAAATATTTGTAGAATGATTTGTAATGAATAAATATAAAAGCTACTTAACGGCTTCTGTAATAACTTCACTAATAGAAAGCTACATTTCTATGGGATATATGTTATCTATCCCACTTTACCTATTACCTATAGGCTTTACCTATTTTTGTATGAAAATCTTAACATAAAATAAAAGCATGCCAATGGCATATGTATTTGTATGTCAGTAATATATAATCTAAAAAATTACTAAACCTATTTTAAAAATTTTGTTCACTAATAGTAAGTTAGCGACGTTGCTAGTAAAATTACTAAGTAAATGTAACATAGTATCTTCAGTTCACAGGGTTGGTGACACGCCAGTGATATCTCTGTGATGACACGAGCCTCTATAGGCTGCGGTCACGTTTACCATCAAACTGACTATAAAATATAGTAAAAACATTAACGAGTAACATATACTTTTATTTCCTTATTCTTACGGGGAACTATGCGGGTGAAACCGCAGAGCGCGGCTAGTGCTGTATATTCGGGGATTGTTGCCAGACGTAATTAAATAATATTATTATTTTGTATAAAAAAATGTTTCTAATTTATCGTTTCGTTATCGTCGTTTTTCCGTGTACCTGAAGGGGTCGATGGGCGGGTTGGTGACCTGCGCGAACAGCTGTTTGAAGTACTCGTAAGGCAGCGGCTCGAACTGGGAGAGACAAGCCAGCGGCGCGTCGTTGCCCATACTCCCCAGGGCCTCTTTTCTGTTGATGTGATAGAAAATAATTTGTATTGCACTTTAAAAATTACAAATAAAAAGATTATTTTCGAAGGGAATTAAAGATGGTAAAATTATCCGAGAAAACTTGTATATGACGCAATTGTACGTCATAATATTGGTCCTCTAGTTACGCTGTAGCGTCTTAGGAATCTGAACACAGCGATGATCGCTATGTACAGCTAGTAATGACGCTTTTTATAAATAATAAATTTACAGTATAATTCATACACTACTCTTGACTCTGAGATAAATATTACGTCTACTAACTCACGGCTTAACCACCTTAAACTAATAACATTCATAAATCTCGTCTTGTATATAAAATAATACCGAAACCGTTTAACGCCTCGTTCAAGCAACAAAACTTGCGCTAAGATTTTTTCTCTGCACATTTTCTTTTGATTAAAAATTTAATTCGTAAGAAAGGTAAAGTATACGTTAATGAAGAAAAGAAGATTATTACATATGTACACCTTCTTTAGGGTTTTTAATGAACAAAATTGAGATCGCAATTACATTTTAATTTATCTGAAAAGGAAATTGGAAATCAACACCTGAAGCCATATTGAAACGGCATCCGGTGACGAGAGTACTAACTATTTACTTAAAGCTAACTTAAACATCGGGATTTGATTTTATTATTTTAACAAAAAGACCACCGAAGCCAAGTAAAACACTTAAAGGTCAGCTAGTGCTGATGTGAATGTCGAATCAATCTACACCTTATGTGCTCGAAATGTAAGTCGAAGATAACTTATTATACTATACACTTATCCAGAGTATTCTAAACTTTATGTATAATAACTATAAGAGTCATATCTCACTTGTTCTGGATCATAGGCAGGAGCAGCATGTTGATAGACTCGATTGTGTAGCCAAACAAGCCCAATCTCTTGTCTTCAAGGCCTGTTATCGTGCTGCCATGCGAGCCGTTCCTCATCGCCACACCCTTTGAACCCGACACGGACTTGTGGATGTCGTCCATCGTGATCTGGAAAAGCGCATGGAAAATAATAAAAAAATGAAAATCACTATAAAGTGAATTGAGGTTCACACATTCAAAATAATATGTATGGGTGTTTCTCACTATCGGAATTCCAGAATCTTCAGCTAAAACGACAGACGTTGTCCCGTTTTAAATATGCTTTATGTTTTTCATGAAAATAATATATTGCGACAATAATTTGGGGTATAAACTATAAACTGTAAATTATTAAAACTGGACCTTAGAAGTTTATCCTGGACACAACGGGGACACGATTTTTTTTTATGTAAAAACAGATAATATCTAATAATTTGTACTATAAAAAATCTAAAATATAAAAAATAAATATATTTCACAAAAATAAAGATAAGGAAAGACAAATTTTGCATTTAAAAGCTTGTTACCTAGCTAAGTGATTGTAGCCCTGTGTTAATATGACAATCAGTAAGTTTTATATATATATACACATACATGTGTGTACAAATTATAAAGATGTCGGCTAATTAGCCATATAGTTTTCTTGAAATATCCTTAGATACCCTACTAATATCTAGGGATAATATAGCCACGTATAGGTCCCATTCCACATTTTTCCCTCGCCCTTCATCACGCTGAACAATGTTATCGATGCCAATTACGTCTTCTACATCCTCTTCAGCTAATATTTATAATTATTATTTTAATTTATTATATAATAAATATTAAGTTTTTTTGTTATTTGTTATAACGCACTTTTAAATTTCCCGCAAGCAAACGGATTGCAAAACAAATTATAAGCGTGTCAAACTGAAGCAGAAATACAACATTGATAAAACGTAGTATTAATGAAAAAGTCTACATTATTAATAGCAATTTTGAAAAAAAAACACGGAAAACCAATTCGGGTACCTACCTAAACTCTTAAAGTTTATACTTAAGTCAGCAAACAAGAATATGGTCCGCTTGATATAAACGTGACCGCAGCCTATACACGCTCGTGTCATCACAAAGATATCACTAGCGTGTCGCTAACCTTGTGAACTGAAGATACTATGACACAAATACCAAATAATTTCGCCGTCTTTCTCACCCTTCAGACCGGAACAAATGCGAACACTGCTATTTGGCGGTAGAAATAGTTGAGGGTGAGGTACCAAACTGAGATGTTAATAAAACTTATAATGACAGCTTCAAGTACGCTTTATTCGTATGTTTCAGATTTGGCTACCATTCGGAAAACGTTTTAAGTTTATATAAATGAAGACTTTCAATGTTGAACATAGAAATGTATACATTAAATAAAGCGTAATTAAAGCTGTCAATTGTGAAGTCTAGTGACTACATATGAGAGAAAATATAAAAGTCAATAGTCTGAAGCAAGCCTGCAATAGCGCTAGTAAGCTTTGCCACGCGGCATGCCTCGAGAAACTCACCATCTGACATCACAACGTTACCCCGCAGGCCAAATGCAGCATAGAGAAATAGAAACATTACACCGCTTTATTTTTTTTAATAACACATGTTGTTATTAAAATCAAACTGAACAAAACCACATAGGCGAAAACAATGAGAACTGTATACGTATATTTTAAATTTATATATTCACACAATGATTTGACTTGTGGGTGTTATAGGTGTTATAATTGAATTTAAATACATTTTTTTACATCCAGGCGCAGAACAAACGAATCGAACCCACGACTGCATAAGGACTACTGAATGCGCCATCAGATCCGTCACTATTATAAATATTAATATATCCCACAATAATGAACTCTTTTAATTAGCCTTATAGTTCACAATCGAGCAGCCGTATGCGTTATACACTATAACTTGTTAATAAATGTATTTAAATATATAATACATGTGCATAAATGTTATGCTGAACATGCATTAT
>JACJUM010002819.1:3559453-3659049 GCA_020976665.1 Heortia vitessoides
AATGTAATTTCAGTTAAAATGTTACCTATTATATGAGAAGATTACAGTTACAAAATATCAGCACCATAATTCGAGAATATAATATATATAAGAATTAGTTTTGGAACCAATGTGCTCGCAGCTTGAAAATTACAACTGTATTATCAATTGACATTTAATCGTACAATTGTTTTTTATCACAGACATTTTATAATCATCACGCCAGCGGTAGGAAGTCCACTGGACTTAGGTCTCTCCGAGTGATTTAGCATAGGATCGGTTATATGCAACCTGTGCCTTACCAAATACAAAAAATCGAGCCAAGAAGACAATGACTTACGTACGTATGTGTCAATTTTGCTTAATCTTTACACCTGAGATCTGGTTGCAAATGTTTGTTGTTAATAAAAAACAATCAAAGTATTTTGCTCCTTAATATATTAATGTTATTTCTCTTTTTCCACCTGTACCCTATTAGATTGTTCTCAGCCTAATCTTTACTCCTTTCTAACACAAAACTGAACATGCCAGTATTTAGCGGAAAATTAATTTCGAATTTAGAAAAAATAGCACATAGTCGCCAGTTCGGCATAGATTATATAAGATAATTTTGTATTTGAAAAAATGGTGCTACAAGTTCAAATTGTATCATCTTTAGGTGGAAATTAATGTCGTTTACAAATGGCATGGGGTACCAGCAGAGTAAAATTGCATCTCCTCCTGTACCAGTACTCGTAAAAGGCGACTGAGAACCGACAGATGGCGGTATATCCACCCGAAACAGTGTAGCTCAAATACAACAGGGTGGAGATGGACAGTAGCATTCCCGTTGCGAAGCTACGTGCTTCGATTGCCACCAAGCGTGCCTTACGTGGTATTATGGGCAAGATTCCCACTTTCTTGTGGCCTATGTCTTGCAGTGGACATTTTGCAGCTGCATGACGGTGATGATGATAAAAATAGTTATTTTATCGACGGCTTCAAATCCAAAAAATCACAGAATACACTCCGTGATATTTATCAAATACGCACAAAAGACCATTTGTAGCAAACGCCGCGAAAGAGGTAGTATGTTGAACTTTAAAAAATATTGTCATTAAATTTACTGCAAAAGAATGCGCGTCATGTACCTGTTCCTGCAGCCATTGTGAGTGCGGCCGGCTTAGTGCGATCTGCCTCTTGAGCTCCACATCTTGAATGATCTTCTTCTCTTCGGTGTCTACCAGTAACATGCGTCCGGGTTTCAAGCGACTCTGGATATAAATATTTAATTTCAGAAGACAGAATTCTTCAAATTTGTTTATAAATCGGATTATGTTTTGATTGGATTAAGTTGACAAGCAAACATATGGTAAGCCTACACACGGTCGTATTATCTATCACAAGGACATTATTAGCCCGTTGTCATCCTTGTGACTTAAAGATGTTACATCAAATTACTCAGTTATTTCATTAACTCTCACCCTTTAAAGCGGAAGAAGAGAACACTGCTGTTTAGAGGTAGAAATAGGTGAGAATGAGGTACCAATGCAGACGACTATCTGCCTTTAGTGAGCCATTGCAAAACTTTCTCACAACTGAAGTCCTATAAGTTACAGAGGAAAACCAACTCAGCAAAGCTACTCTTGCAGTACAAGGAAGATACAAACCACTTAGTAGTAGTATTTCTAATTTAATAAAATTACTGGATAATGTGACGTAATACCTTCAAGTCAAAAGATTGGCAACGAGCTAAAGGTACCCTTTGTGATATTCGAGCGTCTATAGGCTGCGATGAGGCTTACTATCAAGCAGACGTACGCTTGTTTGTCGACCTGTCTTTATAATAAAAAATAATCATGCTGCTGACATCGTCAACACAGAATTTTTAATATTTGTCCTGAAACAACATGAACATAACGCAAGTGCACGTTATGCCTTTCGCTTTTCAGTTACAATGTAGCGTCTTAGGAATCTGCACACAGCAATAGTCGCTGTGAACAGCTAGTATGACGCAAACATAGAAACTAATACAATTACTATAACCCACTAATGACGTAGACATACAACCTCATCCACTTACAATAACCCACTAATGACGTAGACATACAACATCATCCACTTACAATAACCCACTAATGACGTAGACATACAACCTTATCCACTTACAACAACCCACTAATGACGTAGACATACAACCTTATCCACTTACAATAACCCGCTAATGAAGTAGACATACAACCTTATCCACTTACAATAACCCATTAATGACGTATACATACAACCTTATCCACTTACAATAACACACTAATGACGTAGCCATAGAAACTTGTCCACTTACTATTGTAAATGGACAAGTCTCTATATAGTAGACCAATCTATATATGTTAATTACATACGAGCTTGTCGCCCGGGAGGATTTAATCGCATCCCTAAGGAGCCCTTTTGTTATTCCGAGAAAAAGTCTATGCGCTTCCTGACAGCGAAACTGTGCAAAAATCGTGCTGATTGCATAGTGAAAAATAATCCACATCTATCCCAAGGGAACATGTTTTCGAGATAAAAAAGTAGCCATGTCCTCCCCAGATTGTCAGTTATCTCTGTGCTAAGTTTCATTTAGATCTGTTAGGCCGTTCCGGCGTGATAAAGTACCAGCAGAGGAGACAATTATCTCCCTCTACCAGGTGCTATAAGGGGCGACAAAGGTACCAGAATCGATAGATGGCGGTATATCCATCCGTAACAGTGTAGCTCAAATGCGCAAGGCGGTGATGGGCTGTAGCATCCCCGTCGCAAAGCTACTTTCTGCGATTGCCTAAACGTTTGCCTAGCGCGGCTATTATGGCCAAAATTCCTTCTTTCCTGGTGAGGCCTATGTCCAACAGTGGACTTCCAATGGCAGATATGATAAGTGATATAATACCTTCAAAATGACTTTTTCAGGGTCGACATCATACACGCCCACCTCTGATGCCATCACCAGTATGTTCTCACTGGTCACGTAGAACCGGGATGGACGCAAACCGTTTCTGTCCAATATGGCGCCTGTAAACCAACACCATCTATTTCAGTGCCTCATTTTAAATAAATATATTTACACGACATCTCATACATTGATCTGACACCAAAAAAAGTAGCTAAAAGCACTTGTGTTACGGATATCAGACAAAAGAGGAATTACAAATATGATAGTCAGATACATATCAATAACACCCAGACAGAAAAAATACATTTGAATTTATATAAATATTTGCTATGGGTGAAAATTTTACTAACTCATATTGCTATCAACAGTATCTAGAGTTTTTAACAACAGTTTTCAAAGTTTTAATTATTTTTGGCATTAAAACCAATTGCACAAGTTTTATACTACGATAAACTACTACTACTACTACTCTTCTTTTTCTCAGTATTATTTTTAGCTATAATGGAATACTTTTCTTACGGCTTGACATCTTCATAGAAGTAGGACGCCTACTGCATATAAATGAAGTCTGCATCCGGCGTGATCTTCTGATCAAATTATCTGTCAAGCTCTTGGTAGTCTCGGCGGACATTCTACGCTAAGCTAGGTAGTCTCTATTCTAGACCTTCCGATTTAAAATTCCTTCTCCCTCCTTCTCTCGGATATTATACTAAAAGCCCATAAATAAAACAAATGATACATAACTTGCGGACCCGACACATGTTGGCTTGCATGATATTTCAAGAGATTAGGACCGATTGCAGCGCCATATGCGTGTTCATTTGTGAATCTAAATCCTGCACTCACTTGAATGGATTTACAAAAATGCATTAAGTCAATCCAGCCGTTTAGTTGCAGTGTCGATAAATAATTTAGATATCGACTGCAGCGCCAACTGTCGCGTCACCCAAACGCATACAAAAAAGAAACATAAAAATCGGAAGAGTCATTTTAGTGACAGTAGAATTATATACACACCGATATAACGTCCATCTGTGAACGAAACAAGCGCTGGTCCATCCCACGGCTCCATAGCAGACGAGGCCCACTGGTAGTAGTCGCGCTTGTCCTTGGGCATGGTGGGATCATTCTGCCAGGCCTCAGGAACCATTGTCATTACGGCCTCGGGCAGAGAGCGCCCGCCACATTGCACCAAGAACTCCAGCACGCAGTCCGCAGAACCGGAGTCTGAGAGATTCGGCTCCACCACTGGGTAGAGCTTCTTCAACTCTGAAGGGAAACAGGTCAATAGTTTATTTGGAATAAGTATCGTATCTTGTTAGAACCAGTCAGGAAATAGAACGTGTCTTACCGTCACCAAAAATCTCGCTCTTCATGACGCCCTCGCGAGCTTTCATCAAGTTCACATTACCTCGTAATGTATTTATTTCGCCATTGTGGGCAAGTACTCTGAAAATTATACAAATATCATCATCGCGTAAACCATAAAAAGTTCATTGTTGAACATAGGACTAGTCAAGAAAGTGGGAATTGTGTCCATAATTGCCGCGCTGGGCGAGTGTGTTGGCAATAGCAGAGCGTAGCTTTCGCGAAGGGGATGCTGCTGCACATCCCCACCCTATGCATTTGTGCTATACTGACTCGTCTGGATACACTGCCGTCTGTCAGTTCTGGTACCTTAGTCGCCTCTTTCGACACCCGGTACAGAGGTAGGTACTATTCTACTCAGCCGGTACCTCTCGGCAATTGTATAATTACCTTTAAATATAGGTTTATTAAAATACAGATGTCAATGTAGGGGCGTCGCAAGTGTCATTTATATTGATATTATGGTATTCAGCATTATAATTTTATACTCATTGTTCACATTACAGTATAAAATGAAGACGCTTTCCGCTGTCTCTCTATCTATAAGTACGCTTAGATTTTTAAAACTACGCAATGGATTCTGATGCAGTTTTTTTTAAATAGAAAAGAGTGATTCAAGGGAAAAAATTATAAGTGTAATACATGCATAATATTAAATGTAAATAAATAGGTTTTTGTGATAACGTTGCAAACGTTTAGATATTATACATATACAAATATGTCCCTCTTAGGGATAACCCACAATAACATCGATTTTCATCCTCATTGCACCCGGGGGGTAACGGCAGAGTAGAATAAAACCTCTCTTTTTAGCGTAACAGACAGACAGTTACTTTAGCATTTATAATATTAGTAAGGATTTAAGGCTTGACTTGAAGAACTAGTAACTAACAGTTGCACAGGTCCTATGATTTTGTACTGACCTCAAAGGATGTGCTCTTTCCCAGCTGGGGAAGGTGTTGGTCGAGAAGCGCGTGTGGACCAGTGCGAGGTACGTGGTGAACGCGGGGTTCGTCAGATCCTTGAAGTACTCCTGTAACACGCAACATAACCACAATATTAACACGTGGATCTTCTACATATAAACTATTTATATTGATGAGCCCGATAGCGCATTTCTTAGTGTTCCTGTCTTATGCCTAAGGTTTGTGGTTCGATTCCCACCCAAATATTTATATCGTCGTTTAAGTTCTAACACCGCGTAAGTCAAAATGTTGACACTTTGTAACAATTGTGAAAACATTGCTCACGTTTCATAAAATCATTTTATAACTAATTGCCTGTGCATTTAGTTGGTGCAAAATAGATTTCGTTTAAACAATACACGGTATAAAACGTTTACTGCAGCGTTAGAAATGTAATATCGTGTTATCATTTGGCATTTGGCTTAACTATTAAGTAGCCAAGTTTGACATACGCGGTGTTAGAACTTATGCGACGATATGATGAATAATAAAACAGCTTTTTTAACGTCTTTAAAACGTTAAATAATCTCGTTTCTGCAAACGAAACGTCGAACAACAAACTAAAATGTTAAAATTATATTTGTTGCCGCGCTTTGAAGCCGTTAAAAAAGTAGTTTTATTATAAGTAGTGAACGCATAAATGTTAGAAAATAATATATTTATAACGAATATTAGTATTTGCTGTCTGGGTGTTATGTATAATATCAAGTATTGTATTTGTGATTTTAACAGCACGCCTATAGATGTTAGTATGCAATAGGATGTCACCAGCGTATATTGTGAATTGAAGATATCATGTCACATTGCCCAGTAGTTATGCCGTGAGGGACCGGTAGAGTACCGGTACCACCGTCTGGTGTCGTAAAAAGTAACTAAGGTATTAGAAGCGACAGATGGCTCACGGCATAATTACTGGGTAATGTTACATACCTATCTTTAAGTTACTATTTGAAACGACTTGTAACGGAGTTAGGTCAATGCATGAGACGTTTAGGAATAACAAGAACAAAGGAGAAACTACAAATTAAGTCCATGCTTTGGTATTTCGCCGACATATGCTTCAGTATCACACGCATGTGTGCGCATTGTTGACTATTAGTATTTGCCATATATACAAGCACAAATAATCGCCAATGGTTTAACCAACCCAAACAATTCCTATTTACGTAGTTCACAGTCATGCATTTCTGCACGTTTCCAATAGTCGTTAGGTTATGGTTGCATTTTATTCGATGTCAACGGTATTTTAAAGTCACTAAGCATGCTTATTGATAAAGAGCTTGCTTTTTCGTAAACTGGTAGCGCTTCGTTTACAGTTTCCTGGATTATAATATATCAATATATACAACATCTCATACATTGATCTAGCTGAGAAATAAGTCGCTTAAAGCGACTATTTGTTACGGAAATCAGACAAACGAGGTATCGCAAATATAATACTTAAATACATATTGAAACAGACCTAACACATATTAATCTCTGCGTGGGGATCGAATTCGCAATCCTTGACACACGAGATAGGATCACTACCAACTGCAGCGTCGGGCCCGTCAAATATTAAAGTCCTAAGCCCAAGATAATTCTTATAACATCATCTATCCGGTCAGACATTAGTTCGTAAAAACGGACAGACATAAATATGTAATTTTTTTCATATGTGCCATTTTTTCACTACTTACACATTTAGTAAAAAGCTGTTCATTTGCAATAACAGACACTTCAACTTTATATACGTATGGATGAGTAATAAAGTGCAAGTATTTACCCATAGCTGATTGGACGTGAGCAGCCCCTTGTAGACAACGGTCCTCAGAGATAGACTGCATATATAGAACCTCGCGCCGGGCACCACGAGCTCATGGGAGGCTCTCTTGCGCAGCACGAACACCTGCACACACATACAACTGTCCGCATACTGCACACAGAACAAACACACAGGCAAAAGGGAATTCATACTATATAGGGTGTGTCAATTTACGTTTGCCTTGGAGCCCGAACCCGGTTCGGCTGGTCAGAGCGCGCGACACAACGATCTGAAAAAAACACCTTAAGAGTACCTTTCCTACTCCCACTTAAACGCGACTACTCGAGTTTGAATCCGGAACGGTACCGTTGCGAGTTCATACTCTTTCCAATGGCTCCCATCATACCCGCGGTCCATCCTAATTGTCGGCAGCCCCTTGTCTTACCTGACGGGAGAGTTGATTTTCGTCTTCGATATCTCCGGTAACAAACACTTGTCGCATAAAGGGCTCCGAGTTACGGGCCACTTGACCTGAAAGCCAGTCAAAACAGGCCGTTACTCACTGCACCGGGGAGACTCGGGGGTGTGCACCACTTATGATAAACCGACCCTTTAAAGCTATGTGAAACACTTTGATGGTACTGGAATGGAGACATACTACAGTCATAAATGCGTTGCGGTAACGTTAATGAGCCATGAACTATGACGTCATTGCCGAATAATGTTCATATTTGCAAACAGTGACTGCATTTATGACGGTCGACGCAAACATGATTAATATTCAATACACGATCTAAAAATGATATACCATCTGAGCGTTATTAATGTAAAAAATAAATTTCTCAAATATATTGCATTACCTTAAGATTTAAGTTCAGTGCCTCATATATTAATGTATGGAATAAGAACAAATAATTCTTTGTTGTTCAAATCTTAAGATAACCAATCAAAACAAAACGCGTATAAACTACATGTTCAACTTATTCTTTTAATTAAAAATAATCAACTTTCATTTACGATACGATTTAACGACGCCCGAATTCCCAAACATGCATGAAGTTTGTAATTTTTCTCTGTTTCTTTTTCTCATCTATAACTTTAACGTCAAATTGTATCGTGCGATCTTATATGCCAGAGTATCAACGTAGTCGCAAAATAACTAAACTTTCAAGAGACGTATTAAAACTCTGTCACATATGTACTGGACACAGAAAACTCACTCGAAACTTGCTTTTCGAGATAATTTAAATAACGGTGTAAAGCGATTCTCGAATTTCGAGAATTCGAAAATCGAAATTCGAGTGAGTCCCCTGACTAGAGTACCAAAGGTGTCAAATTGAACAAACCATATGGTCAAGCATCGCATGACCGCTTCGGCCGCGTTAATACGACCCATTCCTACGACCTGCAATAAGAGTCGCAAGACATAGTCGTACCGTTTATGTCCTCGGCAGACGCCGAAATGGCATCACTACGGACATGTTTATTTTGGCAATATAAATTGTTTTGGGAAGCGGGAAGCATTGGTTCTCATAACATAAGGACTACAATCGAATGTAACAAATATGTAAATCGATCTTAACATTATCGAATAGGGTTGATTTTCGAATATCGTTAGGAAACGAGAAACAATGCTTCGAATAACAATTTCTTTCTCCCACCATGCGAGAGAAAAACAAAGAATAATGAAATTATTTCAATTTGATGCAAACAATAACTCTGATAGGTAGTCGAAACAAATGAACTTTTATTAAACGATAAATGTACATTCATTATAAATTTATGGATATTGTGTTTATATTGTTTGTGATTACACCACCATATATTTGTAATTGAATGTTACTACGCCAGATTGATTAATGATTTGTCAAAAATACATAAAATTGGAAACACTGCTGTTATCTCCCAATTTTAAAGCCAATGGTTATGGGGCGAGATGAAAGACTCCCGGCACATTTACTTCATCACGTGAACAAGACAATAATTTAACTAGTACTTATTGAGTAAGTAGTAATACAAATCATATTGTGTAAGCGATACGGTGTATAATTGGATCTCACCGATGGTAGAGTTGTTGGTGGGAACAGTCCTCCAGCATAGGACGCGGAGGCCGATGCTCTCGGCGAGTGCCTGGAACTTGGTCTCGATGCTCTGGTGGTGGAGCTTGTCCAGGAAGAAAATGCCAGTAGCGTAGCGGCCGAAAGGCGGCAAGTCTATTTGGTGCGAATCTCTGAAACAATCAAGAGACAGATTTAATCAACTTATTGGTAGTCTTCTAGTTTGCTGAAGCCGCAGGAAGATTATCTTAGTCCATGGAGTCTCTTATGGCAGCGCGTGATAGACTAGGCATCGATAAATGTTGGACCCAGGCCCGAGATATATTTGCCCTTGGGCCTAACGGTTCGCGACAACGACTCACAACCGCCGCGGAATTGAGCAAATTTATGAAATCCCGGCCTGCCAAATTCAACTAATCCAGTTTAATCCACAGAAACTGATGTCGCGGTGCCTCCTCAGGGTACTGTCAGATTTCGGCAATGAGCACAGAAATGGGGTCCAACAATTATTTCTAGTCCAACTTACATATTTCTTTATAACTGTCTTCCAATAATTTCTTACCATGATATGTATACTTTTTTGTTATACTACCTTCTTCTAACTTGTTTTTGTCAAATACAGCTATTTGAACGTTTGCTCCTTATTGTACGTTCCATTATAAGTAATATTGTACTTTATCCTTTTTTTTGTTTATGCTCTGTTGAACTAAGGAATTTATTTATTTGCTTTTTAGTCATAATTGCTTTTTATTACTAATACTATTATTATTACTGTTGAATTTTTGTGAGATTTTTAGTATGTTTTAATTTTTTTTGCAACCGGCATGTGGTAATATTAATATTTTTTATTTTTATTTTGTCACTTATTTTATTTATTTATTTATTTTTTACATGTCATGTTGTTTTTTTATTCTGTAAATACCGATAGTGACAGTTTTATCAGTGTTCCTTCTCTTTTAGAAACTTTCGACATCATATTTCTCTGGCGTTCCTCGAATTTTTAATGTAGTTCATATAAACACCCAAAGTGTTCCTGCTCATTTCTTGCACTTGCGGAACTTTCTTTCTTTTGCCACCAAAATAGCGCTTGCTCAATCCCTACTTTTACCAGTCCTTGATTATGCCGATGCTAGTTATCAAGACCTTAGAAAGGATCAACTTGGGAAGTTTGAGCGTCTTCAAAACTTCTGTATAAGATTCATTTTCGGTTTACGTAAGTTTGATGATGTGTCCAACTTTCGTACTCAAATGGCTACTTATTCGACTTCGCAGCAACGCTCATGTCTTCTCTTTGCTATACAAGCAATTGTTCTCTTTTTTTCCTCCTACTTATCATAAAAGTCGCTTTGTGTTCCTTGGGGACAGCCATGAAAAATACCTCTTTCTGTTTAAGAGAATGGTAAAAGAGTTATCTGTCACTTAGATTTTGCTTTTTGATTTTGTCACTTTCCTTGTTCTGTAACTTTATCTTTCATATGTATTTGAATGTATGTATATTATATGTATATAGGTCTGTTTATTATATGTATGTATGTTTGTTGTATTAAATGCAACTCAAAGTTCCACCAGCTTTAACATTATTTCTATCCAAAGGTAGCCTGTAAGAAATTGCATTTAGCGATAAGGCCGCCATTTGTACCTACTATTCCATGTTTTTGTGATGTTCTTGTGTTGTTTTTATTGGTGTACAATAAACAGTATATTATTATTATATTATAAAGATTCTTCAAAGTCATGAAAGGGAAGATATTCGGAAAATACTTTTACAGGTTAGACGTTTTTTTCGAAAATCTTCCCTTAAGAGGGCAAAAGGGGTGTGCATAGTTAGTATGAACGTTCTACAATCAATGCGGGTGAAGTTGCGAGGCACTGCTGGTAGAACAGTATACATGGAATCAATGACACTTCTTATTTTTACTTGTACGATCCAATAAGTATCATCCATAAGTCCAATAAGCTATGTTAACAGTGCTCAGCTCATTTGTAACTTACAAGTACGTGCGTTACAAGTTGTAAGTGACATGTACATCAGAACTGTTGTAATAACTCAATATATGTGTTGATGTTAGTAAGACTCAGTATTTGAAAAAAAGCCTTTCTCGTTTAACGCTCTTTCCATCAGTAAATACCATGGAATCAATTGCAATCTAACCTTGTGCGAAGTTTATGACTACACTTGATACCACCAATATTAATAAAAAAATCTATTAATACAAAGTAAATGAACACTTAATAACTACGTTTTTGATAACTGCGTCAAAAGTATAATGGAATATACACCACAAGAAACAAAATTGCTTTCGTTCCTGTCTGCATCGAAAACCACAACACGATGATAGGCAAATTTGCGGACGAAATATGGCAGGCGTTATGGCAACACATCATTATATTTTGGACAAACCTTACAAAATATAGCCTGTGTTACGTTAAAGAGTCACAAACATATATCCGTACATTATTCACCAGTGAAATAGCTTTCTAGAATTATCGTAAATATTAGAGAAGGTGGAATGTGGCAAAAGCTATCAGCGAAACAATTTTTTCCATTTGAAATATTCCTTTACGATTTTAATTGTTTTGTAAGGACAAAAGCTTCAAGATATCTCAATGTGATACGATTTGGTGTTTTTATTGGTGCAATATTAAATATACCTTTATCACATCCCAAGAGCGGATCCAACGTTGTGGGCACGATGGACATGCCCACAAACTTAATAGACTTATGACGTCACACTTTTACGGACTATTGAGATCGATAGGCTAATGATAATAAACGATATGTCCTAATAAAATTTAAAAATGTGCCTCATTGGCACAGGAAAGATTATCTGGGCTAGCTTTACTAAATACACACAAAAATGTGAACCTGGATATCGATGACATTATCAACGTTTTCCCAAAAAAGATACGTAAGCGTGCATTTGTAATTAAGTAAGTACCTAAATAAGGTTGTTTAATGTGAAATGGACCTAGATTTTTTTTAAATATGACATTCTTTGAAAATTTAGAAAATAATCAAAATCTGGCCTGGTGGATCTCACTTGCTGATCTCACTTACATTGCTCCTGATACAACGCCTGATACGATACCCGCTATACACCAACGCGGTTTACTCATTTGAATTGGATTATATATAACCTGTCACCACGAAAGATGAGCAGTGTGTACTTCTAAGAGGATTTTTCCAAGAGATGTAGAGCGATATGACGACATACCATCAATCTTTCGTTACTTACCTACTACATTCGTTTGCGTACTTCAAAATGTGTGCGAAAACCAATTTAGATTTAATTTTCCCTACATTCAGTTATCTGATATAATTAAACTATGAATATTTATTTTTTTTTTCTTAGCGATTATGATGTGTCGCAAGCAGCCGCTCTCGGAGGATAGTAGCATAAAATGTTATCACATAACGTAAAGGTCAAACGATCTCAGGCGTGCGCGCGCATCTGTGACGTCACGCCTGAAATCCATCCACACTATTGACCAATATGCGGCTGCGTACAGCACCCACCCACATCTCTCCGGCATACCGAAGGAACACTGTGTTAGAATACAGTATAAATAAATGGCGAGCCGGCACACTTTCGCTGTGTTGGAAAACGTCCTTTTTGGTAATACGTCGTCTAGACGTCGGCCATTTTTATGGAAGCCCTTGAGGAGAGTTGTGTGGAAAATTTTGCAGGCCGTATTTTACATAGCATCGTTGAGTATACACATAGATATTGTGCGGGTGAAGGTTGAACGAAATACCGTATTTGTTGGATACTTTGGAAATTGGGATAGACGTTGTACTGACAATATATAGAGAAGCGAAACACGTACGTTTATTGAATATCGACTCTCACATAGCTTTTGCTGTTATCGTCAAATATATTACGTAGTAATGTTTCGATACATATAAATAAAATTGGAGTGTCTGTTTGTAATATTAAAATAATTGCTTCTCACTAAATGCACATTATTTTCTGGCTGTTTTATTTAGGTGGTTTCTGAAACGGCTGGATCGATTTTAATGGGACTTTCACTGGCAAATAGCTGATAAAATAAGGAGTAACTTAGTCTTTAACATCACGTTACGACTAATAGGGGCCGAGCGTCAATCAAACTCGGGCAAAAAATATACGTTTTGAGAGTTTTCGTGGCGTGCGCTACGTTAAAATTTGTCGTTTGTAGGAAAATATGCTGCTTAATGTCATGATTCTACGCGGACGAAAACGAATACAAAAATATCTTTCTTTAAGTCCGGAATCTCATCTGCGTGGACTTTTTTTCCGGGATCAATAGCAGCCTATGTCCTATACGGTCTAGTGAGGTACGCTTGTACCACAAGGATATCACTAGCGCGCTGCCAACATTGTGACTTGAAGACATTATTGTCACATTACCTAGTAATGTCACTGCCTATCTCACCCTTTAAACTAAAACACACACGTTTGGCGGTAGATATAGGTAAGAGTAAGCTACCAATGCAGAAGACCTTTGTATGAGGTCTCCACCAAGTTAATATACATACATTTTTGTTACTCTCGCTTTCGGTGGTTTAACAATTGAACCTTTTTTTATAAGTTTGTTATAAATAAAAAGGTTTAATTGTTAAACCACCGAAAGCGAGCGTGACAAAAAAGACACTTGCCAAAGCTGTATTGTATAGACCGTATAATAAAATCGTGGTGCAACAGTAATCAAACATAAACATTGCTATAACAATACTCAATATAACATATACTTGTAAACATCAATATCGTCGAGACTTTTTTGCCCCCATTCATAATCATAGTGCCGAAGTCCAGACGATCATTCGACCTTGAGAGTGGCGCAGCTACAACGTATTAAAGGAGCATCATAAATGATTCAACATTTCTATTTTCGGTGTGTAAATGCTGGGGTGTGGGACGTCACTGTGACGTTGCAAGCAGCGGCCTCTATTATCATTCATTCTAGACATCTTTCCTTAAAAAATGCTTCCCGGTAAAGTACTCGTATTTTTAACTAGTATAAATAAATTCCTACAACATTTCATACAATGAACTGATTCCGTGATAAGTCGCTTAAAGCACTTGTGTTCAACAGTGGAATCACGAATACTTCTTAATACATATATTTGACACTCAGATATAGATCGAATATAAATATCATATAATAACGTCCTGGGTGGGGATCGAAACCCACGCGCACAAGACAAGCGCCTGCGCTATCCGGCCTGTCTATCTACTGTAGTATTATCAACGAATATGCCTAAAAATATATAACGAATATATGGCTAGCGCCTATAGATCATGTTATAGCTAGGATATCACTGCTCTTGCTTTAAAATAGGGTATCACAGAAATGCGTAAATAATACTTAGCACTATGTATACAGTAGACAGAGACTAACTAAAATGGGGTACCACATACTGAGATCCGTAAAACTATCACAGCCTAGCGAATTGGCAAGTAAAAGTGGCAGTGGGCAGGGCATTTAATACGCAAACCAGACAGCTGATAGAGGTGCAATGGACCACGCACCGGCAAGTGCAGTGTACGAAGTCCAATCAAAAGGTCGACTGACGGTATGACTAAAACAGCAGGATCGCACTGGATGCAGGCCGTATACGATTGGCCCATAGGAAATTACTTGGGAGGCCTATGCCCTGTAGTGGGAGTCTTGCGGCTGATGTAATGACGAGGTAAACTTGTAGAGTACCTTGTACCCAGAGTAACTTGCAGAGTAACCAACATTTTAACAAAGCTGCAATTAATGTGTATTTCTAAAACCACAATAATACCTAAGCACACATTGCAAATGTGTCCTCTTTAAACGGGTCAACTCTATTTGCAGAAGAAGGCACGCGTACATACACGACCACATATCAAATCGGGAACAGAAGTTAATTCAATTCAGTGAATTTACAAGCGAATGCCTTTCCTATGAATCAAACTAGAGCGCAATAGAAAATACCACAAGTCTATGAAAATATTTATTAGCAGAGAACTGTAGTTTGTGTATATGGATTAGATAAGCATGTTTACTACAAGAAAATTATACTGTGGAATGCAATACCGAAATCTCCAAGAAGAAATGAAACAATCGATACATTCCAATTGTTAATGATTCAAAGAAAGCTCGCTAAGCAGAGCTCACTGAGAAGCAACGTGGGAGAACCGTTGGAAGGTAAATATTTATCACAACAACATCCGTTGATAACAAATGAATAGGAGGGCTCAGATAATGCAATTATACTACTTTATCTTAAGTTATTACGCTTGTTCAATGAATTGCCTGGCGTTTGTTATTCAAGCACTTGTAGCGTTTGCATTAAGATTATTTCCTTTGCATATTGTTTAGAATGAACTTGCAACTGAAAAAGGACATGGCTGTTTACACGCTCAACACAGCATTACTTGATGAATTAAATATATTAATATAAATAGCTCTAACGCCACTAGAAATGTACTACAAAAGCAAATAATACTTAAATAATTATGCGTTACATAAGTATCGGCAGAGTAGAATATTGCAGAACACCGCGAAGCTGCGCTCTGCGATTGCTGAAACGCTTGCCCAGCGCGGCAATTATGGGTAATATTGCCCCTTTAGGCCTATATCCAGCAGTGGACTTGCAATGGCTCATATAACGAATGACTAATAACTAATAAATATAGGCAATGGGATAGTCCGGCAAAGTAGAAAAGTACCGCAGGTGTCGAAAGAGGCGACTGGGGTACAGAAACCGACGGGGCGGTATATTCAGCCTCAAGACTAGCTCAAATTTAACAGGGCCACGATCGGCAACAACGTTTCCGTTGCGATAGCTTCGCTCTGCGATTGCTACCACGTCTGCCCAGCGTGGCAATTAAAAACACAATTCCACTATTTCTAGCAGTGGAAGTTCTCCGGCTGTTTAGATGATGATGAATGTAATGAAGTACAGTGGTGTTGATTAACATTGATAATAAGTTCATTTCTTTAGTAAACACAGTGTATTAGGTATACTGCGTTCCTCAATTTGCATAGATACGCCTATAAATTGCAGTCAAGTTAATGTTAATGTCAAAGTTAATGCGGATGCACATTATAATGAGGCAACAACTTATGAATATTTTCAAGGTCACGGTCACAGACTTTAATTAAATATGTCAACGTATCTTTGACCTACATTGAATAGATACATTGTATGATTCAGACATCATAGAAGGGTCGCCTGCATTGATACCTCACTCTTACCTATTTCTTCCGCCAAATAGCAGTATTCGCATTGCCGTGTTCAAATTTGAAGGGTGAGAGAGGCAGTTAAATTACTTGGTGTTATATACGTATTACTGATATACTTGTGATATTACGAACGTCTATAGACGCTTATCATAATGTCTGAGCTGTCTGTATGCTTGGGTGTAATAAAAAGAAGAAACGATACCCAGATGCCGGTTTCTTTCTCGGCTGAGTCATTTTATTTTATTATACATTTAAATGAATTTAAGTAGCCTTCCTCAATAAATATACAACACTGAAACAACTCTTCAGCTTTATAATATTATGTTACAGATTTTAGTGAGGTGTGAAATAAACGTGAGTTTTTTTATGTTGTCGCTACATCGGTATTCATCGGACAAGTTTAAATAAAAAATAACATTAATTAATTAAACAGGAAAATGCCATGTAGCCTAGCCATGTAAAAACACTATACCTGAATACAATGGCAATACGTAGAGATAATTGAGTTGACTCAGACAGATTGAAACCGCCATCAAGACGATCAGAAAGAAACTGACATTGGCGGTTATAATAAAAGAACACTATTTTATCAATTTCTTTCGCCAACTAAACAGAATAGACAGATGGCAGTATATATATATGGATATACTGACATCTGTTGGCTACAAAGTGTGGTATGCCCATCGCAAAGCTACGCTCTGCGATTGTCCACCACCATACTCGCACCAGAATCATAATTTCTACATGAAACAAAAAATATTAATAAATTTTATTTCATTTTTTTTGTAAGCGTCACTGCAGCCTAGAGATGCTCGTGATATGACAAAGATATTACTAGCGCGTTGCCAACCTGGTGACCTAAAGATATTATGTCACAATACCCATTAATTTTACTGGAACTTTCACCTTTCAAACCGAAACACAGCAATGCGAACTGCTTTTTGGCGTTAATTTTAACGGAATAGAGAGTACACGGGGGTTTTAATATTTTTAAAAAAGGGGAATGGGGTAATAATCTATCAAAAACCATCACGTGATAAATAGGTGGCGACTTAGTAGATGTGATGGGGTGTGTTTGTGTTTACCCCGGCGCGACGTCGCGGGCGGCGGAATGCTGGCCGCTCGCCAAGCTAGTAGCCAAATCGGGACATTCACAACAGCGTCAAATATCCCCCAGGACGATCTATTACTGTGCACATTTGTTAATGGTCCATCAACATTTAGTAATATGATATTATGACGTACCTAGTCCTCTTGCGTAATATATTTGCTATCTATTTATTTTAAATCAATTTTTACGTTTACTGTCGCACTTATGGTATTTAACCTATAGTATTTTGGAGATAGCTGTAGACCACTGAGCCCCCACCAAACTGGGGGTACTAGCAGGTGAAGTGTGTGTAATGTATAGTATAATTAAATGTTTTATTAATTTATCTATAATTTTTTTAAAGTAACAAATATGGACGGTACTCCGATGACATCTCCATACTTTTTTGTGCAACAGAAAATCTAATAATGTGAAAGAAACGAATGTTTACTCAAGTGAATTCTCAGGAACACAAACAATGTATTCACAGTTCAACAAAATTGTGTATACAACCGTTTGTGACTTTGTTATTGCAAATTTAACTACCACATAACTGACAAATATTACATAAGCAGGCATAGAAAGAATAAAAAAAAAGAAAAAATAACACAAAATTAAAATAAAGTAAGAGTATACACGCAAAAAACATTAATTATAATGAAATAATTAAAAAGGAAATTGATAACAAAAGAGCCATAGACAACGTTAGATAAGCGGAAGGGTCATTTAGGTATCTCAGCAATTAGTGGCATCGAATACCACTGCAGTGCTGGTCTTCCGACAGTATCTAGTAATACCTATGCCTCACGGAGGTGAATTAACAAGAACAAAAGAAAGCCTAATACTTGAGAACCAATCAAGTATCTCTACTACTGATACCTACACAGTCATATACTTGTTCACATGATATATATAACAAATATTATCTAACATATAAAATTCTCATGTCGCAGTGTTAGTTACCATTGTCCTCAGAAACGGCTTGACCGATCTTAATGAAATTTTATATACCCTATGTTATAAGGGTTATCCAACTTTGAATGTTCACCACCCTTCTATCACCAATCCCTATTTTTTAATTGTAGTTTTGGTAAATTAATCATTTTATATAATTTATATTGTAGAACAACGTTTACCAGTTTGATATATATATAATATGTATATTACTAGCACTAAGTGTCTGTGTGCCAAAAACCTGATGAAATGACTCCAATATCCATAATGACTTATGACTAATTGACGTAATATTAATAACAGTATTATATTTATAGTGCCGTTTATCTCTTTTATTCCTCGCAGAGGAAATATACAGAACCTCTTGACCTTGATAACTTTATCTAAACACTGTAATTAGGTATGCCCAAAAATAACACATGCCAACAAAAAGTCGACTAATTCAGAGAGACATAGACTAGACACTATCGTTCTGTAAATATTTTATTGTCTGCATCTTCTTCATCTTATCAGCAATCGAACGATTTTTTATTTGCTGTGAAGCCAGCAAACAAGCATACGGTCCGCTTAATGATAAACGTGATCGCCTATAGACACTCGTGTCAACACAATGATATCACTTGTATGACGCCAAACTTGTGAACTGAAGATACATTGTCATATTCACCCAGTAATTTCACTGCCTCTCTCACCCTTCCAACAGGAAATACAACAAAATTTCACTTTCATCTATTTGATGGTATAAATAGATGAAAGAGAGAGGTCTACTTCTAGTAAACGTCTAAAGTCCTCTGCCGGACAAACTTTCCCAAAAAGGGGGTGGGGTATTCACCAATAATTGCCGCGCTGGGCAACGCGTGTTTGTAATCGCAGAGAGTAAGCTTTCGAAACAGGGATGCTGCTGCCCATTCTCGCCCTATGCATTTGAGCTACACTGTTTCGGATGGATACACCGCCGTCTGTCGGTTCTGATACCTTAGTCATCTTTTACGATACACGCTGCAGCATTTCATGAATAAACTGCGAAGCTGAGAATTAGGTTTGTTCGAATTGAATCAAACAATATTTACTATTGTTTTACTCGATAGAAGTTATCCTGTCTTCTATACGGACAGTATCTCACGGATAAGTAACAAGAAAATTTTAGTATCGTATATAGACAAGGGTCTATATATGTACAGCATATTCTTATACATTTTACATAATATAACCCCGATCACAAGTCTTTCTCGATACAAATAACTCTGTAATTACAAGTTATCGGTGAACGACCGGCTTCTGACCTAGATCCGGCGTACACATACAAAATACTCATACAAGAAAAATCTTTGTATCAAACCAACCCGACGTTCAGAAAAGGTCACGATATAAATAGAATATTTTCACCGATGTGGCGGTACTGAAGAAACGACAGACAAATAAAAGCATTGTTAGTTTCTTAACGATATTGTTGAACCTTCACGCATATCTAAACGAAACAAACCTGAATTTGAACCTTACTACCGTTACACATAAGATTCAAGTTCGAACAATGATATTCTGTAAAGCGAATCCGATAGCGTGTCTATGTAACCAAAACGTTAGAACACTCAATCGATTTTATGAATGATGCTTTATAAAAGCGCTTTTTTGTTTAATTATCCAGCTGTACAACGCTTATACCAGTGACAGTTCAGATTTGCACTCGCACCCTAAAGCAATTACATCATTTGCATTGCCAACGAACCTGGCGCCTACAGCGCAGACGATCTCCATTCAGTCAATCAATCAGAAATAACATGCGTCATGTTACATCACCCGATCCTATGTATAATGTAAACAGGTCTATTGATATAGTTAAATAGGACTTACTGTTTTAATTACATCGTGTTTTCATTATATATTTATAGAAACATAATTAGAAATGTACTCTAGTTGTAAGAGAAACCTTTAAATAAAACAATCCTTATGTATTTTTATTACGTATTATTATTTTTAAATCTGACAAGACTGATTGTGTTAAGTATGCGATTGCTGCAACGAATGATCATTTCTTGTCTTATAACATAGAGAATATAGAGTGCCAAAATCGAGAATCAAAATGGATACAAATATGTACTTACAAGTTGTGCCTGTGTGCAACCTACTAATATTTTTAACGCTAAGGATTGAATTATGTATGTTTGTTATTTTTTAATGCCAGAACAGTTGGACAGATATACATGAAATTTGGCACAGAGATTATTGTTGGTCTGAAATAATACATAAGCTATTTTATACCGCAAACATGCTTCTGTAAGATGGTTAATTCATTATATATTTCTCCAAGAAATCGGCACGATTTTTGGAGTTAAGCTGTCCGAGAGCGACACAGAGAGTTGATTATGGATTATCAAGAATTCCTCAGGGTTGAGAAGTAAATATACATACCTCAAAACGTATATTTATCTCCCGTTTTTGATTGAGGCTCTGTTCCTATTAGTCCTAGCGTGATGTTATATAGCCTAAGTAACTCTTTATTCTATCAGATATCTGCCGGTATTATTAAAATCAGTTCAGCCGTTTCAGAGATAACCTCAGACAGATATATTTTTTTTTATTTGTTATATGTACCGTGTACATATACATTTAGTAAAAAGCATTTATTTTAATATTACGAATGGATACTCTAATTTTTTTTACGTGTATCGATGTTAAATCTAGGTACTAGTTGAAGTCACGGGACGAATAATTTACATCCCACCCGTAACTGTCGCCTATCACAAATAGATCTCTGAACAACAAATGACAAATGTACACACTTGTAGCGACGGTAAACAACTCGTAATAGATCGAGTCTTCATTTTCAGTACATACGTATCCAGAGGTGAGTTCAATTTAGATGTGGGCTAGCAGATAAGAATGAACTTATATCTGAACTAGTCAGGTAGAAATGACTGAGGTATAGAAACCAATTGATTTTGAACCGAAAAATCGTCACTGAAGTGCTGCATGGCGTGGATAGTCGGCTGTAGCCAGATAATAGAATGCAGAACAAATAGGGCTTCCTCTAGAAAAAATTAAATATATATCACAATTACGAATTTACTTATTAATATATAGAACTTTTTTCTTATTGGACCAGGTCGAAAAAGCATACAATCCACGCAAGCGTCACCGCAACCTATAGACGCTCGTAATATCACAAGGATATCACTAGCGTGTTGCCAACCTTGCGACTTGAAAATGTCTTGCCACATTACCCAGTAAATTAACTGCTTCTCACTCTTTAGACCAGAACATAGAAATGCGAACGCTGCTATTTGGCAGTAGAAATAGGTGAGAGTGAGACACCAATGCAGACAACCTGCGTGAGGTCTACTTCATGTAAAATCATGAACATTTGGGGAAGACAATTTTATCTTCATATCTTGTCCTAATGGCTCCATTGAACTTAAGGGCCCCGGTGCATGGTACCGCCTAGCCCTTCTATAGCTACTTGCTGTTGCAATTTACGATATGGCAACTAAGATATCCTATAGCTATTGTGATGGTACGGTTAAAAAGATCATGGACGTAAAATTAATTCATAGCAAGAGTTATATTTGTGTTGTGTCATAAAATACTTGTACTTAACTATTTGAAACTACGCAATAGCAGATGACATGAAATAATCAGTGAATAAAAAATAAGTAAACATAGTTTACATACAGAGTTTAACTCAGTTTTCAAACAAAAAATTATTTTATCTTTTAAAGCTCATAGGTGGAAGTCGTTAGTAATTACAGTAAATACTGTATTTAGATAATACTTTTCCGACACTGGGTCATAAAGTTAAACAATCAACATTCTGCTTTATTTACGTCATACTTGCAATCGGCTCAAATATATGAAAATAAAACTAGATTTTTTGGATCGTCTTGTACATAAAATGCACTTTTAGGTATGAATTTTGACAATTAATCTAGAAGTTAGAAGTTAGTTAGAAGAATATTTCAATCTAGAAGAACAAACAAATAATTTAACAAGAACATTTTCAAAACTTAAGGTTATATTAATGTATTGTAGACCCTTTTATTGTATTTATAGGTGTAGACATGATTGAAAAATTAATTATTGTTTCATGCTATAGAAGAGCAGTTTACTTTTCATTACCATTGTATAAGACTTAGTAAATAAAATAAACTATTTTTGTTTTGTATTTGTAAACTCGCTCTGGACGTCCTAACATTGCAAATCTTGCGACCTGTATAAAAAAATTGCCGCCTTCTTCAACATCGATCGCGATATCAGCCGCTAATGTTGATATGAATTATACAACCCTATCATCTTCTAGACAGTCTGAGGATATACAAATGCAATAATTCACGACATATCTTAGTCGGTAAATGGAATCTCTTCAAACGAGATCGATGCGTGATCACACAACAACTGTATCCATTCCTCTATCAAAGTGAAGTGTGTACAAGTAAACATAATCACCAGAGCCAATCAAATGATGTGACATAGATGTTAGCACTTGACTGAACTCTGGATGTAATCGTGTGAAGAGAGTCATCGTGTAATGTCATACCTACTTGATCCGATAATGTATCGATAGCCTCAAACAGTTCCTGTGTATTGTTTGTATTTACGACGATAAGAAGCACGTGCCGAACTTGCAACGATCACACCGCATTTTCGCGAACACATCAAACGATCTAACCGGCGATAAACATTCTGGTAGGTCATGCATTGCCGGATTATGTTAAATCATAACGATAAAAAGACATTAATCTATATAATTGTAAATCAGAGCTATTCGACGGGGCTTATATTTTTTTTATGTAATGTCAAAGAAAATTCTTTATAGAGGTTATTTAAGTATTTAGATATTTCATGAGGTAGAACCTCATATGCCATATAGTGCCGTGATGTATCAGCAGAGTAGAATGGTACCTTTCCCTGTACCAGGTGTCGGAAGAGGCGACTGAGGTACCAGAACCGATAGATGGCCATATATCCATCCAAAACATTGCAGCTCAAATGCACAGGGAGGGGATGGGCAGCAGCATCCCCGTCGCGGAAGCTGCGCTCTGCGATTGACTACACGCTTGCCCAGCGCGGCAATTATGGGCAATATTCCTCCTTTCTTTAGGGGGTCTATGCCCAGCATTGGAGTTTCAACGGCTGGTATGATGAAGAACTCATATAAAGGCCGCCTGTAGAGTTTTGATTGCTGGGTTTCGGTTTGAAGGGTGAGAGGGGCAATAATATTACTGGGTAATGCGATATTATAGCTTCATAAGGTTGGCAACGCGCTAGTAATATCCTTGTTGACCTTGTTGACCTTACGAGCGTCTATTATAGGCTGCGGTAACGCTTACTATCACGCTGACTGTATGCTGGTATAGTAAAAATATTATAATAATAAAAACTCTTATTAAAGTATAAAACATTAATTGTCCATATCCAAACATGAAAAAACAGTATGTTTATTCCCATTGTATACTCGACGCAATAATGGAAATACTAAATAGAGAGCAAAGATGCGTCTATTCGAGCATCCAAATATATCCATCCAAAACAGCGCAGCCTAAATACTACAGGGTGGGGATGAGCAGCAGCATCCTCTTCGCGAAGTTGCGCTCTGCAATTTCCACCTCGCCTGCCCAGCGCGGCAATTACAGGCCATAATCCCCTAACTTGGGGAGGTCTATGTCCAACAATGGACTAGACTAGAATGGTTAGTTTAATTCAAAATATTCTGATAGGAAACTAATGTGTATATTAATAGGTGAAGCAAAATAAAATACTTTAATAAAATTGCTCGAATTGGTTATCGTGAAATATGTGCCAGTTGAAGTTTATGTTGAGAAGAAGTTTAAAACGCAATTTTTATTATATTTTTTGTAATAAAAATGCACTGGTAATGCACCAAATTAATAGAAAAAAAGTACAAAATATATTTAATTAAATATAAATAAATTCACATAACATCTCATACATTGACCTGACTCCGTAATATGACACTTAAAGCACTTGTGTTACAGACATCAGACAACAGAGGAATCACAAATATGATACATTTATTAAACACCCAGAAACAGGTCAAACACAAACATCATACTATAAATATTTGTCCTGTTAACAAGTCGAGGTTGTACAATTTATTTATTTGAAATATTAATAGTGACGTAAATAGCAACATGATATAAAGGTAGAAGCTGACTGACTGACTGTCATACCAACGCAGGGCCTAAATTATACCAGTTAGAAACTTGAAATGTTTCACAGTAATGAAATGTTTTTATTAACCCCTTAAGGGGGTAAAGCGGGGATACTTTGCTGTTTTTGAAGTTATTTGAATGAATTTCAGTATGAAGTCTTTACATTTAAAGTCAATAAAAGTTAATATAAATTTATTTTATATACAAAGTTATTTATATATATCATTATATATCTGTAAAAAATCAGACCTCACGTTGATATGTCAGTCAGTCAGTCAGTCAGATTCTGCTATTATATAGACATTGAGATTTAGGCAAAGAGCAACATGATTTCTTACAACGCTATCGTAGACCGAACACGACGCACGCGCGTGTAAATCAACAAATTGAGCCGTTAGCTGATAATATTTGACTATCAAAAGAAAGAACAAGAGAATCGCGACGACGACCCCCTATCACGGATTAATGTTATCTTTACGATCTCTCATTTGACCCGTGAAACACGCGCTGGTCTTGCCAGTCGCCGCCGAGAAAGAGTACCATGAGTTTTTATCTAGATTATTCCGTCTAGAAGATTAGCTAAGCAGACGTGACAATCTAAATATTTAGAGAAACACAGCAATTCTATCGTGGTGAGAACCAAAATAGAATTAGTGTCGGAGAATTGAACAATTTGAATTTCAATGCGGCAGATAATGAAGTATAACGACTTAGAGAGACAGGTATGAAGGTATGAAGTCACATTACAATTTAAAACAAGGCCAAGGGCAGTATGTTATTTCCCTTTTATATAATAATGACAAACACTTACAATACATAAATACATCACGCCTGTGTCCTATCGGGGTAAGCACAGACTATAAATCTCCACTTGCTACGATCTCGGCATACTTCTCTCACTTCCCTTACTCGCATTAATCCTTATACATGCTCATATATTCTACATCTTCTACCTGGTTAAGGTATGTTCGCCTAGGTTGTACTATACGTCTACTATTGTATTGGTTTGTGAAGAATAAGGGTCAATAACTGATGAGCCGATTCTGAAAGTTCTGCTTTTAATTGAAACCTACATTTTTCTGGAGTAACACAGGCTGTATTATATTTACAAAAAAAATAAAAATAGAATCCCTTACCGAAAATGAAAATATGCACACCGCTACAATCATAAACTAATGGACTAATTTCAAACTCTGGCACTTATTACATTATCAGCGAGTGACATAAGATGCTTTTTATCCGTACGAAAAAGGAAATATGGAGGTGAAACCGAAGAGCAATGTTGTTATCGTAATATTACGTAATACATTTATTTGTAACTCAAAATTGTTTTTTCAAACACCTGGTTAAAAAACACACTTAATTTTTCATAGGGACTGGTTTGGTTTCATTACAGATTTATTAGTCGAAATTGACTCTGACAACTTAACTGTGAAAAAAGATCGCGCAAATTTCCTCAGAGAAAAATAAAAAACCAGTTTCTTGTCACGGGAAAATGTTTTCTAATAATCTCCAAATCAAATTTTATCTATATTTAGTAGTATCTATATTTAGGCCGGCCAAAGAAAGAAGAAGCAGTGAGGTACCGGCAGTAGAACAGTACCTCCCCCATACCATATGTCGTAAGAGGCGACTAAGGTACCGGAACCGAAGTTGGCGGTATATCCTTCCGCAACAGTGAAGTGCAAATACACAGGGCGGGAATGGGCAGCTGCGCTCTGCGATTGCCAATACGCTTGCCCAGTACGGCATAATTTTCCCTTTCTTAGGAAGGCCTACATCTAACAATGGACTTCCAATCGCTGATATGATGAAGAAACGAAAAACAAAGGATTTGACGCAACTCCTAAAGCAACAGAAATGTCGAATTTAAAATCCAGTATCGACCGGTACCACTTATAGAGAAGCGACGAGTCTCTAATGCACTTGGCGTGAAATATACATGTTAACTGCACAAGCAAACAATCTGTCATGAGGCAGCCACGTGAGAATGTGGTGACGCGGTATCACTAACTAATGGTATCAAGGTCCTTCTCGTAATCTAATCTTCTCATCTTATGCAGCGTGAAAACTATTGTCTTGAATCAACCTGAGGGACGGCAATTGCTCTTCTACATCGTTATTTGACTTCTGAAGTTAATTACTTCATAATTGTTGATATATCCAAATTGATACTGGAATAGGAAATATATGTTTGTTTATTACGATTTAATTCAAAATTTACTCAAACGATTTCATCAATTGCTTCATTAGAAAGCTGCATCTGCACAAAGTTACAATGTCAACAAAACATCTGTCAATAAAATCTGAGATGGAATATAAAGTGGCAACGTCCGTATTTCCGTACGTTTGTGACGAATAAACTCAAAAAATACTTGACCGATTAAATTAATTTTTTTAATAACACAGCTCCATTTATTACTTGCAATGTTTGCCGTGTGATACCGGCAGAGTAAAATAGCACCGTTTTCTGGTATCTTAAGAGGCGACTAATATACCCCAGTCAGTGTAGCTCAAATGCAGCAAGGCGGGGATGGCAATACATTCCCGTCGCGTAGCTACGCTATGCGATGCATATTATAGGCAAATTCCCCTTTTTTGGGGAGGCCTATGTCCAGCAGTGGACGTTTTACGGTTGCTATGATTAACATATGTTATATTTTATTCCCTTATTCCCACGAGCTTAGGAACCACACGGCTGATGCTGCAGGGCTCTACAAGTATTAAAATATAATTATCATTAAGTTACAAGATTGGCGTATAACGAGCGTCTATAGGTTGCGGCTTACTAGCAAGCGGTAGGCATTTTTGTCGACCTGTTCTAATAAAAAAAATATAATAGAAGTTCTCAGGAATACACATGCTACTTTCACAAAAAATTAAGCAACATAATAAATTGTTGAAAGAGATTTTAGTCAAATATAATTATTGTAGAAATAGAAGAAGCAATGTAGATAACATTGCTTCTTTTCAAGTGTAATTCGGTTGGTAAGGTTAAAAAAAAATTACTAGTATTATCATTAAAATAAGTTTTATCGGCATGGGAAGAGATTGCACATTTGGACATGCGTATCCTGCCAGTATATTTTACCGTTTCACTACCATACAATAACCGCAGTCTATTGATAACACACGGAAATATAATTGGAAATAAATCTTTTCTAATAATTAAAAACGCGGTATTTGTGAGTATCGATGTACATTAGTATATTTGTTGCTCTTTCACACCAGATTAACAGATCTGGACAAAATTTGGCACAGAGATTATTGATAATCTGGACTAACACATAAGCTACTGTTTATCCCGAATCCCAAAGGATAAATCTGGATTTCATACTCAATTGAATCGGCACGTTTGATTATATAAAATAATTAAACTGTAAGGGAGCGACATAAAATTCTTTTAGAAAGAATTTTATGTGATCATCATCATACCAACCATTGGAAGTCTTCTGCTGGACATAGGCCTCCCCAAGAAACGGAATTTTGCCCTTATTGCCGCGCTGGGCAAGCGTGTTGGCAATCGCAGAGCGCAGCTTTCGCGACGAGAATGCTGCAACCCATCCCCACTCTATGCATTTTAGTTACACTGTCTCGGATGTATATACCGCCATCTGTCAGTTCTGGTAACTCAGTTGCCTCATACGTCACCTGATAGCGAGGGAGGTACTATTCTACTTTGCCGGTACCTCAAGGCTGAGTATCTATCCTCAGGGATGCTAGTAAAATAAATAATGCTCATTGTCTCGAACAATTGAACAGTTTGAATTGATTCCATATACAATAGCCTGTTGCCGTCAGAGCTCACTAATGAATATGGAATAATAACGTCTCCATGTCGTTTCCCGATGAAAATTGATGTAGTAGTATTAATTTGTGTCACAGTTTAAGTAGTTGTTAATTTTCACGCTACCGGCGTTGAGGAGTGGAGGATATATACGCGCATGTTAACTGATTCCAGTCCACATATGTATCGTCATTATCATCATATTCTGCACTGGTAGTCTAATCTATTCAGATTATAAATGAACTAAAATTACCACGAAATTGTAAAAGATGATATGACGTTTCTAGTTTGCTAATTAAAATCTATAGTAATCTTTACTGATATTAGCTAGCCCGACAGACGTTGTCCTGCCTAAACTATCATCATCATGATACCAGCCATTGTAAGTCCATTGCTGGAGCTAGGCCTATCTAAGAAAGGAGGTTTTTTGCCCATAATTGCCGCGCTGGACAAGCTGGTTGGCAATCGCAGAGCGCAGCTTTTGCGACGGGGATTCTACTGCCTATCCCCGCCCTGTGCATTCGAGCTGCACTGTTCCGAATATACCACCATCTCTCGGTTCTGGTACCTTAGTCGCCTCTAACGACACTAGAGGTACTATTTTACTCTGCCGGTTCCTCACGGCACCTAACTATAATTATATGTTTATCATGAAAAAAAAATTGCGACTATGAATTGAGCTATAAACTATCCTATCTCTCAAGTTGGATCAAATTGTATAGAGTATGCAAAAACAACATTATAATAGATTTATTAGTTGAACAGTTTATACCGAACAGTGTCACGAAATTTGTAATAACATATAGCTGTTCTCAGGAACAATCCTGTCTATCCATGATATGAAAAATATATTTTTCCAATTTCTATTTCCAGCTTCAATTTGTATTTTGTTTTTTACTCTTAAGAGAACATCTTGACTAATGATATGTTGACTCTACCATTTCTTTAGCTTTTCTTAACTCCCCTCGCTCCTGCGGCTTATTAAATACAAGCAGAGTCCCGTGGTTTCGGCCACGCAAAATTGTAGAACTTTCATACTAATAGGCTTCCTCGATAAATGGACTATCCAACACTGAAAGAATCTTTTAAATCGGACCATCCACCTTCATCTTTATAATACTAGTATAGATTTTATGTTTCTTGCTTAAATTTTTCGTCGCCTGGTTGGCACACAGTTATTATGTTTCAATTTAGTCAAGCTTTATCATGTTTTGTGTGCTATATATAACTTTACTTTTTTACTTTTTCGGCTACTGAGGTTGATCTAATTTCACGTTTCGGTATACGTAGGTAGTACGTACCTAGTAGGACGAACCCATTTGTCTCTGTACTTTTTCTGTCTGTTTGTCAAGTTAGCTTACATTTTTAGTAAAGTCTTATCGTAATATATAGATATAGACGCGACATTCAGAATTTCTTCAATAATACAAATTATTTTTTATTTTTTAGCACCAAAAATATTTTTAAATGTAACATACTAATCAAGTATTACTATTATTATTAATTGTACCTGCGTAATCTGAGGAACAAGCAGCCTAAGTTACTCCTCATAACATCAGCTATCTGCCAGTGAAGTTCTCGTTAAAATCGGTCCATCCGTTTCAAAGATTAGCCAGGTAAAACATACAGATAAAAATTAAAAAATATCTTATTGCATGAAATTAACTTATTTACATGCAAGACCAATTACTTGATAAAGCTGTTAATTAAGAATTACGAACAGACACTTCAGTTGTATTTATATGTTTAGATTACAGAAACACATTCAATATTGTAAGTGAGATATCATGGCAACTACAAGATTTAATATATGTGACATATATTTACCGGTGCCTAGATCAACAACTCTGATGTATTATATATATCTTTGATATAGAACTCGCTAACAATAACACGCAATATGTCCTGATAACTGCGCCCAAGGCGACATCAATCTCGTTGTGGATAATCGAATGCAATAGCTTTATTATGCGGTAATAGAATTATGCGAGATAACAGCTAATACGTATGGTGTATACGGTTAGCATATAGGACCTAATTACTATGGCAATAAAGATACGCTGATCCATTGTAAAATTATGCCACTGTTGGTTCACGTGGTGTGCACTGTTAATGGCTCATCGAAATATTTCTAGTGAAATAATTGATCATAATATAATTTATACCACACGACGTCAATTTAAATTAGAGAGTAAAATAGTACCTTCTCCTGTATCAGTTGTGTTAAAAGGTAATTGATGTACCGAAACCGGTAGATGGCGGTATATCCAGCCGAATCAGCGTAGCTAAAATGTAACAAATGCAATCAGCGAGAGCAATGGTATTTCCATCGCAAAGCTAAGCTCTGCGATCGCTGCCATGCCTGCCCAGCGCGGCAATTATGGGCATAAGCTCTCCTAAGGGAGACTTATAACCTGCAGTGGACTCTCCAGGCATAACGTTTTTTGTGCGTGTAGGAAAGCTAATAAAATAATTGTGTCTGATTTTTATAGTATATCGACTCGAAAGATAATAAAAGGGTTTTAGATTCTATTTTCTCTGTAATGCTACTTATCTGTATTATATAATTACTATTATATTACGTGGTGTGTGTGTAAATGGCTGAAAGAAAATATAAAAGTAGCAAAAACTGTGTTTATGTATATCGATGGTCACAAATTCAATTGCCGTAAAGGACAATATGTAGATTTACAGGAAGAACAAAAAAAATATATAAACAATTAATTCGTTTTAGTTTAATTATTCGAGAAGCTTTTTTCAATTATGTTCAAGCAGTTGTTTTTATAATCATTATTGAAATTGAATCGTCTTATAATTGAAACTATTAGCAAAAGTCTGAAAAAAACTATTTTAAATTTATTTTCCCATATGTCCCGCATTCCAATTGAATTTCGATATAGTCTTATTCTCAATCGGCGATACAAATGGAAAGAAATGTAATTCACATAATACATATGTATATTCAGAAGAAAAAAACCTTAAACATTATAACACTAGTATTCATGCTAAAGTAAACGATTAACAGCCTTCATCAATGTTACCACTCCACTCTTAGATAAGAGTTAAGTGGGTACATTGAAGATAGTGGGTACATAGAAGTAGATTACTTCTATCGCATTTCCGTATACCGGTTGGTGGGTGAGAATCAGTGAAATTACCTGGTAATGTGACACATAATGTCCTCTTGACGACGCGATTGTAGCCCTCATGACGGTAATCATTTCGAGAACTATATGGATTTGTCCCTAATCATCACGCAGACTATGTATATTTTCTTTATTTATTAATCCTACTAGCAGTATAAAAAGTCGGTTAAGTGCGAGTCGTAGGCTAGAAACCTATTTGGAAAAATAGTTCGTCCGTTACACAGATTACCTTAGCAAATACAATTTTCATTATAAAACTACTTTTAGAATCATGTTGATTGAGATCGATTGAGCGATCTAAGATTGATGCGATTGAGAATTGTTACCTTGCGGTAAC
The DNA here is from genome assembly GCA_020976665.1 of Heortia vitessoides. Classification (NCBI taxonomy): domain Eukaryota; kingdom Metazoa; phylum Arthropoda; class Insecta; order Lepidoptera; family Crambidae; genus Heortia; species Heortia vitessoides. Next base: position 3,591,153 of record JACJUM010002819.1, read on the forward strand.
AGTTTTCTATTCTCGGTAACGTCAAACAAAATTTGTATAGGTCAATAAATCGCATGAATAGTGAACAAGAAAATTAAAGAAAATATTAAATAATTAAATCATCTTCAAGGGAAGCTTTGCTTTGGCGTTTCTAAAACTTCATACATCACCGTTAATTTGTTGTAAGTTTATATTTCTTTATTCTAAGATTATGGTACTATACATTGATGAGACCTGAGATATGTTAGAAAATATTTTATTTTAACTCTTGATTTTTTTGCAACTTTACAAACAAACAAAGAAAACCGTTTAAACAAACGTTTGAGCCATATAAAGATTTTTCAGTATAATTTTTCTTTTTCAAATGTTTGCTGCAACCACCAAGCTTGGGAATTCACAAACTAAAATTTATTTCAAAAAGCCCCCGATAACTTACAAGCCAACACAGTACTAGAATACCATGAAAGAAAAGAGTTATCGTTTCATATGGTTAAGAAACAACTGAACCGCGTAAATATAGCCGACCTTGAACGTAACGAATAAAGCAAGCCGTGAAGTGGCTTTATTGATGACCAATAATTCCTTCCACACGGCGCAACTGAATTACCTACACTGGTTACATAAAACGCTGCATTTGCTCACTAGCCATAAAACCTGAAGGTCGCCATGCAATGTACACGCCACACATGCCAATTTCAGAGGTTAACACAACTTTAATAATTAAATATATCAAACTATATATAATCCTCCCGAAGAAAGGGGGAATTTGCCCATATGGGTGGATATACGACATCTGTCGGTTCCGGTATCTTAGTCGCTTTTTGCGACATCTGTTACAGGGGGAGGTATTATCTACTCAATCGGTACCACGCGGCAAACTAACTTTTTATGAAGTCAGCAAACATGTGCTTGATGATGAACGTGACCGCCGCCAATAGACATGTCGCCAACCTTGTGAACTGAAGATACAATGTCACATTTACCCAGTAATTTTACTGCCTCTTTCACCCTTTAAACTGGAACACCGCAATGCGAACAATGCTATTTGGCGGTAGTAATAGGTGAGAGTGAGGTCCCAATGCAGTCGATCTTTATTTGACCTCTAGTGATAAGACCGACATAAAAATATACATAAATCATATTAAAAAAACCTTGCATAAAAACCGAAACTAAAGCATGGCAGCAAACGAAGATCATTGGGACTATTGCACCGCCATCTGTCGGTTCCGATCACTAAACAAAGGTTAACGACCCCATTATCATTATCAGTCTTATAAATTAACGTGTATTATAAGATACTGCCTAAAATGTTTCCGATTGAAACCAAATAGAAATCATGACCTATCAATCAAGATATGAACATAATCGACAATATATTGGTGTAACACTCAAATCACTGCTTGATCAAGATAAACTTGGTGTATTTCTTTATAGAGTAGATAGACTTATAACGATCAATCCATCGAGTATCTGAACCTGATGAGAGATCAATATCTCTGCAGTCTTGAGGGATAGACAGGTAAATGTATATCGTACATCATGATAAGATATTTTTATTGTAATCCTCCTTTAACATATCTTCGATATTATCTGTTATTCCAGATCAGTATTACAGGTAATTTAGTTCTGGCTTAGATCTTATCGATAATATTTCAGTAATACGAAATCAGTGATTAGAAGTCCACTGCTGGAGATAGGCTACCCCAAAAAAGGGGAATTTTGCCCATAATCGTCGCGCTAGATAGGCGTGGAGACAAACGCAGAGCGCAGCTTTCCCGGCGGGGACTGCTGCCCATCTCCGCCCTATGCTTTTGAGCCACACTATTTTGGATGGGTATACCATCACCTGTCGGTTCTGGTAGCTTAGTCGCCTCTGACGACAACTGGGAAAGGGGGAGTACTATTCTACTCTGCCTATTAGCTATTGGATAAAATAAAATAAAAATCGATCATAATATAATTATTTTAAAATAAAAAAAATCCGATTAAATTCTAACATAGAGGCGAATCTTCGACATAATCCACTACCTGATTTCATTACCGATCCGCTATGACTACTGGTTTGAATGGTTTACATTATTCCAGCATTAGTATTGGAACAACAGACTGTCCAATCTAGACATTAGCCGCTAGATTGGAAACACTCCACTGCAAATTATTGTACTCTATTTGTATTCCAAAGCTGGAATGACAAAGGAATAACGTGAAACGTTTCTGTATTTGTATAAGCTATATATAAGCTTTTATGTGCAGCCAAAATGTGTCAAAAAAGGCACGATTGACTCTATATATGATAGTAAAAGTTGAGTATATCAGACGACGCACGCGACAAGAATAAATACTGTTGATGAGAGCACTTCGAACTATGTATGAGTGAGTTTGAGAGGTTGATTAAAGAATAGTGTGATAAGAGAGCGATAAGGCATAAAAGATGATGTTGTTAAAACAATTGAGGAAGGAATGTTGAGGTTTGGACATATAGAAGACAGTAAAAATCAGAATGAATGCACAAATACTTAGAACGGAAGTGAATGGAAGAGTTAGTTTAGAACGACCTAGAATCAAGATTAAACCCCAATATGCCAAATAAAAAAAAAGTATTTGGTTTATTAACACAATAAATACTGTATGGTAAATCATTTGGTTTAAAAAAAAATCTAACCAGGTAGGAAAAACAATATAGCAGTGTATAAAAATAAATTGCGGATTATTCATGCATTACATGAAAGACTATTCGAGACGAAACCAATTCGGTGTGGTGTTTAAACAGTTGACGGACACAGATCTGAAAGAACTGAGCAACAAAACCTCTAGAAAAAGAATATTCCAGAATAATTACAGTATGTACAGTAAATCGATCGGGCGGTTGGCAACATTCATATATTTGACTCCTGTTTAATTCAGTTGGAGCAGCCGTTTGCTTTGATCGGACGTGAAAGATGTTTTACGAGTAAACGTGTATCGGCGTTGCCAGATTTTTCCGTGTAAATTGGTATCAGTCAAATGAAAAATTCGGATGAAATTAGATACTCAGTTTATTTCATACTAAAACATCGTTTTTTTATTGGACCAGGTCGACAAAAAATAATAAAGTCCGTGGGGGAAAACGTCAAATTAGCAGCGCGTTGCCAATTTTGTGATATGAAGATATTATGCCACAAGACCCAGTAATTTCACTACATCTCTCATCATTCAAACTGGAACACAGCAATGCGCACACTGCTATATGATGGTAGAAATAGTTGATACCAAATAAATAAGGCTGATGATGACATTTGTATCCAGTCTACTTCATGTGAAATTTTATTAGATATGGATGAACGGGTTTGAAGGTTTAGAAGATAACGGCTTGCTTGCTGACCTCATTATATATATATATATATAGGCTTCATCATATCAGTTATTACCTGTCCAGTGTTGGATATAGGCCTCTCTAAGAGGACTAGGGTGCTTCTGCTCATTCCCGCCCGGGGCACTTGATCTACACTATTTAAGATGAATATATCGCCATATGACGGTTCTGGTGCTTTCATAGAATCGAACCCACGACCCTTGGTGCACAAGATAGGATCACTGCCACCTGCGGGATCGAGCCTGTCTATATTATATATAAACTACTAGTTGACAGACGTGATCTTGCCTTAACTATATACCTGTTTATCATGAAAAATATATTGCGACTATAAATAGAGATATAAACTAACCGATCTCTCAAATCAAAGTGTACAAATTAAACAAAAAAATTTAATCGGCAGTTTACAAGATAATCATGGACAAAAACCGTAACACCTAATTTTTACATATAAACAAGATGACTGGAATAATGATGACGTTGTCCTTTTTTAAATTGAGTTATAAACTATTTTTCAAGTTGGGTCAAACAGTACACAGTATCATAAAAAATAAAGTGACAAACATACATCAAACTAAAAAAAAATTACAACAAAATAACAATAATGATAAAGAAAAAATCACTTTATTACAAACCATAATTTTTCACTTTTTAGTTTGATTTTTTTGGTGAATAAATAAAAAAACAATAAGAAATGGAAACTATGTAGACATTACGCAGGCACAGGCTGCGTGTTTTTTTTCGGACTAACCTATTGCTGGACTACTCAGACGTCAATTCCAACGCCACCGAAAAAGAGGGCGGGGCCTCTCATAGATGAGAGGTCCGATGCCCGTATTCATCCTGCGTGCCCCCAAAGTTTCAATTAAATCTGTCCGTCTAAAGTGGTTGTCAAAAAGTCAGAATAATCTTCGAAAGAGTCGGTAACAAACTTACACACGTACAACTAAAGTATGTAAAAACAGTTCAGAACCTTGTTTAGATGTTCATCCCGGACAAAAACCGGGACATGTTATAATTATATATTAAAAAGGTATTTATTTTACTACTGTCATTAATAATTTGAATTGTTGTTAATGTTTAATCGGTTTTGGATATATACTTGTATTCTGACATTTCACTCGGTTTTTGTAATAACATTGTAATTATATTATCATCAATCTTTCATAATTACAACTTATTTTTTGTATATTTTTGTAAAATATTGTAACTTCATTTTTATCCACATAATGTATATTGTTCTGAAATAAATTGAATTCAATCGAATTGAAAAATTGAATTCTCCACCCTAATCGTCCCTTACTGTATACATACTCGTATCTCATACAAAGAAGCAATCCGCAATCAACCCTAGCAGCGGTGCGACGTCGCACGATAGAGATCGTTGATCTAGTTACAAGACCTTGTATCAGAGGCTATTCAAAACATAACAAACGCAAATTGGACTCGTGTCCAGTACACTCGTAAATACACTTATTTGTCCGCACTATGGTAATTTCTTATTAGTATGCGCACGAGAGAATATTACGTTTCCATTGCGAATGTGACGACTGCATAATGGAAATAAAAATAAGGATATCTAGTAACACTAATGGAGTTAATGTCGGAAACTATCTGTATGTATGAGAAGCCTGATGGCGTAGACGGTAGTGGTCCTATCTTGTGCGCCAAGGGTTCGATCCCCACCCAGGACAAATATTTATATAGTGGTATTTGTATTTGTCATGTGTCTGGGTTTTAAATATGTTTATTTAGAATGCTTTAAGCGATTTATCTCGGAGTTAGATATGTTGAAGTGTGAGTGAATTAATTGATTTTTACATAAAAACATATACGATATACAATATGTTACTCAAAAGTAGCGAGTCATTGATAACCGTATGTTTGAACGTAATTAACTTCAACACTATTGTAGTAACTTTTCAAATTGTTTGCACCAGTAGATAGGATAACTAGCGGAGCTCCCTCACTTAGTCCCGGAAATAGTACATTTTTATCTCGTTGTTTCCGTGACTCATTATTGACGGTCCCGATGGCGCAGATGGTAGTGAATCTGTCTTGTGCGTCAAAGGTCGTGGGTTCGATTCCAGGACAAATATTTATTTGATGATATTTATGTTTGTTCTGTGTCCGATTGTTAAATATATGTATTGTGCTTTAAGCAACTTATCACGGAATCAGGTTAATGTATGAGGTGTTGTGGGAATTTATTTATTATTCATCAGTATGTTAGATTTTTAATTTGTATTCTTATAAATTTGAAAGAAATAAACTGAAAAACTACTGTACTATTCCAGAAACTGATTAATAGAAAATTACATCGTCAGCGAGTAACAAAGGGTATATTTCTTCCACATATTCTCACGTTTATATCGGTACCTCACCCACACCCTCACCTCACATTGGCCGTGAAGTACCCGTAGAGTAGAATAGTACCTCCCATTGTGCCAGGTGTTGTAAGAGGCGACTAAGGTACCAGAACTGACAGATGGCGGTATATTCACCCTACAGTGTAGCTTATGTGCACAGGGCGGAGATAGGCAGCAGCATTCTCGTCGCGAAAGCCGCGATCAGCGATTGCCAACACGCTTGCCTAGCGCGGCAATTATGGGCAAAATTACACCTTTTTTGGGGAGGCCCATGTCCAGCAATGGACTTCCAATGGCTGATGTGACGATATTCTCACGGGAAGAATGACAAGTAAAGCCGCGGGTGTTGCTAGTACCTACTTTCGTACTTGATACAGTGGAAAAACAATTTGCAAAGGCGACCGCCGCTCGTAGACTTAATCGAAGTCTAATAACATCCCCATTACAGAGACTAAGAGATACTATATATTCTACTAGATTCAATCTAAACCACTTAGATGCGATCCTACTGATGTGACCTAGTAGGCCATTCAGCGATACTAGATAGAGCACTTAGGCCGTTGTGGTTTGCGAGCCCAATACTGCGTCTCGCGAACTACGCAGTTGGATTATGTTCACGCTCAGTATATAAGATATCAACAGTAATAATTTCAATTGCCGTAAGGGGCAATGTGCAGGTTAACAGGAAGAACAAAAGGAAAGACGAAAGTTGGTGCGTATGAATATGTATGGTATTTATGGAATGGCATCTGGATGAAATTTGGCACAGAGATTAATGGCTTCTATCCCGAAAACATGTTCCCGTGGGATAGATGTGACTTTTTACCGTCGGATTTGGCGTGACCTTTGCACGGTTTAGCTTTCAGGGAGCGACATAGATTTTTTTTTGGGAATAACAAGAGTTTATCACGATTGCGTCAAAGTACTCGCAGAAAAAATCGCAAGCGGAAAACTAGGAAGCTATATTTTACATAGATCAATTTTAGGTAAAGATTTCATATATTTATTCGTAATAATAATCGCTAAAGTTGTAGCTTTATAAAAGAGAAAGATTTTTTTATTTATTAAATCAAATAAATAACTAGATTACAATAATGAATGTCGTGTTATAGCGAACATTATCATCATGATAGCAGCCTCAAAACGACCACTGCTGGACATAGGACTCCCCAATAAAAGGGGAAAATTCGCCCTTAACGGTAACAAGCGTGGTGGCAATCCTAGAGCGTAGCTCTGCGACGGGAATGTTGCTGTCCATTCCCGTCCTGTTGCATTTGAGCTACATTGCTTCGGGTGTATATATCGCCCCGTCGGTTCCGGTACCTCAAGCGCCTATTACAACACCTGGTACATGGGAGGTACAACTCTATTCTGCCGGTACCACTTTTTTAGGGAATATTATATCCGTACTTATATTATAAACGCTCTATAACTACAGCTGTCTATTACTCTTTTACGTATCATCATAATAATCGTTTTTGATGAAATATTTATGTCGACTTAAATGTTCTTGTATCCATACTTCTTTTAAATAATAATAAAATTAGTAATTCTCACATCATTCTTTAGTGGGAAACCTATTCCGAGGACTTGAATTCATACAGCTTTTTTATTACACCATGTCAATAAACAAGCATACCGTCCGCGTGATAAAAAAGCACCCTATAGACGCTTGTGATTTGAAGATATTACATACCCTTCAAACAGGAAAGCGAACACTGCTATTTCGTAGTAGAAATAGCTGTGTGAGAGAGAGAGAGAGAGAGATCAATACAGATGATCTATGTCTCATATATATGTACTACCTAATGTAAATCGGAAAATAAAATCCATTTAGATACAATAAAGTGGCTTTTACAATACGTACTATTATATTATACAGGCAAATATATTTAACATATTGTTTTATATATATAATAGCATATCATGTGTAAAAACACGTGACATAAGACTATAGCCTGAACATGCAGGTAACAACGCAAATTGATTATTTAGCAAATAGGTTTCGCTGGAATCGATTTTGTTTTAATATTATCAAGTCGGCAAACACCGTCACAAACAACGTCACCGCAGCATATGCTGACGTTACCAACGTTGTGACTTAAAGATATTGTACCACATTACCGGGTAATTTTATAATCTCTTTCTCTTTCTCCCTTCGAACGGGACACAGCAATGCGAACGCTGCTGATTGTCGGAAGAAATGGATCAGAATGGCCAATAAAGACGACCTCTGTATGGGGTCTACCTCAAGTTAGTACACTTACGTTAGACGAAATTATGACTGTTACAAATACCAGGTTTCTTCTGTGAATAAACATAACTATTAATATGATGAGAAAGAAATAACAATCAGATATACAAGAGGCAACAAGCGGTGATGGCAGTTATTTGGTCTAATTGAGGAGGTGTAAGAGAAAAATGAGAAACGAATAAGGATAAATTTTGCTTAACATCAGTCTAGATAATTTATTACAGAGGTTCGATATGAAAATAATTTAATCAAGGTATTCTGGGTCTTATCTTAATATAAATAATATAAAAATGATGTATCACAATGTTTGTCCGGGATAAAATTCTAAACTACGGAACCGATTTTAATAATGGTTTGCTTACTGTGTATAGATTGGTTCAATTTTAGAGAAAGGATAATTTATATAAATTAGTGTCGTGGGTTCGACCCCTACCCAGGAGAAACATTTATATCATGATATTTGTGTTTGTTCTGTGTCTGGGTGTTATATATTATAGTAGTCTATTTTTGATTGCTGTGTTATCTGATGTCCGCAACAAAAGTGCTTTAAACGACTTATCTTGAAGTCAGGTCAACGGACTAGATTATTATTATTAATAATAAGATATTCACACAATATTATTTATTATATTCACTCAACATCTCATATATTGACCGGACTCAGTGGTAAGTAACGGATATCAGACAACAGAGGAATCACAAGTTTAATACTTAAATACATATTTTTAACAACGTGACACAGGACCAACATAAAATGATATGATATAAATATTTGTCTTGGGTGGGGATCGAACCTACGATCCTTGGCGCATAAGATAGGCTCACTACCATCTGCGCCATCGAGACCGTAGATGTAGTACAAAAATCAAATTTACATATTACAACAAAACAGTTTACTCTTGTGACTATATTGTATCCAGCAACGTGCTCAACATGTTCTCGAGTGGAAAATCGATTTCCACTAACCGTAGGTTTTGGAACGGTGCCAATTTTAGGGTCGCGGGCTCCAATTGTTGCCTGGAACTGGCTGGGCGCCAACTGATGCGGGTCACACGCTTCCACGGATATTCCTAGTTCGCTTACATTTATTATAATGCGCAAGAATTAGTGGAACACGTGCTTTTATTTACCATTTAATTCTGTTGATGCTGTTTCCGATTGTACACGAACATCGTGCAGCGGAGTTTTCACTAGCACTTATGGTCATGTTCCTTCACCGGTAGGTTTTAGAAACATTATAAAGTGTATTTTATGGATGTTTGTTTTTTACTACTAATATAAAAGATTTTACAATACTATATTTCCTCATGATATTTTAGCTTTCAGATATGTCTGTTTGAGAATAGTTAGAGTTGCTAGAGTTTACAAGTCTTTATACTAATGTATTGCGTTTTAAAACCGTCAATGGATAGTTTTATTATGTCCAGTGAATGAGTGAATGTTTAGAATATACTTTGATATTTATCTTATCCTTGTAATGGAAAATCAATAGCAATAACATTCGTATCACATCCATTGGAAATCCACTGATGAACATAAACCTCCCGTAGGAAGCGGGAATTATGCCCAAAAATGCCGTGCTAGGCAAGCGTGTTCGCAATCGCAAAGCGCAGCTTTTAAAATAGGGATGGTAATACCCATCCCCGCTCTGTGCATATCAGCTACATTGTTTCGAATGGATATACCGCCATCTGTCGGTTACAGCACCATAATCGCCTCTTACGATACCTGGTACATGGGAAGGTACTATTCTACTCTGCCGGTACCTCACAGTTAATAAATAAGCATATTGTCCACGAGTCCAGAATAAGTCGTCATCAGAAATAAACGCTTCCAATTTCTTTATTCATCTAAAATCCGTCTCAAGCAGTAAATAGATATCCGCCCTAGATAACGTTAATTAACTTTCAGTTTCATGTCCCCTCGAGTCTCGGACAAAAACTCAATTTATCCCCGGGACAGCAGCCGCGGCTCGTCAAATAACCCGTCGCGTAGTAACGCAGTGCTGACGGGTGAATCGATAGATATGTTATGCATCATTGCTTTTATATTAAACTAGAGAACATATATTGTGATAAAAAGGATTGAATAATAAAAATATACACATTTTGGATGAAAAACTAGATGGGTATTTATGAGCAATCATCATTACAGCCATTGGAAGTTGCCACTACAGGACATTGGCCTCTAATGGGGAATTTTGCCCATAATTGCCGCGCTGGGCGAACCTGATAGCAATCGCGACGGTGATGCTGCTGCCCATCCCCACCCTATGCATTTGAGCTACACTGTTACGGATAGGTATACCGCCATCTGTCAGTTCTGGAATCTTAGTCGCTTCTTACGACACCTGGTACAAGGTACTATTCTACTCTGCCGGTACCTCTCGGAGTTCTTTAGCAAAATCGAGCAACTCGTTCCCGAAATGCTTCTTGCTTCTTAAGAGTGACTAGCATATCGCAAGCGATAGTTCAAAACCGTATATGAACATAGTTGTCGATAAAGTACATAGTCCAGTTATAAAACACGAAATTTGGACCTTATTGACTAATATTACATACGCGATATTGAAATATCCCCGACGATATGAGAAGTTTGCAAAAAGAGGAAGACGTACGAAGACGCACTAAAGCGGTCAAGTCAGACCGCACATTTTTTTTTAGACCAGTTCGACAAACATGCAAGCAATATCACAAGGATATCACTAGCGCGTTACCAACCTTGTGTCTTGAAGATATTTTGTCACATTACCCAATAACTTCGCTGCCTCTCAGTTCAAATTGGAACACAGCAACACTCAAAGCAATACCTATGTAGCAAAATGTGAGAGAGAAGTACCAATGCAAGAGTTTTTTTTCTAAATATCCAACATGCTTCGTTCAATTCCACGTAGGCAGGTAATCGTTTTGTTTTTTAGTTTATGTTTTCTAGTATTCAATTTTATATTCGACTAACAAATCTTTAGGCCTCGTCTAAAATACTCTTAATGTTATATAAGTTGGTTCGCCGGTTTCTTGCAGGATGATCATCAGATGATGATTTTTTTTAATGTTGTAGTGTAAACTTCACTTACACTGTTTATTTTATAAGTTGTTTTAATTAGACGGACTTCTATTTGATAGAAGACCCCGTCCGAAATATCGACTGAGCATAAATGCACCGTGCATTTTTAGCACCGTCTAGGTTTAGCACGTAGTCCTAGACTGATTTCTCCTAAATAATTAGAATATGATAATTATGACTTGAAATTATAATAAACGATGATGTTATTAAAAATTTACCTTACGGGAAACACAGTTTTTAGCACGTGACTAATATAGAAACAATAAGTGTGACATATGAAATTATGTCAAACAATATTATGTCTGTTGACAATTATAGTACTTGTATTACACACAACATAGAAATCACAAAAATAATATTGAAATACACATTTGCAACACACTCAAATATCATCCTATAAATATTTGTCCTGAATGGCGGTCAAACCACGACATTTAGCGAACAAGACAAGATCACTAAAATCTGCGCCATCGGGCCCATTCTATTTGACATTAGAATATACATTTTTCATATCAGTCATAAATACAATAATGATGAGCTTAGAATTGAGGTGGAATTATGAGATGGTTTGGACATGTAGAATGGATGGATGAAAGTGGAATGGCTGCACAAATATATAGAACGGAAGTAAATGGAATAGTTGGTATAGGACGACCTAGGCGAACATACCTTAACGACGCAGAAGACTTTAATACGTCTTCGAAGGGCCAGATCAGAAGTACTAATAATAAACGAGTGTACATGAAAGAACTTATGCGAGTAAAGGAAGCGAGAGCGCTGTGCCAAGATCGTAGCAAGTAGAGATCCATAGTCTGCCTACCCCGATGGGATATAGGCGTTATGTATGTATGTAATGAGCTTACCTCAGCTGAGCGCAATAAAACTGGTGTGGTATGGCGGTCAGCACGCCTGCGCCGTCACCGGTGTCGTTGTCGCATGCGCACGCGCCGCGATGCTCCATACGCTTAGCGAGCGTCTCGGCATCGCGCACGATCTGCGGACGGAGTTACGATTATCAAACGGCCATTGACCTCACATCTGTTCTATTCTAATACTCCATCATGTGACCAATATCTCATAGTGTACGGTTTATTCCGGAAAGCACGTAAGCTCTGCGCGACGTCTCTTTGAAAAATGAAACTTCTGTAGTGTGGTTAAATTATTATAGTTGCAGTAAGTTTACACAGCTTGCAGCTCACGACTGGTGAACGCGTCAGCGAACAGCTGCGTTTGTCGATCGCCATCGCTGGCATTCGAAATTCATTCATATAAATATTAAAAAATAAAACATTTAATCGTATGTTATCCTATTAAACCGATTATAATAATCTGTTTACCAAAGAATAGTTTATAAGAATTTTATACTAAGAATTAACCCTGTACCAAAGGAGACTGAAGTAGCGAAACCGACAGTATGGTGACAGTGTGACAGTATGACATGGCGGTATATCCATTCGAAACAGTACACCTTAAATACTACAAGGTAAGGATGAGCAGCAGCATCCTAATCGCGAAGTTGCGCTCTGCGTTTGCCTCCACGCTTGCTCAGCGCGGCAATTACTGGCAAATAATCTTCCAGACCTATGTCCAATAGTGGACTTGCTATGGCTGATATGAAGATACTTTAAATTACTACAGTCCAAGATCCCAGAGCGATCAGACATTTTTAATTTTCACACAGATGAAACCATAGGTTCTCATTGGCGTCTTATTTACTTTTAATACCTAACTAGTTGACATGACACATTAAAATTACATACTCATTTTGGTCACCTACCTCACCTGGTACCTGCCCAGTCTCATCTGTGTGAAAAATAGGTGCGATTGCTCAGGGATCATACTGTCCTCAGTAAATTGTATAACATCTGAAGTGGTGATCCGATCAAAAACATACTATAACACGCGTGGAAGAAGTCTTAAAGTCCCACACCAAGCAAACCGCATTTAAATCCATATTAATAGATAGTCGGATCCAAATTTGAAAACGTTGCCAAAACGTTGAGTGCTACAGACTGCAACTTAATAACTTGGCTCGGTTAAATTATAACTTGAAACGTTTGCCAAACTCAAATGCCAACTCAGCATCACAGTGTAACTTGACTTGAAGTTGCAAGCGCTGTACAATTGGCTATACAATAGAGCAACTATCCAGGTGATTTTGAAATCCAATTTAGATAACCACGTAGTAGGCGCCAGAAGACATGGAGGTAGACCACAGAAACCATGGATGAAACAAGTATAGAGAGATATGGAACCGGTAGGTCCAAGAAGGGTGCCTCAATATAAGAAAAGCCTAATCCATATAACAGGAAGTTCCCATGATGAAGACTTCAGATTATTTATAAAGCACATTTCATAGAGCATAAAAATTAATGTCAGAGGAGTCTAGCAATAGGTTCTCGCGAGAGATTTGAGATGGTAGAATAGTGATAGCTGAAATATAAAGTTAATCGAAAATAAATGTTTCTAGTTGACCCGGCAAACGCTGTTCTGCCATATATATTATTACCCTATAATTAACAAATAACTTGCATTAAAAACCTAATGGGGACTACAAATATTTGTCAAGTTGGATCAAGATGTAAAACAGTAAGCAACAAATTTTTAAAATCGCTTTAGTAGTTTAGAAGTTCATCCACGGATAAACACCGTGACATTAAATCTATAATAATATTATAAAACTGAAGAGTTCGTACGTTTGAACGCGCTTATCTCAGAAACCACTGGTCTGATTTCAAAAATTATTTCAGTTTTGGATAGTGTAGTTATCGATGAAGGCTACTATACCCCCAAGGTCACTAAACCACGCGGACTGCTGGTTATATATTAGCCTATTTTACGTAATTATCGTAATTTTAGGTAATTTATTTTAAAAAACTAGCACACCGATATTCAAAATATTTTTTTTAATTAATTGGTAACAAATATAATATTATTAATATATACATAATATATATTATTATTATGTAATAATAATAATAATAATTGTAAAAAAGTATTCACTGAATAACTCATACCTACATATTTAAACTTAATTTTTTAATCCTCTGAGTAGCCACTAGAGTTCAAATATATGATGAGTTTATTAAACTATACGTTTAATAAACTCATTACAACAAACGATTAGTTTTGCTTGTGCAGCACTGATTACATAATCGTCTCGGAACCTATAAGTCGGCTAAAACCTTGACGTTTGCCCTCAGACCTTCATTTTGAAGGCACGTAGTGTTTACTTTTGAATATGATTATAGGAACTGGTAGGATTATAGAAAAAAAAACTATTATAGAATATAATTAAATGCTCATATTGTTCTAATGCTTATAATAAAAAAAATACGACGAATTAATTTGTTAATACAAATCACACACATAAAAAGACGATTTTACAACGAATATTTTTAAAAAATAAAAATTTTATTTTCTATTTCTTTATTTAAACTGTAAGATAATTCGTCAATGGCAGTGCAATGCCACGTAAGTAGCAGTTGCAAAAAAATTTGAAAATTCAATTAGAAAAGACGGAATATGGTCCCTATTCACTAAAGTGACATTTAAAAGGGATGTTTAAAGTAAGTGTCAGTTGCAAATAAAGTCGAAAATACAATTAGAAAAAAAATGCAAATGGGCTCTACTGGCACGTGTAAAACAAAACTAGTCATGTTAAGCAGTCAGTACAGGTTAATAATAACAACTCTTACTTTATGAGTACGTTTCCCGTCGATAGCAACTACAAAACCAACGCCGCAAGCTTCGTGCTCGTTCTGAGGGTCGTACAAGCCTTGCTTGGGCGGCCCTTCCCACTCCATACCTGGCAAAAAAGTATAACCATTAAAACCCTAGATAATTTATATGACGGACGACACAGAGGGCAGTGTTTCTAGCTTCCATGCCTAAATATATAAAGATGATTGTGTTTATTCTATGTCGGAGTGTAGAATATATGTATTTATGTATTATATCCTCTGTTGACTCATGTCCAAAACACAAGTGCTCTAAGCGACTTTACAAAATCAGTCAATGTATGAGTTGTTACTTGAATTTATATATTATTATTTATTAGTGGTGGAAATAGATATCTACGCTCTGATTTTACAAACCCAACAACCACTGCCAGTGGCGCTGCAATAGACGTTTAAACTGTCCAGCATTAGGTTCGTCCGGAAAAAAAACGTATCTATAAAACCATGGGCCAATACTTATCCTATTTAAATAAATTTTAGAAAATATCGTTTTTTTTCATATTATATAAAATTTCACCCATCTAAACATGTTGGAAATAAACATTGCATGAACCTAATCTCTCGGTTTTTTTAAGTAAACGTGAGAAAGTCAAGCGTTATGTTAACTTAAACTACTTGACATCTATTTTTTCAGTCAGAAATATTTTTGACAATCAACAATTATCAATTCAAACATCTATGGCATCTTTATTCATTGTATAGAAGTGCGAATAAAAAAAGCCGTAATATGGATTGTTAATCGGGTTAAGCGAGACAGACGCGATGGTGAGCCTTAATAATATACAATGTACGTAATGACAGAAGTGTATGTGGCCACGGTGATAAGTCGCTCACGACAAACAATCAATCAGGTCCATTAGTTTACCTACGCGACTCAGTGTCTCACCGTCAAACACACGTACACAAATTAAAAATGCAAAACTAATTCCTGTTGCATTTTATATAATGACACTACACATTATTAAGCAAAATTCTCCTGTCCTGGTCTACCCTGATGTTAATTCCAGTGCTACCGCAGGGATGGACGAGGCTGTTAATTAATTAACAATCCTATATTATTCTCCGTGGTTCGGGTGGTTCAGAGTGGGATCGGCTGCAATGACTCGAGGCTGGCTCTGAGGCCGGCTCTTGTCCCGCGTGGCCGTCAAACCGCAAAAGAGAAAGACTGAGTGTTCCCAGATACACTATAGTAGTCGATATTCGCTCTAAGGGAACGGATTGCTCGCGTTCGGCGATCATGGTGATATGCTTTACAAAAAGAATGTATGTGAAGTGTTCATGAATGTGGAGTACCATCCCTCACTCGCCCTCCAGTGAGATGGCACTTATAGAACTTATGTAATCTTTTTCAAACCATTTTCAAACATACTTTGTACTCAAGTAAAAATAACAATTTTTATCGCCATAAGCAAAATTATCATTATTAGTAATAATAATATGTAACTTGCATGTGTGATCTGTAATTATTTACCGATAATTGCTTTTACATGGCAGTATACACAGTTAACAATGTTGTCATGATTTTTATTTAAATATATGTACTGTTAAGTATTTGGATATCACTAATACCTTACCAGACTTAACATCTATTCCAATGCAATAAATATGTAATGATGAAGATTTATAGACCTAGCCACTGTATAAGTATAAAGTACGGAATGGATTATATTGTGATTTTATAATAATATAGTGCCTAAATTATAATAACACAGGTTATCATTTATATAGCTATAAAGTACTGGAATCATAAAAGAGATACAGCAGGCAAAAGCTAGTTATCATGAAATTGTGATCCTGCTACCAATGGAATATCAAATAAGTTTCTTTCACTATGTAATATTTGTAATTACTTACTTTCTATACTGTGTATGCTTACAGTTGACATTGATGGATAGTAGTAAACTATTGATGGGTTAATTGCAGAAGGATAAATATTATGAGATCATAGAAACGGACATTTTTAAGTAGTATGCTTCCCATATTAAAATCATTCTTCTGTAATAATGTTAGGATAGGAAATAATTTTAAACTGATGATTTGAGAAATTAATCTTGTCGTTAATAAGGACTTTTAATTTGGGCTACAGAAAAACCCAACTACTATTATAAATGAGAAAATGTGTTTGGCTAGATATTTGTTACTCTGTCACGGCCAAACAGATATGGTTAATATTTGACACTGAGATTATTGATAGTCTAGAATAACACCACCTTACTAATCTAATTTTTACACAAAGAAGTATTGTAAGGAAAAGATCTAGCTTTATTTTTCACTAAGAAATCAGCACAATTTCAAGCACAGTATAGCTGTTAGAGAGTGATGTAGACTTTCCTCCCATTAATAACAAGAGTTCCTCAAAAATATACAATAAAGTAAAAACCTAGTTACCAAGCTATTAATTTAACATTAAGCAAGTTCTTAATTCTTCATAGATTATACAATTATTTTTTTATTCACAAGTATTTATTGTAAGGTTAGAATTGGAAGCTGGATCTGGATCTGCCTGCAGTACAGATTAAACAGAATTTAATTAAAAATATTTTTATTTTTTAAATATTAACACTCATTTAATGGATTAAAACTAGATATACAGTTTATCAATACAATATTGAATATATTCTGTAATTTCAAGTCTTATATTAATTTTATATCTAAAAAAATACTGTAAAGAAAAAGATCTTAAGTATCATTCCAATTCAAACACTATTCTCTCATTCTAGATAATAATAAGTATTATTGGTTGCAATGACCTCACAAATCAATGACCTCTAGTGACAAAACAAGTTTTTGGTACATTGAACTAATCACTTGATGTTTATATTAATTGTTTATATCATGACATTGGCTCATGGTAATATTGCTGTAAATTGTTAACAATATAAAGAATTCTTTATTTTTAATATTTAAGTCAAAAATATTGATTTATCATTTGAATATAAAGAAATAGGCTCTTAAATAATAACTTTAATATTTAAGTTTATTATTAAATGTTTTAGTCAGTTTTTTTCAGCACACACAAATGTCCATCCTTTAAACCAAAATATATTTTTAATAAAATAAGCAAAATAATATTATTCATAAAGTACTGTACGCAGTTGCTGTACATAGTTTTTCAATAAGAAATTTCGAGAAATATACAGCAATTAAGTAACTATTGTACCTATATGTTCTAAACTTACTGATTGTTAATTTAATCACAAAATAAAATTCAAAAACACGAATTTGGTGATCTGAATAAATAAATATATACTATTTTTAATAAAGGCCCAGATTTAGACTTCCCACAGAAAGAGCGCAGTCCCCCTAATATTAAACGAGATCAATTTCCTCTTGAACCAATGTTGATAAAGTCGAATGTAATGAATCGAGTATAAATAAGTTCATATTCATAAACCCAAATATTACAGAACCCACGTATGCTTACACGTGGACGAAAGACTTACTAATTATACGGTCCACTACAGAACAGTGAAAATATTTTCAATGTGAACAAAAAATAATATCGTATCGTACCTCAGAATAAGATCTTAAGATTCTGAAAATTGTTTATTTCCGTTAAGCACTACGGAATCTTCGCAATTTCACACACAAGTGTAAGTAAGTATATTAATAGTTCGAAAAAGAGACAATTTAAACTGGAACACTGAAACCGGTAATTCGTAGTGACTGCTCTACAGACGACTACGACGACCGGCGGTGCGCGATTGACTGACTGACTGAATGATTTAATTGTGGACTGACAATTGGAATGAAGTATACTCAATGAATGGTGAACTACGTTACGTTCCAAAACGGAGTAACAGTTATAAAAATAACGAAATAAATATTTTACTAGAATGGTAATGAAAATCTAGAATTTAGTGAGCATCTGAATATGAAGTATATACATATTAAGTAAATTTAATATTGTTTGAAGTTTTTGGCATTCTAAATTTATTCCTTTGTAAGAACATAAAGTCATACTTGTCTATGGTAGAATCAAATGTCACTGGCTTATATGTCTCATCTGACATTGACACTGTCAATTTGACAGTCTAACTTTGTAGCGCGAAAGTGTAAGACGTACAAACTGCGCGCTATAGAGTTACGAAATATTTGTCATTCGTTATTAATATCACTATTGCGAAAATCGTAATTTGAGGTCAGTTTTCAATATTTACATTTTTTATAGTTAATTTGTCCCAAAAACATTCAATCGAGAGTGATACAGCTGCGAATAAAAGTTAAAAAAGTTTATTATATTTCGAAATAGAGGTATATTGCATGCTTGTTTAATTTGTCTGTTTTGATTAGAAAAAAATATGAGTTTAAGCCGTTTGAGAAGTGTCGTCAGGTATGACCTTTTGAAAGCCTCTTCATCTAGAGTGGCTATTTCGAAAGTTTTGGGACCTTGTACTAAGGATGTGAGCACCAGCAGTACTCAACTGGGTAATGTTGCTCAACACAACACTAAGCCAGATTGGAACAGAGCTGTGAGTGAGGCTGAGAAAATTGTTGGATATCCGACATCGATCCTGAGTTTGCGCTGGGTGTTAAGCGACGAAATTGCGAACGTCGCACTACACCTGAGGAAACTTGTAGGGAGCAATCATCCGTTGCTGAAGACGGCCAAGTAAGTGAATTTGTACATGTTTTACTGCTACTGAGACATTAATTTTTGATAGGCTATATATCATTTATATAATTAAATATTCTTTAGTGTTTAAAGTGATTTCAAAATTTGTTATAGCACTTACAATCCTAATGTATATGTTGTGACATACCTTTTATAATCATACTCATCTACAATTTAAGATAATGAAGCATATGGTTTCTTGAGAATATAATATGCTTAATAAGCTCAAGACTGGCAAGTCAACAAAAAAACGGATATATACAGTGTTTTGTAATATTTGGATATATACCTATCTACTATTGTCATGTCATCTAGTATTGGTACTGTAATACCAGTTTGTACATGTTATGAATGTAATTGTATTTCTTAATATTATTTTAGAAATCAGTAATTATTTTTAATATATTTTGAACCAAAAATCTTTATGCCTGTATTTATTACCATGATACAAAGCATTTATTGGCGTGCATTTACTAAGTTTACTGCTATAGGAGACATTGTTTCCAGGAACTTAATTTACAATGGCAAGAACAACATGCAGGCATGGGGCCTCATCGTCCTGCTGGTCTCTAAGGCAGCTGGCCACAGCTCCGAGATTCCAGATATGGAGCAGGACAAAGCTGCTGGTGTGCTGCATAGGTAAAAAATTAACTTTACTTTTTTAATTTTCTAATGTCATGTATGCATTGCATAAATGTCTTCCCTTGTGAAATTTCGTTAATTTCAAATTATTTTATTTTATTAGTCACAATAGAAATATTTATTATCCATTTTTTTAAAAAAAATGGATAAAATTTAAAAAGAATTTCTATAACATCTCTATACAAAAAATGCTACTAATTATAGTAATTGTTAATCATAAATCTTTCTAAAGAATTGTTTATGTTCTTCTGTGAAAGGCTAGGCTCACAATATGTAAAATACGCTGCAATATAACACTATGCTGTACGAATAAAAAGATCGTAAGATCGTTAGTAAGTAGTTCCGAATTTCCCGGCAGCCAACGCGCCCTGGCCGAGGTGACGGAGATGATTCGTACGTCGCATTTAGTGCACAAGGGCCTGGTGAACATGAACGCGCGCCACCATCAACTGGTTGGGGAGCCGGACGACATGATGTTCGGCAACAAGATCGCGCTGCTCAGCGGTGACTACTTGCTCGCTAACTCTTGCTCAGAGCTCGCCAACTTGAGGTGAGTGGAATTTTAGGAACACTGCATTAATGGGACAGAAGACGATCGTGTTAGATCGAAGTGTCGATTGGTCAGTCAATGTGTTCCTCTCTAGGTGACAGAGAGGACACCAGCTTTCACAAATAACCAAAATGCATAGTGCCTTAAATTATTTTTGCAATTTGTGACTGTCCAAGTCGTATGGAGCAGACTTATAGAAAATATTCTTTAACATTGATGTTGTTCATGTTTTTTGAGAATTGGTTAACGTTATGACAACCGTTTGGAGTAACAAAGATGTTATGTCAATAATGTATACACATTTAATAACTACTCTCACTAGACAAGATATTTTGTGTTAAGTTATTCCTGAAAGTATTAGACTTGTATGTCTTGATTGTTCAACTTTCTTATTCACGAATTATTTAAATTCACGTTTACATAATTTCCTGCTGTTAATCAGATTTATAATTCGCTACTTTCTATTTGGAGAAATAAGAAATTTGCTTTGAGGAACCCTCAAGTTAATTGTTTATAGAATGTTTTTTTTAATAATAAATTCCTGACTTTGAGATGAGTTGCTTAAAGGACAACAGAGGAGCCCGAATCGGACTTCAGACAAAAGAGGAATCTCAAATATCATCATCATCATACCAGGCGTTAAAAGTTCAATGCTGAACATAGGCCTCGGGTCCATAGGGGGAATTTTGCCCATAATTAGTATTACCTTAGTCGCCTCTTACGACATCTGGTACAGGAGGAGCTACCATTCTAATATATCGGTACCCGCTCAAAAACATAATACTTAAATACTTATCTAACACCCAGATACAGAACAAACATATATGCTCATCATGTAAATGTTTGTCCAGAATCAAACCCACGAACTTTTGGCGCATAAGATTAGTGCTACGGAATGCGCCATCGAGGCAGTTTTGATGTTTCGTGCATAAAATTGTTTAAATGAACAATACCAATGTTATAATACATGTAAGGTGAGTTTTCTCCTCATATCCGCAATAATATAATTATCTTTGAAGGCTGGAAAAGTACTTAGCTTGCGTTATTATCTGGTAAAATATAATTAAATATTGTCTTCTATGGAAACTTTATAACGTAATTAAAAATTAAATAATCAATTCTAGTCACTGACTTAAACGAGACAACAATATAAAACTGCCTAAATAGTTAATTAGCATTAAATATCAAATTAATTAATGACTTTATTGTAGTGTAGAAAGAGTGATTGTAAAAGAATAACTAATATAAATTTACTGTCGATGCCACATGCAAGAAGTTAATCCACACTTTCGCCGTTAATACAATTTTAAAAATTTAAAAGTAAAAGCAGAATCTAGATAAATTTTAACAGTAGCATGTAACGGATGTTCTAACGAATAACTTAGGCTAATTTTATTATTTATTGTTCTCACTGAATAATAATTCTCGCGGGTGAAACCGCGGCTGCTAGTCGAAAATGATGCGCGTGCGCAAATGCAGCGTAAGCATGTAGATTTAAATATTGCGCAAAACTACGGCTGCTATTTGTCGCATAAATAAATAATAAAAAACAATAATGTCGATATATGTGATATACATAAATAGTTATAGTTCCCTGGCTCGCTCAGCATCTCCTTTTGCGAATCAGTAATGCTCGAGAAAGGTCACTGTGCCACGCTTTCCGGCTGATTGTCCTCGCCGCTACTACAGCCGCCGGGGTAGGTCTGGTCCGATGTTTTGGACGAGGATCCATCGTTACAACTCTATGCAGGGCAGTGTTCGAGCATTTACTACTACACGGAATCCTCGGCCGCCCCACAATGGTGGCATTGCGCCGACTCCTCCCTGCCTATCCGGTGTAAATACTCCCCGAAGCAGTCATGTCCGGGTATCTGCGCTAAATAGCAGGTCACCCGTCCACTGTTCGTCAGCCAAGCCGTAAAACTCTTACGACACCTGCTACAGAAGAAGGTATTACTCTATTCTGCTGGTACTCCGTGACTCTGCGCAATTTCTATATGTGTCGGTTTTAACATACCTTTTCTTCCTGCCAGTAACTGCACATTCTGTGTTAACTCTATACACGATACAAACAAAATTACGTGAACTTAAACAATATTCCTCCTTTCTTGGGGAGGCCTATGTCCAGCAGTGAACTTCTAATGGCTGTAATGATGATGATGATGATGATCATGAAAAAATATGGATATATACAGTAATTGCATTTAGATTTTTCTATTGTGCCCTGAGCCTTGACACAGTATTCAGTATAATAACAATTTAGAACGCAATACTGCTGTGACGCGATCACGTTTCTCTTTATAACTACGAGTGTAACGTAACGTTTAAGTAATCCCTTATGTTTTGGCAGCACATCGAATATTATTTTGAACAAGCAAACCACCCGACTTCGTAAGGTAACGCTACCTAAGTCGGAGCGGTCAGTATGTCGTAACAGATTTGTTGTGAAGGGCTGTAAAAAGTTACGATGCGTGAAAGGGGCGGAAGGGGTTCCGATAACGCGTTTTTTTTAATCACCATATCAGTTACGTCCACTCTTGGTCATAAGCCTCTCTATTTCCGCATATTTTTAAGATTTTACACCCTTCTGCATTCAAGGGCATTACAGTATGAAGTCACTTCGATCTTGCAGAATAAAATATAAGTGACGTACGGAATCGATGGATTCCCCGCAAAACTCATAGGATTGCATGGTAAATTTGAATTGTCTAGTATATTATGAACGCCGTAGGGTAACATTATATTAAAATAGTACCTATTTCTGTACCAAGTGTCGTAACAGGCGACTAAGGTACCGAACCCGATTGATAGCCGAAATAACACAGCTTAAATACTACAGGGTGACGATGGGCAGCAACGTCTTCGTCGCGAAGTTGCGCTCTACGATTGCGCAGAAATTATGGGCAAAAATACCCGTATCTTGGGGAGACCTAAGTCCAGCAGTAGACTTTCTATAAAAGACATGATGATTATTTAAAAAAATGCTTTGTCTATACCTTCCTTTTTTCCCGACAGTTACAAACACAGATTTAAGAATTATCCAATTTTATGCGGCCGTTTTAGAGGCAAGGACCTTACATTACGACAATCTACTTTTATTTATATATATGTATATATAAATAAATGATTTATCTGTAATAATATACACACTCAATTGCTCTCATCCTGCCTTTAGAATTTCAGAGTTAATAAACTGCAAAACACGATTACGGCACTGACAAGTTTTACAACAAACACAACAACAGCTGGCCCGACTTAAATCTATTCTATTATGATATTAGGCGAGTTAGCTTTGATTTTACAAATAAAGAAATTACCTCGATTTTTTTTTGTTATACCTGTAATGCATACTAAACTATTTTAAACCGCTATTAATGCAGATGCATATTCAGATGACGTTTTTTAAAAATTAGATAACAACACGCTGTTTCTAAAAGCAGTTTTTGTGTTGGTGATGAACATATGAACATTAGTAAACATTATAGTACATTGTTATACTGAATTCCGAAATACATAATGTGTCCCATCGGGGTAGACAGAGACTATCGATCTCCACTTGATACGATCTT
This sequence comes from Heortia vitessoides, assembly GCA_020976665.1. Classification (NCBI taxonomy): domain Eukaryota; kingdom Metazoa; phylum Arthropoda; class Insecta; order Lepidoptera; family Crambidae; genus Heortia; species Heortia vitessoides. The sequence goes on from JACJUM010002819.1 coordinate 3,615,286, forward strand.
TGTAAACCTCTCGCTTCCCTTATTCGTATTAGTCCTTTCATGCACGCTCGTTTATTCTTGGTACTACTGACCTGGCCCTTCTTTAATATCTATCTGGTTAAGATAGTTTGCCTAGGTCATTCTGTACCAACTATTCCATTCACTTCAGTCATTCTACTTTCATTCATCCATTCTACATGTCCAAACCATCTCAACATTCCTTTCTCTATTTTTGTCACTGTTTGTTGGCTTTTTTAAAAAATTTGATTGATGATGAATTTTACTCAATAAAAATTAGTCTATGACTCTTAAGATTGTCATGGTCATGGGTCAATTAAGTAATATTGTATGTAAATCTAAAGTTATAGAAAAAAAATATTGTTTGTGTTGACGAATTGTAAGTGCCTATGACAACCTATTTGAACAAAACATTCTGTATTTAATACAAAATTATACTAATACTTGTTTTAAAAACAGTGTTGAATACATTTCAAATGTATTCGTAAACTACCTACCTGTTCTTGGCCGTTTCATAGCGGCGCGTAAATCATCAAACTGGTTCCACGATCATTCATTTTGTAATGTCCACATTGCATAAGAAACGCGTAACTTTGAAAGTGAAAGCCGCTATGGGTTAATTCTAGTCTATAGCGATGCGCCAGCGCAACTATTGTAGAACTAATCGTATATTTTAACTAATGGTATAATTTATTGTAATAAGATTTTATGAGCAGATAAAATGTGTCAAAATACGACTGGCTGTTCATAGAGGTGTGTTAGTTCCAACACTATAATATGGTAGTGAATATTGGGTATGGCCGAAGAAGTATACGCATAGAATAAATGCTGTTGAAATGAGATCACTCCAAAGTATGTTGGTATGGTGTCAGTTCGAGAGATAAATTGAATAATAATGTAATTAAAGATCAATGTGCTGTAAAAGATGATGTTGTAACAACAATTGAGAAAGGATGACAGCAGAATAAATTCCCACAACATCTCATACATTGACCTGACGTAGTAAGTCGCTTAAAGCATTTGCGTTACGGACGTCAGACAACAGAGGAAACAAATACATATAATACTTATATATAATCTATAATAATATAACTGCACAAATATATAGAGCGGAAGTGAAAGGAAGAGTTGGTATCGGACGACCGAGGCGAACATATCTTAACCAGGTAAAAGAGGTATTAAAAAATGGTCAGGGTCAGGTAGAAGTATCAAGAATAAAAAAGCGTGAGTGAAAGGAATGGATGCCAGTAAGCAAGTGGAGAACCATAGTCAGCCTAGGCCGATGAGACACAGGCGTAATGTATGTACTCGTATTGTAATAAACATGCATTAATTAAAGGCTTATGTACATGCTTACCAAAAGCATCCTTAAGCGAGTGACGTAAGGTTGCAAATGATGAACACCGGTCTATACTTTCGACACTCGTAAGTGTGATTGTTAAAATCGTGTTAATTCATTATTATCGTGTACTTATGTATTAATTATGTGTAATAAAACTAAATTAACGGATGTGTGCAGTTTATTTAAAATTTTTATTTCCGGTGGCTCGACCTTTTTGGATGTTCTTATTCTAGTATGAATAAATAATTCTCACGAAATCTCATAAAATTGATCTGACTACGAGATAAATAGCTTAAAGCAATAGTGTTGCTGACATCAGACAACAGAGGAATCACAAATGTATTACTTAAATGCATACATTCCACACCCAGACGCAGATAAAATACAAATATAAATAAACATTTGTCTCGCGTGGAGATCGAACCTACGACCTTTGACGTACAGGATAGTATCACTACCGTTAGTGTTTTATTGTATTGTTTATTAGTTAATCTATACAATAGTTTGAATCATTATCATATCAGCCATAGAAAGTCCACTGCTGGACATAGGAGAACGGGGGATTTTTTCCCATAATTACCGCGCCGTACAGGTGTGGTGTTAATCGCACCTTCGCGACGAGGATGCTGTTACCCATCCCTACCCTGTTTTATTTAAGCTGCGCTCTTTCGGATAAATTTGCCATCTGTTGGTTCTCGACCTGGTACAGACGGAGGTACTATTCAACTCCGCTGGTACCTCACGGAGTAGTGTGACAGGGGATGACTAATTGTTTACCACTGACTATAGACTCACAACTTACCTATTTCTATCGGACTTTGTTAACGATTTAAATAAGTCCAAGTTACTTTTCATAACGTCAGCTACCAGTGCCAGTCAAATCGGTACCGCTTTTTTAGAGTTTAGCCGGAACAAATAGACAATATAAAATGTTTGTTACATATATATTTATTTGCATAATATTTATAATATAAATATAAATAAATGTCTGTTTCTTCTCACTTAAATTTGTATTACTCGAATCACATCAAAATATTCTTTACTAGCTGTGCCCGCGACTTCGTCCGCGTGGAATAGTTTTTTGGGTACCATACCTATTTACTTCAAATTATATAAACTTTGAATGTCACGTTTATTTATATCGAATCAATGGCCTGAAAAATAAGTTTTAAGTTTCTAGCTCTAAAAATAGCGATCCATGCAAACAACTTTTCATCCCCCCTTGCAACCCCTTACAACCCTTATTTCGAGTTCAAAAATAGCCTATGTCCTTTCTTAAGGTCTAAAGATTGTCTATGCCAGATTTCATCAAAATCGGTTGAGAGGTTTAACCGGGAAAGCGTAACAGACAGACAGACAGACAGACAGAGTTACTTTCGCATTTATAATATTAGTAGGGATTTTATATAGGCCTATTACAAGCACATTCGAATCTTTAAAAATAATAAATAAATCAATTTTAATTCGAAATATGAAATACTAAATGTTAATTTATATAATTATAATGCTGGTGACCATAAGAGTCATCTAACATAGAAATTAGGCCTACCTTATACTAGTCTGCCGACACCAGACGGGTCCTAAAACTAAGTATAATGCAGGTTCATTACACGAGCCACCAGAAAGGTAACTACAAGAATAACAATTAGTGGTGATAATTCGTTGGTGGTGCTAGTGATAATTGACTAGTCGCCTGCTCCGACTTCGTCCGGGTACACACAGCAACAGATTAACTTTGCCAAATATGTCGAAACTTTACAATCGATGTTAATCTATAAAAGGAGCCCCATTGAGTTCAAAATTAACTGTAAAAAGGACGGATTTGGGAAGCTAGATCTGTTTTTACCGTGCATAATAAAATTACACCCCGTTGACCCTTAACCTTGAGTCTATTATTAGTAGTACTGGATACTTTTTTAATTATCATGCATACACTACACTTGCACCTGTGAGAATCTTTCAGCACCGTCAGATAAAAAAAATATCTTTGTCATATTCTAGATAATCAATTTTCAATAATAAATTATTGCGATTATTTATTAAGATATAAACTAGCTTTTCTGAATGAGCAAAATTAGATTCATATCAGTATACTTGTTTAAAAGTTCATTCCGGACAAACAACGTGGTGCGAAATGATAAAATATTAAAATATGTTTTAATAGAAAAATAATAAAAATTCTGCGCAAAACAATCTTTAATATTTTTTTTTTTTTTTTTTCGGCTGAACCTAGTGCTGGACTACTCAGACGTCAATTCCAGCGCCACCGAAAAAGAGGGTGGGGCCTCTCATAGATGAGAGGTCCGATGCCCGTAAAATAATCTCGCGTGCCCCGCAGCCGCGACCGCGCGTTAGCGCGGTCGCACTGGGCCGCGATGGCTCGCGAGATTTAAGCGGGACCGACGGCGTGTCCGAGGGCGCCTCTAGAGGCTCGACCTAGGCTCGGCCGCCGTCGTTACTATGGATGAATTAAAGCAAAAGAGGACGGACAGATTGAGCCCGACAGCCCTAGGGCTGTCGGTTATCGCTCGTAGGTGTAGGGACTTCACGCGTTCGCCGGCGAACGCGGTGTACCGCTCTGTCTTTAATATAATTCTGAATGCTGCCTTACTGTACAGCTTTAAGTAAGATTATAAATCAAAATACTCCATTCAGCTGAGAGGTACCGGCAGATTAGAATAGTACCTCCTTCTGTACAAGGTGTTGTAAGAGGCGACTGAAGTACCAGCCAGAACTGACAGATGGCGGTATATTCATCCGAAATAGTGTAGCTCAAGTGCAGAGGGTGCGGATGGGCAGCTGCATTTCCGTCGCGAAAGCTGCGCTCTGCCATTGCTAATACGCTTGCCCAACGCGGCAATTATGGGCAAAATTTCCTGTTTCTTGGAGTGGTATATATCCAGCAGTGGACTTCCAATGGCTATAATGATGATGATGAATTCTTCATTGGGTATTTATTATATATAATTTTGGAGGAGGAGCGAAGTTTAGTTTACCAAGGTGTCTGTCCATCCCGTCTGTTTTATTATTTTTATTATTACACCAGGTCGACTAACAAGCACACGCCTGCACGCTTTGTAATAAGCGTTATCGCAGGCTAGAGATGCTAGTAATATCACTAGGATATCAGCGCGTTGCCAACCTTATGACTTGGAGATATTATATCACATAACCCAGTAATTTCACTGCTTTCTCGCTCTTCAAACCGAAACAAAGAAATGCGATCACTGCTATTTGACGAGAGATAGGTGAGAGTGAGGTATCAATGGCCTTTTGTATGAGATCTATCTCATGGTATTCCGCCATGTTTCGGTTCCGTTACCTCAGCCGCCTGCTACCGGAGGATATCTAGTATGAAGTTTTACAATTGTTAAACCCGAACTTGCCATTACCTGAAGTTAATAGAGTCAATATATCCTGTCACTATGATGAGCAATGTCCTCTTCCATTGACTGCGTACATTAGCAACTTTCCATATGACATCTCATCTGCATTCAGTGGCGACGATACGTTAATGTGGCTAGACGTGTCGCCTGATGTTTATGGAAATTACTTGACAAAGGAAAAAACCCGCCATGTGCGAGAGAGACTCGCGCACTCCTGGTTCCGTACAAATCTGTAGTATATAAATGAAAGTTTGCTCATCAAGACTAATAAATTTATAATAACCAAATATATATATATATATATATTTTATGATAATGATATAGGACAAAAAAATATTGTATTCGGAATTTTGCCACACATGCCAAACATGCCAATTTCAAGATTCTAGGTCAACTGGAAGCAACCTTTAGGTTTTAATTCCATTGCGAGTAGTTGTGAGTTTGAAAATATGTTAAAATTGCCGTTTCTTTTAAAAGTATTAACTTTGAAGTATTTTTTTTAAACTAAAACGCATTATAGACCTATGTATTTGATACAAATTACAATTATACTTCTACGCGTTCACAGTGGTAGTAATTTGAAAAGTATGATGTAACAAAAAATTTTAAGGTTTTCAAAATTTAGACATGAGATATACCTTACACAATGTATCATCTGTATTGATAGGTACCACCCTTATACCTATTTCTACCGCCAAACAGCAGTGTTTGTATTGCTGTGTTCCGGTCTGAGGAGATATTACGAGCGTCTATAGGCTGCAGAGGTCAACTATCACGTGGATTGTAGCTTATTTGACGACCTTTTCTAATAAAAAAATCTAAACATGTGTAACGTTGTTTCATGCCATGAGAAGTACCCTGTAGGTTTTAATTCCCTTGCGCCAATAACGGCTGGTTTTCACAGCTTCAATGCACATTATATATGAGTTTCAGCTATACCCCCCTTTTTTTAAAAAAAAGGGTAGGGATAGACAGACTGGCAACAAAGTATTAAGGGTTCTGTTTTTGCGGTGCGGAACTCTAAAATTCGTTGGTTGATGAAGTATTATCATTATGACTCATCGCTCGTATTATCTATCCCTGAGGTATCAAGAATGTCACCACACCTAGAAATAGCACTGCACCTCGCACACTTCAAACCAGAACGGTTGAAATAGGCGAGGTACCAAACGCTTCGCAAAAGAAGTCTTAATAACTGGTAATGGTAATTTCGGAACTCTGTTTTTCGCCAAATTTTTATGTTCATCCATTTTACTGCTTTTTTATGGACAGTAATACAGTGTAATATATTAGTGCTAGCTATGCGCCTGTCTTGCTTTTACATAACGTCGCGAAGTATGTATAAAGTTCATTGGCCATCTCTGCCAATGAACTTTAATTTTTATATAAGAATTTTTTTTATTCTAGTAAAATTGTAAATGCGAAAGTTTGTGAGGATTTTTTTTATATTATGAAGTCAGTAAACAAGCATACGGTCCGCTTGATGGTAAATTTGAATGCAGCCTATATATATAGACGCTAGTGTCATCATTTACTAACGCGTTGACAACCTTGTGAATTCAGTTCACAGGGTTGTGGACGCGTTATACTATGTCACATTTTCCCAGTAATATCACTGCCTCAAATCGGAACACAGCAATGCGAACACTGATATGTGGCCAACCAATGCCTTTGTAAGAGGTCTGCCTAATGGTTGGATGTATGTCACACCGGAACGGCTTAACAAATCGGAATGGAATTCAGCAGAGATTATTGACATTTTGAAATAATGCGTAGGCTTCTTTTTTATCCAGAAAACATGTTCCATTTTTTATTTATCTTTGAGCATTCTTTAGCTGTCAGACGCAACAGCGACATTGATATTTTCCTGGGATCGCAAGAGTTCATTAAGTAACAGATAAAAAGTAAACACGCCAGCGGAGATAGCAGTTCATAAATGTGTTTGCCAGTTAAACTGGTCAAGCTCTACACATTTCTGAAGTTGCAGACTTCCAAAATTGTATCGAATAAAAGTTTAAGTGTGTTAGGCTGTTGTGAGCATAATAAAATACACAAAAACGTCCCTATAATCTCACTAGCATTGATTAATTAATCATTAAAAGAATACTCGGGGAGTCTCAAGGTTACCTATACACTGCAGTGTCCGCGACTTTGACCGCGTGGAATTGTGACTTTGGTGGATATATCGCTTTACTCGATAAATGACTATCCATTCGTCATCATGATCATCATATCAGCCATAAGACGTCTACTGCTGGACATAGGCTTCCCCAAGTAATCTTCAATAGGTCCGGTTGCATGCGGCCTGTGTCCAGCGCAATCCTGCGGTTTTAGTCAGATCGCCTGTCCATCTTGCGGGTGGACGCCCAACGCCCTCAACGAGCTATGGAGAGGGCAATGCTCGGGGCTTCTTTGCGCGATCGAATCAGGAATGAGGAGATTCGTAACAGAACCAAAGTTACCGACATTACCTCGGCGGATTAGTAGTTGAAGTGGCAATGGGCAGGGCATTTGGTACGCAGAACCGATGGCCGATGGAGTCGTAAGGTTCTAGAATGGAGACCAGGTACCGGCAAGCGCAGCGTAAGACTATCCATTACTGAAAGATTTTTTTAAATTGGACCAGCAGTTCCTAATTAGCGCGTTCAAACTAACAAACTCTTCAGCTTTATAACATTAGTTTAGACTAGCAGTATACCGCGGTTTCACCTGCGTAGTTTTTGATATAATGTAGCATTTGGGGATAATATTTTATCTCGCGACAAAGCGACATTATATCAGCTTATATAATTTCTTGAAATTGCAACTTTCCATTAGAAAATGAATTTTTGAAACCATAGGTCTTATATTTGAGTTTATTCGTTACATACACACAATAATGCAAATATAGTCTCGTTACATTACATTTTAGGTGTTTATAATTTGATTTTATAAAATATAATATAACATATGTTACTCGGTGAAGGTACGTTCGCGTTCTAACGGTAAATAAATTATTCCAATTGGTGGAGTAAATTTTGACATATATGAGACCAATCAAACAATCAAATATTTTCTTATCACACTATTAGATATTTTTGAAGCGATAGCATATAACTTTCCCCAGCTCAAAAATAGTCTATTCATTTTGACATCGGTTTTTTGGAAGAAACTAAGCCTATCCCTCGGGAGAAACTAAGCGTAGCCTATTCCAGTAATAAACGAATCTATATAGCAACCGTACCTTGTCTACGGCTGGGCACAGACCTGAAGAAAAAAAATGCATATAATTGTCGAACTGGGCAGTCATGGTAGGTGGCAATCGCAAAGTGTAGCTTCCCGACTGGAATTCTGCTGGCCACCTCCACTCTATTTCGAATGGATATACCGCCATCTGTCGGTTCCGGTAAAACAGCAGTTAAAATAGCGGAAGTATAATTCCAGACCTTAATGCCACTTCATCTAGATCGATATAGCCGTTAAGGAAACTTTCTTGTACTTAATATTGGACGTTAACATCATATCAGAAAGCACAATTTGTATTTATGGCTAGCGATTATTATATACAGCGATATTTGTCTACCGCATCTGTGGTGAAGCAATAATAAATGGCGTATCTAAAGAATACACTTTCAAACCAGTTTTATATTTTTAAAACAGTTTCTTAATCTTTCCTATCATGCCATTCATAAAAAACAAGCGACTGCGTTCGCATTATTATTTGAAATATATCTAACCTGTCGCAGACGTCAATACCCGCACCGCCAGAGGAATTGGTGAGGATCGTTTATCGCATCCTGTAGGAATGTTGGACATTACGCCCGAATAGGCCTGAAAGGCGCAGATGGTGGTGATCCTGTCTAGTGCGCCAAAGGTCGTGGATTCTATCCTAACCCAGGACAAATATTTATACGATGATATTTATGTTTGTTCTTTGTGTGGGTGTTAAATATATGTTTTAAGTAGTATATTTGTGCTTTCTGTGACTTATCATGGAATCTGGCCAATGTGTTGTAGGAATTTATTAATATTATTATCTGTTTTTCTTATGAATTTCTCAGGGTACCCTGTTTGACTGTATGCTAAAATACACGGGTATGCACTGAGTGTATCTTTGTGATTATAAAGAATCTGGCTGATATGTATCTGGTTCATAGAAAGTGTACAATGATTCAAAATTAAAACATAATTGGCGGAATACAAAAATATTTTGTATCCATACTCCTACGGGAAAGGGGAACGACGGGGGTGTAACTGCGGATCGCTACTCGTTAATGTTTACATGTCTATTATTGTTGGTCATTAAGTTAATTTGTAATTATAATGAGTGTTAAATATTATTTATCCTAATTCTTCATATTATTATTTACAAATAGTTTGTGATCGCAACTCTGTCTGCGTGTAAGTCCTTTTCATTTTTGATTGACTTAACAAATTAGCCTAAATACATTGGCTATTTTTATATGAATAAGTCGAAAAACTAGCATACGGTATGTAGTAATCGTCACTGCAGCTTATAGACGCTCGTATTTACACAAGGATATTACTAGCTAGCGTTCCAGTCCACTCCACTTCCAAGTCCACTGCTGAACATTTTGCTGCGTGAACTTGTTGGCAAATTTAGAGTTCAGCTTTACCACGGGAATGCTACAGCCCATCCCGCCTTATGCATTTGATAGTTTCAGTGACTATACCGCCATCTGTCGGTCTGTCTGGTACCTTAGTCGCATCTTATGACACCTGGCATAGAGAGAGTTACCATTATATTCGATACCTCATGGCCTAGTGCGTTACCAACCAACAACTATTTGTTTATTACATTACCCAGTAATTTCACTGTTTTTTTTACACACTTCAAACCTTCACAGCAATGCACATACACTAATGCATGGTGATAAAAATAGTTGAGAGTGACATATCCATACAGATGACCTTTGTAGGAGGTCTGGTCTATCTCTAGTATTTGTCGGCATCCTAAACATGCTGGAGCAGTCTTTTGTTTTAAGATCATTAAAACATTCATTTACAGTAAAAAGCTATTACAAACATAACCCACCGAAACGTACTCAACAGAACAAATCAAAATCAACGATTTCTCGTGCGTGACCTAAATAGATGTGCGACTAACCGACATTAGAAAGTGCCCGGTGTGTGTACTTTGACATTCGGCTGGGTATCACCCAGATCTGGACCATGCATACCTCAGCTAGTGTTAAATTTAACAGTTGTCAATAAACCTTACTAACCTGGTTTGAAGAGGTGGTATTTGACCGCATAGGTACCGTAAAAGCCGCGTTTTGTATACTTGGTCAAGGTGTTTACATTCATTTACTCCCTAATCTTCCCTTAAATCTTTCTGGATTACAGTTTATTAGCTTATCGCACGCTAATTTGTGCTCGTCGACCTTGCTTTATGGTGCCGTTTTGTATATTCTTTACCGGTTCAGGTCGGGTCGGTTTCAGGATTTACTCCTGACGGTAAAGAATAAACGGTAAAGTTGTCCGTAATCCGGACGAATTTTTGCGCCGTTTTGTTACTGTGGACGAAACATGGATCCGTCACAACACGCCAGAGACCAAGGAACAATCGAAACAGTGGGTTGCTCGAGGTGGACGTGGACCAAAGAAGGCCAAACAGAGTCTTTCAGCCAACAAGGTCATAGCCACAGTTTTTTGGGATGCTGGCGGTGCCGTTCACATTGATTACCTCGAGAAAGGTAAAACAATCACCGGCGAGTATTATTCAAAGACAGATTCGACGTTGACTTGAAGAAACAACGGCCGCATTTAGCGAAGAAGAAAGTGCTGTTTCATCAAGACAATGCACGTGTGCACACTTGTTTAGTTACGATGGCCAAAATCCATGAATTGTGATACGAACTGCTCCCACCAGCATATTCTCCAGATTTAGCCCCCTGCGACTATTATCTGTTTCCAAACCTAAAGAAATGGCTGCGTGAATATGAGTCTAATAAAGAAGCAATTACCGGAAAAAACGCATATTTTGAGAGCTTTGAGAAAACCTATTATTTGGAGGGAATAAAAAAAATTAGAAAAACGCTGGACTAAATGTACCGAGCGAGAGTGATTATGTAGAAAAATATGTTAATGTTTTATTTAAAGGATTATAGGATTCGCTTTTTGTTCCCAGGAATCAAGAGCTAGTAGAGCTGATGTCTTCAGCAGTAAGAGACTTGGCCGAGGCAGAGTTCCTCGGTGAGCGGGATGAGCAGAATAATCCTTTACCTTCCCGTCCTGTGCCCGAAGAAGACTGGGGAACTGCGTCAGGTAAAACCGCCATATTATTAAGTTTTTCTTTGCAAACAAGCATACAGTCCGCGTGGTAGTAAGCGATAAGGATGTCTATTGACGCTTGTAAAATCGCAAGGATATCACTAGCTAGATAAATACTATTAAAAGTATTATATTGCCAATCTTGTGACTTGAAGATATTATGTCACAATACCAACTAATTTCACTGCCTCTCTCACTCTTCAAACCGGAACACAGCAATGCAAACACTGCTATTTGGCGGTAGAAATAGGTGTAAGTGAGATACCAATGCAGACAACTTTTGTATGAAATCTACCTTTACGTGTGTTGTAAATCTGAGAGAAACGAATTCTTTATCTATGTTTGAAGAACCATATGTGTTCAGAATAGTGCGAAACATCCTATGTTATGTTTTGTCACCAAACAGTTACTTGGTTGTGTCGTCCGATGAGTTTGTACAGTCTACAATGAGCATACTTTATTTCCTATTCATCTTAGCCAATGCGTAAAACAGCTTTTGTCGTTTGTTTGTCGCCATGAGAATGTCTAACTTCCTTAAAGCAGTTATACCTTATCCATGCTTATAAATATTCCTCCAATATTTTCTATTTTTTATAAATTTTCTACGCTAAATCTACAGAATGGTGTCAAAAACACTATAGAATAATGTGGTTGGCGGTAACTCTACAATATAAGGCTATATAAGTACATTATAAGGCAATATAAGGCTATAAGGCAATTAAGGCTATACAATATAAGGCTCTACAATATATTTAGAGAAATGGGACGCAGACGAAATTAAAAGAGGTCGCCAATTTCATATTATCTTTACATTTTTTGTTCAACGTGTCGGTTACCTTACGGCAAACTCTTTTAAAAACGTGAAACAAACAACGTAAGAACTTTAAAGAACCGCGTTTTAAAGTCGTTTAAAGGGTAGTTTTATTATGAATAATGTAAATATTATAAAAAATATCTACCACCGGCTTGTCCCGACTTCGTCTGAGTACATTCTAAAATTTTACTCCTGCTGATTCCATTATCATAGGGGCGTTAATTGTATTCTTAAATTTTAACTTACCATACTTTTTTTCATACAAGCTTTCCCGTGTCCTTGATCCTTAACTGAACACAATAAAAAAGAGTGCGAGTAGGAAGGCGAAGCCGTTCTAAAATTATACTGACTTCAATATGGGAAAAATATATACAAACATTAACATGTCTAATTGTGCACCTTAGTGAAGAGATCTTTCGCTTTTAGGGCAAATGGCACGTACCCATTGATAAGTGGAATAGACTTTACTTTCTAATCATCAACTTGAATTACCATCGTGGAACGCACCCAAGTGAATTATAGTAACATCTGCATCAAATCTTAACGTTACGGCCCTTAGCTACGAGTTGTATTCCAATTGAAGCGGCAAAAATCTAGGTCCTTCAAAGCGTTGACATATAAGACCTACATTCCTCAGCGGTAGCTGCCCGTTTACCTAGAATACGTAAGGTGCATTAAAATTCTACATTGTGCACGACCGCAAGGAGCGTGGTTCCGCGCCCTGAATGCTATATACGTGATTCGAATGTTTATTCGTTCGATCGCTCGTGGACTAAAGACTTCGTAGCGAATGCTCGATTAACAAGCCTCTATGTCGTCGGCTCGATTCTCAGGTGTTTGATGGCGTCTTCAATGTCAGCAACTTTCACTCGCGTTGATCATTCTGTAGGGTTACGAGCAATTTGTGTGGAGATAAGCTGTTTTATTTATGCAGTTTTTATTGGTTTGTAAGCGCGTTGCATGCGTGGGTTGTTAACCTGTGACATTAAGCTTTTTAAATGTCTTTTGGAATCTACTTGGTATGTAAACATATTTTTTTTTACTCAAGAAGTATATTATTTTGATGTTTTTTATACACTTATGCTACATCAATAATGCACTGCACTGTCACCATTATTTAATACTTTTACTAGCTTGCGATTTTTTTGCGAGTACTTTATTTCATCCCTGAGGAGCTCTTGTTACTCCGAGAAAGAGTTGTGCCAACCCTATCCTAGGGGTACATGTTTTCGGCATAAAAAGTACAACTTCAGGCCATCAAGAATCTTATCCAGTAATATTAGTAAAGTTAGATGGGATAAATCGTAGGGATTTCCATTCATCATCATACCAGACATTGAATGTCCACTGCTGGATATAAGCCTCTCCAAGAAAGGAAGTTTTTTGCACATAATTGCCGCGCTGGGCAAGCGTGTTGGCAATCGCAGAGCGCAGCTATCACGGGGATGCTGCTGCCCATCCTCGCCCTGTGTATTTGAGCTACACTGCTTCAGGTAGATATACCGTCACCTGCTGGTTCCTGTATCTCAGTCGCCTCCTACCTCACCTGGTAATAATTGGTCGTACATCTTTCAGAATGGGACTGTGTTCTGGATCCGCTGCCCATGTTGGGAGTAGAAGGCTGTCTGCAAAGAGAGTGGGTGGCTCGCAACGTGCTGGCAGCGGGGGCGCTTCTAGGCAAGAGCTGCTCGGCAACCCTCAAGCTGGCTGGTCATAAGCCAGCGTTGCAGACTCAGGTGAGCTAAACATAACAATCGCAATAACACCTACACTTGATTATTACGAAGCAGTCGAGAAACAGGTTTCTATCTTTTAGCTGATAAGTCAAAAAATGGCATTGCAAAACTTGGAAGAAGCACTTATTTGTTATAGATCTTGCTGAGCCCCATATTTTTATTGACAATGTCTGGAGAAACTTTTAGTACCAAGTGTCTGGAATAAATTCTAACTCGTACAACGCACGCCCTCAAATATAAATTAAAAGTATTAATATATTAGCTGTATAATTACTTATGTAATGGCGGACTATACGAGAGTTTGACATAGTAGTCCAAGAAACGTCCTGTCGTTATGAAGTCGGTGTAATGTGATGTGATTATACTGCAGTAGCGCTGTATATTTCGTGATAGTTGAAACATTTAAATGAAATAAAAGTTGTAAACTTCACACATCAAATTCGTGAGTTTCCTTACATGCCAGTTCTCCTCTGTTCATTTATCTGATATCTGATGTACCAGAGTAATATTCAGTGCCTCAAAAACATACAAAAAGATTGATTAAAAGACTTTCTTAAGACTTTCATTTCTTGTATCCTATAAATTTGTTTGTTGTTGTAATCAGTCTAATGTGTTGAAGTTACACCTATAATTTCGATATATACTTAATTTTATTTCTGTTAGTGTCGTATGTCGACATTCCAATAAACATTGAGTTGGTAAATCTTGTCTAAATAAATAAATTATTTAAGGAACTTATACTATAAAGTAGGAGTAACGTTCTCCGTTTCCGGTAAAGAAACATTTACCTCGCATTGCCGAATTTAATTTATACTGTCTGTCCGTCATAAAATTCATTCAAATAGTTCGTGTTTAATAGTCGCAAACTAGTCTTCCTCAAATATAGTAACAGTTTGTTCTGAGTAGTCAAATATGTGGTTGGTTATTAATTGATTGCGTCTAATTTGCACATTCACGGGTGTGTTCTTTACCTCGTAAAGTCAATAAACTAATATCAGGCTTAAGCATCGTCCTGGTAACAGAATCTAAATAGAAATCATCATAATCATCACATCAGCCATTGGAAATCCACGCTGGTCGTATATAGGCTTTCCCTAAAGGGGGAATTTCGCCCATAATTGCCGCAATGGGCAAGCGTATTGGCAATCGCAGATCATAGCTTTCGCGACGTGTATGCTGCCCATCCCATGAGCTACACTGTTTCGGATGGGTATACCGCCATCTGTCGGTTCTGGTACATCAGTCGTCTCTTACGACTCCTAGTACAGGGGAGGTACTATTCCATTCTGCCGATAGCCTGACGCTAGAACGCACCGGAAGCAGGTATTTTGTTTTTTTAACTCCAAATTGCAAGAACATTTATTTGAGTAACTAGCAAAAATTACGTGCACTTGAAAAATAAATTTATTAAATGCAAGATTTTCACTTTTTCGTAAGGTTTCCAATTTATATGCCATTCTATATTAACTCTTCTTTCCGGTATGGGAGTTCTCGTTCCATCGCGGCATATTGACAGCATTCCCCCACGCGGCATATTGACAGCATTCCCCCATTCTTGAGTTTCTTTGTGAGCCAAATGCCGCAATCTACAGCTGCTATGAATATGATGAGAATAGTGAAATCTGATACAACAAAGCAGACAATGCGTTCCGTCATACTGTCTCCTTCTACTGTCTTGTCACCATTTATTTCCGTATTTTGCGAAACTTGTCGCGACCTCACAACGCGGACTTGGTGACGAAGGTTAACATTTAGGTGAGTGTTCCCGGAATAATATGCCAATAGATATATTGCCCTTTTCAATTATTTATTGTTAATGAAATTGAAAACGTTTATTTTAAAAAATAATTATTCAAATTCACACGTCATCTCATACCTTACCTAAATCCGAGATAAGTAGCTTAAAACACTTGTGTTACAGATATCAGACAATGTAGGAATTACATATATAATACTTGAATACGTGTGAATAGTACAAAACATACACAAATATTTGTCCTGGGTGGCAATCGATTCCAAGACTTTTGGCGCACAAGATAGGCTACCATCTGTAGTATAAATAGCACAATACAATTACAAATACTCATCATATAAATATTTGCCCTGGGTGAGTATCGAACCCACAACCTTTGGCACACAAGATAGGACCATTACCATTCGTGCTATCGGGCCCGTAATTTTTTTTTCTTTTTCAAATTAATTACTAATATAATTCCTAAAGTAATATATCGTTAGTGTTACTTCAATAACACTTAAGTAACTATTGCACTTAGACTTCAAAATTTAATTGATATATATGAAATTTTAACCTTATTTCCTCACGCTGCATACGCAGTATTAAATTATCGCAAACGATATCTACTAACATTTTCGTGCTACATTTACCATATTTTTCATTTGTACCAAAAAGTTTGAAGCATTCGTTGCTAACAACTTACCAATTTAAAGATAGTGTCCTTCGATTCGAAAATAAAACATATTTGGCGGTATATACTCGTAGTAGATGTTATTTTGTGCGTCAAAGGTCGTGGGTTCGATCCCCACCCAAGACAAATATTTGAAAGTTTATATTTGAGTTTCCTCTGTGTCTGGGTGTTAAATTTATGTAAACATGTATTTAAATTTTATATTTGTCACTCCTCGTCCATAACACAAGTGCTTTAAGCGACTTATCACGGAGTTGAGTCAATGTGTTCGATTTGTATATTTTTTTATTATTATTACTAAATATTTTCCTTAAAAAAACGTTTACTGAAGTAAATTAAAGCTGTCCAAACACAAGAACAAAATCTTGTCTGTTATGATAGAGCAGATTCTGGACTGACAAGTTTAGAATAC
Source organism: Heortia vitessoides (assembly GCA_020976665.1). Taxonomy (NCBI): domain Eukaryota; kingdom Metazoa; phylum Arthropoda; class Insecta; order Lepidoptera; family Crambidae; genus Heortia; species Heortia vitessoides. The sequence goes on from JACJUM010002819.1 coordinate 3,631,672, forward strand.
AAAGTATGAGTTAGTCAGTATTTATTTAACTTTTTTTTATATATTTCTTTACTATTAAACCAGGTCGACAAATATGTATACAAGTTAATATAGTAAGCGTTACCGCCTATAGATATTAAACATATAAGCAGACATATGTTTTATATATATATAGACTACACATGAGCCAGTTGTGTTCCTTATATTAAATTTTGTCCATATGTTTTACTTTTGTGGAATATGCAATAGGCAATTACCCTAATTTATTCCCGTTATGTAAAAGAACACATAATAAATTCCGTTTTGATAAGTCTATGAATAAACGCCACTCATTAGAAATGTAATTTTGTAATCCCATTGCACCCATTAAACCAGGTACGTCCACGCAAAATAGGAAATCATCTTCTTCAGCAAAATACTTGAGGAGAATTCGTTCTCTCGTGCGGCAGTAAGAGACTTTAGTTCGTTTTATTAATACGTTTCTTTCTTTTAGCCTAGAAGCTAAAATTTTGACAGATCGGAGCAGACTTTGACACATCTTTAATAAGGTTTAAATCATCTTGGTTAAATAATTTTGGCTCTTTCAAGTTACTATCACTATTGTCAGATAGACTTTAGACGCTCGTAATATCACAACGATATCACTAGCACGTTGCCAAACTGTGATTTAAAGATATGATGTCACATTACCTAGAAATTTCATGGAATCTCTTACCCTTCAAACCGGAACATAGCAATGTAAGTATTGCATACGGTACAAGCAGACGACCTTTGTATGAAGTCTACTTAATGTAAATAGTCGAAGTAGAAGCTTCAGTACTTACTTACCTTATAATATATGATATGGACGAGACTTAGAGACCTGCAAATTTTGATCTTATAATTATAATACCGTTCCGATTTCACAAGTCCTGGAGGAGTTTAAACGGTTTTTGTGGAAGTCTCGCAGGCTTAGTGCTCTCTGTGATGAAGTAGGTATATAACTCGCCGTGAGGTACCGGCATAGTAGAATAGTACCTCCTCCTGTACCAAGCGTCTTAAGAGGCGACTAAGGTACAAGAACCGACAAATGGTGGTATATTCATTCGAAACAATGAACTGAAATGTCCAGGGTAGAGATTGTGAGCAGCATCCCCGTCACGAAAGCTGCACTCTGCAATTGCCAACACGCTTGTCCAGCGTGGCAATTATGAGCAACATTTCCTCTTTCTAGAGGAGGGGAGAGGAGGCCTATGTCCACCAGTGGACTTCCACAACTCAATATCTAACAAGACCAATGTTCTTTTCAGGGCTACCTGTTCGGTTGCCACCTGGCGCTAGCTTGGCAGGCGTTCCTAGACCTTGAGACGTTCACTGGCCCGGAGCCTGCGCAGTTCTCGCTGGTCAGCGCACCTATTGCCTTTACCCTGCAAGCGCGTCCTGAGCTGTATGAGCACATCGAGGCTGGTCGCCGCAGCGTGCAGGACGTCGACTACCATGCGGTTAGTTCTTCACCCCTTTATGAAGGTTTACGGAGTTATTTCATCCCATATGCTGCTGTAATTAATGCATATTGCACGCAGAACTGATGTCTGTTAGGTAAAGTTCTCATAAGGATCACACAGAGGGATCGCTCTGGATATAGGCCGCTAATAATCGGCCCTAGTTAAGGTCTTTATGTTCAAGCATTTGCCGTGAGGTACCGGCAAAATAGAATAGAACCTCCCACTGCACCAGGTGTTGTAAGAGGCGACTACCAGAACCGACAGATGAAGGAATATCCGTCCGAAACGGTGCAGCTCATATACACAGGACGGGAATGGGCAGCAGCATCTCCGTGGCGATAGCTGCTCTCTGCGAATGCCAACACACATGCCCAACGCGGCTATTGTGAGTAAAAAACCCCCTTTATTGGAGAGGCTTACGTCTAGCAGTGGACTTCCAATAGCTGGTATGATGAAGCGTTACAACAGCCCTTCTATGATTGTACGACCAAAGAATTTAAGATGTGTTGGCGTGAGTTTCTTGCATACCGCAGTCTGCTTTATATATACAGTAGAATATTCGACTTCATTCCTAGTGGATTAGTGGGGAAATACACTTTTATCCTTTTAATAAGTAGCAGACAAACTATTTCGTTTGTGTTGTAAAATGCGGAACGCGGACACGATTGAACACGATCGACTGATCACCAACTGTGTATGCATGTGAATCGCACGCAGTGTCGTAAGCGAGTCTATCTATCTATACGTTACATACAATTTGAAAGCCAATTAACACAACTATTTGAAAGAAAATTACTATTTTGTAATGAAAAATGGGAGTTATGTATGCCCTTGTCGCTGGTGGAACAAGATCTGTATTTTGTGTTCCGGATACGACGAAAGTGGTAAGTAAATTTTCCTACTTTTCTGTTTATTTTTCTACCGTTCTTCTTGTATCTCCTTTAAGACCTGATGATTCTGTCACTTAGTTACTTTACTCTCTAGTATAACAAGGGGTGATAGATAGACACTTATTAATCCAGGACAATTCTGGGACCACGGTGTCGGGTCGAAGCGATAGTGAACTTTATCTTGAGTTTTTTTAAGGATTTATATTTGTTAAGGAAATTGCTCATGATTTTCAAACATACTTATTATAAAGGTATTCATAATCTTTTCTTAAGTTTTCTTAGAGAATGTATATTGGTGTAGTAAATTGTTTTTTTTTTTCAAATACATACTTATTACATAGTAACGCATTTAACTGCAGTTATAAATGTATGATGAAGCTTAGACATAAAACATTGGTAATAAATGACCATGTTATATATGAAATAAATTGATTTCGTCGTGGACACCTAACTGTTAAGTGACCGAGACAATGAGGTACACTAATTAGACCTTTTTATCTAAGTGGGACAATTTATGAAATTCCAGGACTGTCCCGGATTTCACAGCCAGCTAGCGAGCCTAAGCATGACCCAAGTGTCAGTTGATTGCCTGATGAGATCGGTCACTCAATGTTTACAAAGCGAAAGATTGCGCGTGCTTGTATGAAAAATGTTACTTTTTATTACAGAATTGTTTTTCATGGTTATCATTATAAAATACGTCAATCAAATTAGGTAGTCGTCAATACTTATAAATAAAATTGGGGTTTTGTAATAATTAAATAATTGTTTTTACGAGGTGCATAAACAAAATAACATTTAAAAAAATTTTAGTCTGCCTTTCTGTCTGTTTTTTTGAGATAATATTTCAAACGGCTAGACCGATTTTATTGGGACCTACACTGGCAGATAGCTGATACAATAAGGCTACACAAAATTACGCTACGACTAATAGGAGCGGAGCATTAATAAAAAAATATTGCCAAAAATATACGTTTTGCCGAGAATATGCTGCTCAAAGTCACCATTACTAGCGGAAAAAGTCGCGGGCGCAGCTAGTATATTAATAACATTAGGTCACGTCAAAGGTGATCAAAAATTTTATATACTTATATTACTTTATATTATTATTATTTTGAAAATCAACCCCTCCCCAATTCATCAGTTAAGATACTATACAACTAAAGTTAAAAATCAAAAGATATCACATTTGTATCAAAAATACATGCTGTCGAATTTAGAGGTTCATTTTATATATAGATCTCTAAAAAATAATGTGTATACATTCGTACAAGTTATTTCAAAAATAATTCTAATATTTGATATAAAAAAACCCTTTTCTAAATTATCACTACCATTACACTAATTCAAATCAGTCATTACACTGTAGCAGCAGTAACCTCCGTTTCGATTCGTTGCGGGTCTGTCGTGGAACAGTTTGGTCACTTTAATGAGGACTGTTTAGTTTTCTTCTACGAAACCTGTTCCTTTCGGCTGTTCCGAGATATACGCCAAGCAGTAATACGAGAGGATTAAGCATCTTCAAAAATGTTGTATTTGATTTATGTTTCTGAATTCAGTAATAAGCTCAAATGGCTTCCAATTCCGCTTCGCAGAAATATATATCCTCCTATTGTTATGTAAGGCTTTGTTTTATCCTGCCTCCTCCCCTATCTTAAAAATCGATTTCACTTTCTTAGGTGATATCTGTGAAAAGTCACGGAGGTCATCGGAGATTTTGGATTGGAGAAACATCTTTTTATTAATAATCCTTTGAAAGTCCACTACTGGATATACCTCCTCAAGAAAAGGGGAATCTTGCCCCTAATTGCCGCACTGGGCATGCGTGTTGGCAATCGCAGAGCACAGCTTCCGCGACGGGGATGCTGCTGCCAATCCCCACCCTATGCATTTGAGCTATACTGTCTCAGATAGATATACCGCCATCTGTTGATTCTGCTATCTTAGTCGCCTTTTACACCTGGTACACAAGGAGGTACTATTCTACTCTACCGGTACCTTAAGACATACATTGTTATTGGGTGTTACTATGTATTATTTATTTTACATAGTACATTGTTTTTTTCCATCCAAAGGTTGCCTGAAAGAGATCGCTCTATGCAAAAGGCCTGGGCGGCTTGTGGTACATTTGTTTTTAATTTATATTAAATTGTTATTGAATGACAATAAAGAGTATTATTATATTTATTATTACCCGCGTCCCGCGCGCAGCTGTACAAGGCCGTGCTGGCGGGCGACGGGCTGGCGCGCACGCAGCGCCTGCAGTGCGCGCACATCGCGCGCGCGCGCGCCGTGCTCGACAACTTCCCGCGCGGGGACGCGCGCACCGCGCTCGCCAACATCATCGTGGCCATGCACCACGACCAGCTGTGACCGCACCTCTTTCGTACGGGTTCGCCTGAACCTGTTCCATTGAACCGCGCTCATCGTTCCCGTCCCGAAAGAAGCCTCGTCGACCGGTGATGTATTTACTTTATAGGATTTGAATCTCAAACTTCGATTGTTTTAACGCGTATTGTTGTAACATATGAGGTTTACGATTTGAACACCGATATGTCAGAAATAAGTGTTAATTATTTGGTGGTCATTATTGGTAAGTTCTCTCTTTTCTCCTACCTTCTTTATCAGTGAAGATATAACGCTGTTTAATAACACCTGGTTTCTGAGGAAAACGTGAATTACTGATATTTTTCTATTGTTTGAGATATAAACGTTGTCCTGAAATAACGTTTAAAAAAAATCATAATATAGTAAGAACGAATAAAATCAAAATCCGTGTTCGTTACACATAAATAAACAATGATATTTAGTAGATATATGCGACTTATGTCTTCTAGTACATATTACCTGTTGTTTAGAGGCTGTAAGAAAATACGGTTCTATTTTATTTTTCTTATATATTTTCAGTACAAAAAAGTATGCTATACTTAACTCTAAAGATAAATGATATATTTATATTATATGTAATTAATTATATGGCTATTTTGAATGACAACAATATGGAGTTACCATAACTGTAAATAATTTAGTATTAATACCTAATTTCATAGTTTAGCAATAAGACTGAAGGGGAAACAAAAGCTCAAATAGAGTCTATGACAACGTGTACCTAATTTTTATATCATATTTCAGTAATATAATAATTATGTGAACATTCCATCAACAAATACTTTTTTCACGTAATATATTTTTATACACATTGTATTGTATTTTTTATGATTATAAAAAGTGACAATTGTCTATAATTTCAGGGTAAAATATATGAGAAGCACTTTTAATGCTTAAAAATTATAATAGTATTATTTTGTAAACTTTATATAAGAAAAAATTAAAAATATATTTAATATGTATTTTGTTATTTTCTCTTCAATCTCCATTAGATAATTTTGGTTGGTTTATGGCAGGGAAATTGAGGTGAAATGAAACATGAAAACGTTTTTTTTTTAAATTATTGTATTAATAAATAATGGTAGTTCTATTTACATGACACATTCGATTACTCTTTTGTTTTGGCAGAATACAATAAAAAATATTGTTACACAATAAGTCTGTAACGCAAACGGCGGAGCGGTGTCCGCTTGTAGAAAACCTCTCACATTGGTAATAACCCATTTCTACACTCAGGCAAAATTAACAATTCGTATCTTTTTGGTTACAATATCTTGACAATACTGGTCTTTTTTGGTTTAATGGTACACCTAAACCCTGTCCGCATAAACGGTCAACAAAACTATAGGCGTCTCCTTCGTTCTAACCACTTTTAAAACAGACCGAAGAAAGACAACGATAGGCATCAACCATTCATGTGTAGGGTATAAAACATCTCCACATGAACACACTGAAGAAAGACATACATACAAGCAGTCATGCACTCGTGAGTTTAATGGTTATATCACAGGTTTCTAGTGTGACCTAAATGATACTTTAATTCCTTATAAAACACTCACTACAAAATTATTACTCCTTACAATTTGGTGTCAACAATTTTCAGGACAGTTTCCGAGGTAAGCCATGTCTGTGCTGAGAGGGCGCGACGCACCGGTCAACCAATCGCGTAACTTGATTTTTATATTATCGACCAATCACAACCATGCTATCATGTAATTGACCAGTAACGAATACATAGATGTGACGTCACACCTCCCCAACACGCACACTCAATATTGTATTCTGATCAGTTAGTATTACTTTTAAAAACACTGTGATTGCTTTTGATATGTCTTGTCACACAATGTATTGAATGAAGATAGAACATGAACGTTGGCATCTAGTACAATGGCAAGAACTAGGGCATTTCACCAATGCTGTACACAAAAATAATTAGAATACAACTTTAGGCAAATTTCGTTTATAATCCAAACGTCAAGCTTCCTTATGACCGACGACATATCGCACCATTCGTTAATTATATTCTTCATTCCTACGTTACAATTTACATAGACCCCGATGTCTATTATTGCTTAGTTTTTATAAGTTTTGTTCTCAAAACTTCATCACTTATAAATAATTTTCACGTTCGTCCCAATAAATTTACCATTCAATAAATACGTACACGTAAAAAATATAAACTATATCAATAGTTTAATCTTTAAAACAAACTTTTCCTTATCTCTAATTATATATTAATAACTATTTATCAGTATGTTTCATTCAATTTCATTAATATGCCTACTTTATATCTTTCCAAGCGCCTGAAAATGTATTTTCTTCCATGCTATATTCTATGCCTATATAAATGTATGCATTTTATTTATTCCCTTATTGCATGTCGCTAATTCATAAAATTTATCATCACTAAATTAGATGTGTTTTTAGAGATTTTCGAATGATAAGGACACGTTTTCGGTACAGTCGTAAATTAGATTCATCTCATAATAATATCAAAAGTCGGCCGAATACAGGCACTCGAGTATAGTAAAGGAGGCTTCTTGATCATGCATTAAACAACTGCAATAATTTAATGTCCAATCGTAAAGCAAATATATTAAATATTAATGTCTACCGTAACACTAAATTATTACAAAGAAAATGATTTGATAATGGTTCACGTAATACAATAATATAAATAAGTTAAATATTCTAAAAAGTTAAAAATACACACTCTTAACCTAATAGAAAAGCATTCATGTCTTTGTGTGTTACAAAATACAATGTGGTTTACATTAACTTATGAAAATACTCCAAACAATAATGTAGACAGACCGGAGGAATGGTGATTATCGTAATAAGATACAATAAAATAAATCAACTAATACACAGACAAAGGTACAAAAAGATCAATTAACACGATTGCCGAATGTGTCCGCGCCCCAGCGCCTCCGCCTTAAACTTTTAGTGCGGTGTTTGTACTTTTGTTCTGCTCGGTTACATACAAGGGTTAGTAGTTTATGAGATCATTGCGCATAAAGCGTCCATTACGCGCTTAATTAGAGAAAAAAATCGACAAAATATGCAGACATAACATACTAACGTCACTATTTTACACAGTACAGGTAAACTTAATAAAACTAATAGAATAGTCGAGTCAAACAGTACGAACTAAAATTACTACAAGAATATACAAAGAATTCTACACGATTACGTCACGCGGACGACGCGACACTAGTAGTAACGTAAGACTAGCTGAAATGCGATAAACACTAAAAACTTAAACTTACATCTTTGATTGAAAACTCACTCGGTTACTTTTAAACAATACTCGATAACACGGTAGTCAATTCCGATACAAATGCTCACAGGAATCACGATGAAGTCTTACGAGTCGATACCCTTAAAGTTACAAATCCAGGAACTACGAGACATTTCAGAAAGCACGCGGCTCTAATCGACGATTGGAAATTCTACAAATCGAAAGGCAACATAGAGCTTACGTGGCTACGGAAGGGCGTTCACTCCGCCGTTTGACGTTGGAAGAACAGGGTGCGGCCGCGCGCGGCGCCGGGCCGGCCGACAAGTGGTCGTCAAGTGGCCGACTCCTGGTACGGCCCCGTCACCGTACATGGGTGCATCGGGAACAGCGTCGTCCACGACATGGTCGTCTGCGTCTCCGTCCGCATCATGATCTGACCGTTCCGTCGTGCAGTCTGTGTCGCCTCAACCAGAGCCGACAACGAGCTGTACCCTCCAGGGATGGTGTCTTCTCCGCTCTTCCATTTCTCCGCGGTGGGCGTCTGCCGGAGATCTGGACCGGGCGTCGACGCCGGCGACACCGAGTTAGAATTCGGGCCAGGGGTCCCGGGCGTCGGAGGGTTCAATCCCAACTTCTTCAACCTCATCTTCTCTTCCCATTCTTCTAAACCGTGCTTTGGACGGTTTAAATTTCTGTGCTGGTAGAATACTAGAGAAATTCTAGTTGGATTCACTCTGTTTGGATTTTTCACCGCTGTGGTTGAGTGCATCTCGTGTTTCGCACACTCGAAGAGGACGCTTCCGTGGCCGAGAGCGATAGCCACTCCACCCATTTGGCTGTCTTTGAAACATTCAACATTATCTGAAAAGTCGGTCACCTCTCCTATTGGTTCCGCTTTTGGTGGTTCCGGTGGGTAAGGAATTGAGAAAGGCGGTGGGTACAGGCACCAGTTCGGCGATGACTGGCACCAGTTCGGGCTTGTGTTTTGGTAGAAATTTGGGGCAAAGTTTGGGTTGTACTGGTAACCGTACGAGTTGTAACAATGGGGATTTCTTAAAAGCTCTTCTCTTTTGTATTTCTCGGCATTATAATATGCTAAACTATTGTACTCGTTATACGTATTTTCATACGGATTGAAATGCCCGTAAGGATTAGTCGGGAATGCATATGTATTAGGCATCTGCGCATAATTACCATATCCTTGAATAGGAGTCTGGTTCCCATAGGAATTTTGATTAACGGCATGAAAATTATTTCCTGAGAATTCAGGAGCGGATTTGTTAGCTATTGTCATGTTTTGTTCATCGTGACTTATGGTAAAATTGGTTTGGGGAGTCGATGTAGGGGGTGCGGTGTTATTTGGCTGCCGAGCAGCATTTTGTTGATCATAAGGACTTCGGTGTTCATAACCCTGACTCAAATGAGGTCTTTCTGAAGGTGGATAAGGTTTCAAGAAAGTAGAATTCTCCATGCCTTCGGGTGGATTACTATGCTGCGAGCGGGACGGCGGTCTCGCCTTTGGGACCCTAAATAAATTATTCTCATTTTCTGATACCAATTGTTCCTTTGGTTTATTAGGGTCCCAGTTTTTAGAATCAGGTGACTTCCAAACACTTTTCCGGACCTCCCCTGCATGGAGATTATCATTATTAGATGGTTTCAGTTCTGGTATTTGTGACGGAACAGGTGACTCGGGGTGGTTTTGAGAATTCTGTGATATCTCCGTGAGTCTGGGTGAACTCGGCATATCGAATTCGGGCAGTTTGTGCGCAACGTCACCTGCGACCGTGTTCTGTTGTTTATCCGTCTCCGCGGCATGTTTCTGGGACATCTGATCCGAGTTAGTCTCGCTCCGGTTCGAGTCGGGGCTGCAATTGGGCGGAACGTTCAAATGAGCGGTCGTCGAATCCGGGTCCTCCTTCACCACATTATTGAACATTTCTGGATTTGCAAAATCGGGCCACTGATTCTGGGGCGGGCCCGGCATCTGAGCCGGGATTTGAACGCCGAACTGCTCTTCCCTCTTTTGCAGACCGGCCTCGAAACTCGGGAGCCGGTTCGGGTTTGGGTTCGGGCACGGGTTTCCCTCGACCAGCGAGGGCACCCCGCCCGGGTTGTACAGCGGGTTCTGATGGTGGAGGTTGTAGCTCTGGTCGTAGGGGTTGTATGGAGAGTCCAGAACGGTGCTCGATATCTGGTTGCTCTGCAGCTGCGCGTCCGTGAAGTTGTCGATCATAGTCGCCATGTCCAGCAGCGCCGGGTTGCCGAGGCCCGAGTTTGGGCCGTGCATGTTCGGGTTCACGAACGCAGAGTTGTAATGCATGCCGTTGGCGAAGGCGGGGTGCGCGGGGTGGGCGGGATGCGCGGGGTGGGCGGGGTGTGTGGGGTGGGCAGAGTTGTGAAGGGGGGACTGCGCGTGCGCGGGCGTGTGCGCGCGCGGCGAAGCGCTGTGCTGGGCGCGCGGGCTGGCGACGTTGCGGCCGTCGGCGGGCTGCGGCGTGCGCGGCGTCGGGGTGCCACCCTGCTGCGTCTTCTTTTGGTTCCCGCCCGGGCTCTGCTGCGAATTGTTCGCGGACGAGTTTGCCGAGTCTGTCGTGTCTTCTTCCTTCCGCTTTTTCCCGTGACGCCTGCACGGTTGGAGCGGCACCGATCGCACTCGAACCTCCATGGGATACCTGCCGATATAAAAAACTGTTAGATATCTTAAAAAAAATCGTCAGGTGATATTTTTAGGACGGGTTTTAACGTTCGTGATACGTTGCCTGCGACGTGTTCTCGTGCAGAATTATACAAAGAATGTGTATCATATACCGAAGCATATGACTCCAACTGCGAGTACTATTAAGACTTCGTGAACAGATGTAAATAAGTATAAATCAGTACTTCACCACTCACTTGTCGAGCACTTCCAACGCGCCGCTTTTGACTTTCTCGTCCTGTGCGTCTTTGGAGCCGAACTCGTCCGTGGTGTCGAGCACGTACAGCGGCAGCACGTGCAGCTGCTCGTCGGGCGGGCGGTTCAAGGAGCGGTGCCGCGCGAGGGTCACCACGGCGGTGCAGCCGTTGTTCATGTTGTGGAGGTCGCGGTGCGCGTGCGCACAGAAGTCGATGCATGCGGTTACGCCTGCAAATGGAAGTGGTCAGTCATGAGATTACAGGAGTATGTTTAAAGAAGTTAAATCCTAGCAATTGGCATACATTTGAAATAAGTTTGTAAGTACACCAAATGTATTTTAAACTTTATAAGACTCTTAACCTGGATTCGGACTACGAATAGATTAAGATAATTTAAATGTATTATAAAGTTTCGAATATATTTTACTTCTTGAACAGAATTGTTAAAATTATTGTCTATCGACATCATATGAAACTCTACCTGTCATTGTCATATAAGGCAACACTAAATGAATGAAATAAATTTAGTTCTTTGCAAAGCATCCGTTGAGTAACACAGTATTTTATTTATTTTTCCATACCCCAATTCTAATGAGAATATATAACGAAAAATTTCATGTTTTCCTGTTTAACACTGTGTAGGGTAAATTAATATGAATATTACTTACCTGAAAAAGGTCTGCCAGGCTTAAATCCGAGACGACAATCGGATGCTTCCTTCTCAAACTGGCATTGGTTATCAAAAGACTTCGGCGCCAGGTTCATGTACAGCGGGCTGAGCAGTGTGGCCAACACGTGCATCCTCTCTTCTATCTCACTCTCCTCTGTTTTCACGGAAAGGCGGAACTTGCGTACGGTCTTGGACCGCGCGTATTTGCAGCCGTTGTAGTACATCGACCAAGAGCAGCCAAAACTGTAGGAGGCGCCACACGTTTCTGGATCCAGCCCTGTATTGGGGTACTACGTGAGATTTATACTTATTGCCTAAAACGCAGAGTTTAACTTTAATATACATTGAGATATTTTTGAGAATGCCAATTTATATGTACATCATGGTAGAAACTACACGTTCTTGTAAGCTTGATGTATGGTTGTGATCGCGGTAATGTATATTGCAGAAGAGCATCAAAATTATCTAGACTAATAGTCAAAGTAATATTTAAAACTTATAAAGATAAATCCAATTGTCTTTATAAGTTGGAAGAACTTCTGTTATATCTATAATTAAACGTTATTAGCATATCTAGAAGTTCTGGGATACTTACCTTGACAAGCGCATGTCCTATTCTCGTTTGTAGCGCATCGTCGAGTAGTAGGCAAGCCGTATCGGTTTAGCTTGTGGGCTAGAAGCGTGTAGTCGAGGTCAGCCTCCGACTGCGGAATACCCTCCCACGCGACCAAACAGACCACGATCCAGGCGGTCACGCACTTGTGCCCCGCGCGGCACTTCACCACTACCAGCACCTTCTCCGTGTAGCTCGACCGTCTGATCACCTGCATGGAACGCAGTTCTTGAGTTAGTGTCGTTTTGCTGGTTACGATGACTCTAATGATAAAACGGAAGATGAGCAAGTAAGTTACTTTATTCTATAGTGAAAGGTCGATTCGTAGCACTTATTTTGGCAGATGAATTCGTTTCGAATAGTCTACACCCCTAAAATACGTAGGTGGATACTAAACTGGGGATCCATACACTCACCCATTTCGCTATCGGACATCCTTGAGCGGATTTCCCTTCTTTGCCAGTGTAGCAAATCTTTTCAATCCTCAGTTCTTTGCCTGAAAGTCCGGTGCGAGCTTCCAAATCTTTGCGCAGTTCGATAAGAGTTGCCGCTGCTCCTGAAATTATGAAAATGGATTACTATTACAACTGCTTTTTATATAGAGTTATAAACACACATGTATCAATGATAACCTTACCTAAATGTGTGTAGTAGCTGCCTGGTTCCGGTGGATTTTTATCTGCTGGAAAGCAATTACAATCTGGTACTTCTGTTCGAGAGTTATTCCTCAATCGTTCTAGGTTCTCAATATATTCTTTGGAGTAATTAAAATGGTTTTCTTTAGGAACTTTGCTTAAATCGGCACCTGGTATGTTAGGTTTTGGCTGATTTTTTGGATCAATTTTGTCAGTGGTGTCTGGGTCATCTTCTAAAATTTCATCTTTGGTTTGAAGGCCAGGACACGCACCATCTCTCAAATGCTCTGGTGGTGGTTTTTTAGTAGAACCCTGACGACAACAAGAGAAGCCAACTTCATTTTTTATGCTAGCAGGCCCTCCGTCTCCTGGGAACATATAGGGTTCGTTCCTGGGCGGTGGGTAATTTATATTTTTGTAAATTTTATGTCCAGGTGGTGAATGTTCAGATTTGATCTGTTCAATGTAGTAGGGTGGTTTTGGCTCAGCTGGTAACATCTTATCAGTGTTCACCCTACTCCCTGGACCATTTGATTTCGACTCTATGTTCCTTGTGTATTTTTGAAAACCCATGTTATCATGCATACGTGGAACTTGAGAGTATACTTCAGATGGTTCTTGCCTTCTTTCAAAAGAATAGCCAGGAAACTGTTGGTAATTAGGTTGTTTTTGCCCAAAATTTTCTTGTTTTATGGACGAAATTGGTGGTAACACAGTATTTTGTTGTGGTCTCAAACCATTATGATACTCTCCGTATACACTGTTTTGAGATACCTCAATCTGTTTTCCATATTGATTAAGATTTACAACCCTCTGAGGGTTATTTTTCATTTGTTCAATGTCTTTAGCCTGATACTGATAGTTATTATCAGGGATTTCTAACTTGGGTATCAAAGGTGCTGATGGATGTCTGAATTTGGCATCGTAAATCTCTCTTTCGTAAGCTTTTCTTTGTGCATTAGTATCTCGCGCTGGGGCACATATCTGTTGATTAATTTCCGAGACTGGTCCTATAAGCATTTTCGATTGAAAATCTTTATTATCTTGTTGACTATAACTTAAACTATCACTACCATAAATTTCTGCATATTTTTGCGCTCCGTAAGCTTCATTCGAGTAGGCACCAAATTGTCCCCTCATGTCTGTATAAGACGGTAACTTTTGAGGAGTTTTGGATACGTTTTTCGACGTAGCGTGTTTATCATAACCTCTCGGGACCTCCGTCCCCCCCTCCCATACTTGGTGGCCACCACCTCCGAACTCGCCCGTGCTATAAGCTTGGGCGTTTTGTGAATAATTACCAGTGAGCGGATACGACTGCTCGCCTATGCGGTAATTATCTCGGAGATGGTGGCTATACGATAAAAAATGACCGGTCGTGTTTCTGTCGTCGCCGACGGATACCGCACCGCCTTTTCTATCTTCTATGACCCGAGGCGGCCCCTCACCAGGATCACCTTTATCCGGTGGCGTATTAGTGCCGTCTCTTGAGTGGTTTTGTTTATTTAATATCATGGTTTTCAGTCTCGAGTTTAAATTAACCCTGTCTGATTGCGAGAACATTTGTTGTTCGGAGTTCTCTTGATTCTGTTGTTGCATTTGCTGATTCTGCAACTGTTGATTTTGATGATGCTGATTTTGTAATTGTTGTTGCTGATTTTGCATCTGCTGCTGATGATTCTGTAGTTGTTGCTGCTGCTGATTTTGCAACTGTTGTTGCTGTTGGTTTTGTAAATGCTGCTGTTGTTGCTGATTTTGCATCTGCTGTTGTTGATTTTGAATCTGTTGCTGTTGATTTTGCATCTGTTGCTGGTTTTGCATCTGCTGCTGATTCTGCATCTGTTGCTGATTCTGCATCTGTTGTTGATTTTGAATTTGTTGATTTTGCAATCTTTGGTTGTGCTGCCATTGGCGTTGCTGCCAATCGTTCTGGGCTTGTTGTTGACCATTTTCACGGTACTGTCCGCTGCTGTAGCCGCCCGGATACCCGTTACAATCTAGTGAAGCTCGCGGACCGTTGCTCCCCTGCAGGTATCCAGGCTCGGCGTTTCCCGAATGCTGACCATTAGGCGTGGTTTGATCTTGTCTCTCAGTTTCGTTGTTAGAGTCTGATGCTCCGGTTTCGCCGTTGCTGTAGTCTTCTGAATGTTCACCCGAGTATTCTGTGCGCTCGTAGCTTTGTTGACTGACAGTGTAGACAGGCGCGGCTGACGTGGTGACCGCGTTTTGGTAAGAAGCGGCAGAGGCTGGTCGGGAATCGTTACCAGCGGTAGTGCCGGGTGTCGGAGCTTGTTGAGCGTATTGCTGTTGGTACTCAGCGGTATAATGTGGGGCCCTTGGTGATGGGACCGGAGTGTAGGCGCCTCGGTTTGAGGGCGGCCTCTGAGCTGGTACCGCTTGTACCCCGGCCTGGTAATAGGTGTTACTCGAGACGTCAAACGTTGTCGCTACATTTTGGACGGTGTACGTGGTATTGGCTTGGTAGTGCGGTGATGTTGCGTACGCTGTGTGATTGCCTTGGTAATCGAGCGTCGTCTGTCCAGTCTGTGTGGGCAGTTGTTGGATAAACTGATTTTGCCAACCTGCAACATAAATAATTACTAATTAAGATCCAAAAATACTAGGTTTGCTATTAAAACATGATGTTCTGTTTGATGAGATGAATAAAAATATACCTTGAGATGGATCAGTCTGCCATGCAGTCGGGAATCGGTTAGGGTCTCCCGCGTAGAACGGCATCGGTGCCTGCAAGAAGAGAAGGTAGTTTCGAGAGGACTATACTTTTAAACATCAGTTAGGATTTCATAACAAGCACTTGTCATAACATGTACATAACGCTATCGGGGCCGAGGCCGACCGCGGGCCTTGTACATTGTTTGTTTCGTTACACCATTGTGTGAATTGCCCTAATACTAATGCATAGTCCGAGGTCGATGTATTTAGACTTTACTTTTGTCCAGGAACAACTAATTGGTTATGCTGTTCTAGTTACAAAAAGACAATCGATATAATATCTATCTTTAATAATCGGTTATGACGATAACTCCTCATGACCATTTCTGGACTTTCGTAAGAAAGGGGGGTACTGCTCATAATTGTCACGCTGCGCAGGCATGCTGATGCCGGTAATAAATGTAAAATATTTCTAATAGAGACATTTCTCAGAGACTATACATAGAAATATTTTATCCCGTTAATCCCGCTTCTTTGGAGGTTTTCATGCTATTCTTAGCCCTTTAACCTATAAAAAAACTACCTGCTTACAAATATTAAATAACACTAACAAAACCAACAAACAAATAAACCTTATCCTAACAAATACAAAAGAAAAGAATTACCGAAATTTGGTACACAAGTTCTAAAGTTATGCGCGTGCATAAATTTTACCGAATCATGTTTATTTATCTATAGTCTTAATTTAGCGCTTAAGCAAACTCTAAGATGTATCTTATTTAATTAAACTCGAAATATTCGAGGGAACTTTCAAAGTTACAACATAAATATACAATAGAACCAGCGAACGATGTGATAGATCGGATTTTTAATTAAAACAAACCTAAACCAAACCGAAAGGCGCAGGTAAACATTTTTTAATAACCGCGTCAAGAAAGAACATATTAAATTACGATATAACCAGAACAAAATTGTATGTGAACCCAACATTACCGGGGAACTTCGGCTGCTTTAAATTTGAAGGCGAATGCCTGAAGTTTTGGCAGTATTTTATTAACATGCTGCGTCGGTGGCTCGTTATTAAAAGTTTGCATTGTCGCCGTAATGAGATTTTGTAAAGAGATTACAGGTTTATTACACAATTACTGGTGTAATTACGATTTGGGCGCGGGAGTTTATGAATTATGCACATTGAGATAACTAAATGCCCATTGTTGTTTACTGCGCGCTTTATGTGTAGATTGCTTGGACGTACGCCCTGGTTTTGTAGATGGTTATCGTCCCTTGTATAGAAGCTTATTTTCTGACACATGTCTATTGCCGATTGTATGCCTTGGTTCGATAACCAATTATAAAATACAAAGATCGTTGTCTTTATCGCAAACTTTGTTTGTCAAAGTCAAAGGCATCTCTATTTAATTTCCATAAGTAAAATAGTATCTTACTTCTTATATAAGATCAGGTTGACAAACAAGCATGCAGACCCGTTCGCAGTAAGAGTCCCTCGTAATATCACAAGGTTATCTATCACTAGTGCGTTGCCAACCTTCTGACTTGAAGATTATGTGACATAGTAACTTCACTACCTCTCTCACCCTTCAAACAAGAATACAGCTATGCGATCACTGCTATTTGGTGGTAGAAATAGGTAGTGAACCTCCTTTATCAGATGTGTGTTGGAAACGATAGAGGTACTGCAATCAACAGATGCACCCACGCGAAACAGTGTATGGCAAATGTAACAGGGCAGTCAGATTGACAAATAGATATAAAAAAAAATTGTTCCCGCCCCCTTCTCCTGGAATGATTAAAATCATTGGGGTGCTTCCCATAACTGTCACGCAGACAGGCGTGATGACGATTGTAGAGCGTTTGCGGCAGCTATTCTGAGAACGAGGCAGGTATTATTACTCCTATATTTTCTAAAATTTACGCGTATTATATTCATAATTAATATATTAAATGGCTAAAACTGAGTTTATATAACATTTTTCTTCGTCATCAAAAAGTTTGACGGGTCCGATGGCGCAGATGGTAGAGATCCTATCTTATGCGCCAGGGTTCGTGGGTTCGATCCCCACCCAAGACAAATATTTATATGACGATTTTTGTGTTGGTCCTGTATCTGGGTGTTAAAAATATGTATTTAAGTATTATATTTGTGATTCCTCTGTTGTCTGCGACACAAGTGCTTTAGTCGACTCACCACGGAGTTAGGTCAATGTGTGAGATCTTGTGTAAAAAAACCGAAGGCATCTTGAAAACGATGGCCGCAAGGAAACGACAAACTAAAAATGTTGCAAGTAATTTTATTTCATCGCCATCATACATTGGCGAATAATGCAGCCTATGGCAAGTTTTACACCGATTTCCTAAAGCCGTGTCTACTCTAACTATTCCATTCAAATATATCCCGTGAAAGATGGACCGATGGATCGACTCTATGAATGCTGCCAACCGAATTGAAACAAAGGTGCTATCAACATCGCCGCAACAATGCCTAGCACCCGAATCCATTGAACTGGAAATCGGGACATTAAACGTTACCGTTCTAAACTTCGGATGTACATTACCAGAGACCAATAACCCGGAGCTAAAACGTTTTGTTCCCAAAACCTGTAACTCATTCCAGACACAAACTCAATAGTTATTATTTATTATATGGTTTTCATTGCTCCGTTTTAGATTTGGACAAATATTCAATGAATCCATCGATGCGGTTGTGGCCAGATATGTAACGTGAATTCAAATTTAATGTGTTTATTTTTACGTTTGTACACACAGACAGACGATAAAATCGGTATATTGTTGGTAATTCCGGTCGGTAAATAATAAAATTAATAATGTATCGCTGGTGATTGTCTGTAAGCATAAAAAGTATTCTATGTTTATTATAAATAAGCTTTATTGTTTTATATTATTTAAATAAAAATCTTATTTACATTTTTTTATTTACACTGGTAACACTTACTGGGAATTATCTAGCTATGATTTTTCCTGACATGTCCGATAATCAATTCTAATTATATTAACGCGGAATTGTGTCTGTCTGTGTATTTGTTACCATTTCATAATTAATCAACTAAACGGATCTAAATTTCGGACTAAATTTTTTATCAGACCAATTCGACAGACAAGCTTATGTGATAGTAAGCGACACAGCCTGTAGACGATCGTAATATCACAAGGATATCACTAGCGCTTTGCCAACCTTTTGACTTGAGGATATTATGCCACATTACCCAGTAAATTCATTGCTTCTTTCACCTTTCACATACCCTGATATTACAAGCGTCTATAGGCTGCAGTGACACTTACTATAAACGCGGACTGTACACTTGTATGTCAAACTGGTCTAACAAAAAAAAAATTAAAATGACTATTTGTATCTACGTTGAAGGTAAATTCGTAGAACGAAAAGTTCGAATATAAAGGAGCTCGGGAATATAATCTTCTTTGGGTAATATTATTTCTATGTTATATCAAATTAAAGAACTCGAATTGTTTCACGAAACAAATTATAAGTAATTCAATTTTGTGGCGTTGTGTGTGATTGCTTCTTTTTTTATCAGGGAACATTGTATTTATTTACATGAAAGCTATATTTGTTTTCGTGTATATCAGATTATTCCTTCTTGGTTCATCATCATCATAACTACAGCCATTGGAAGTCCACTGTTGGGCTTAGACCCCCTAATAAAGGGGAATTTTGCTTATAATACCCGCGCTGCGCTTGTTGGCAATCGCAGAGCCCATCCCCACCCTATGCATTTAAGGTACACTGTCTCGGACATACCGCCATCTATCGGTTCTGGTACCTTAGACGCCTCTTACGATACCTGGTACAGAGGGAGGTACTATTCTACTTTGCCGGTTTCTTACGGCAGCAGGCTTTCTTTATTTACTACCTATGATATCAGCAATCTGCTAGTGAAGTTCCGCCGAAGTAAGTCGTTTAGGGTACAGTCCAAAGCAAACGCAGGACCGTTTTATTTTTTTTTCTTGCATTACCAATTTACTGTTAATCTTGCATTTAATAAAAAGTTGTTATATTTTATTTGGAATCCACAACTCGCTTTTATTCGTATAAATTAATAATCTTCGTTACTAAGGTTTAAAAGAATTATGTCTTCAAATATTTACCAACAGCGAGACAAAATGGCGGATTCAAATTATATTATTTCCTCTCTCAATGAGCGCCACGAAGTAATTTAGGCAAACAAAATAATACGAAATTTAATTAATGTACACGGCAAAGATAGAATTAACGCAGCTAACTCGAAATTAATATAAATCCTCGGAGGGATCTTGTTAGCAGTTATTTGATTACATTCATTAGCCAGTCGGCTCGCGATTACCTACCGACTCGCGTAATTATGATCAGAGATAATTTTATGTGCCAGAAGAAATAACGTCTTCAACGATTCTATCGTCTAGTCTCTTTGAGGTACTATTCTACTCCACCGGTACCCCACCGCATTTCTTAAAGTATGACATTCATAGATTCCGTTACCTCAGTCGTGTACCTTCAGTACCTCTGTACCAGGTGTCGTAAGGTCGTAAATAGGTCATCAGAGTTAATGGCTCGCATACTTATTCGTAAAGAAAACTATCCTGAATATGTTCTTTGTTGAAATTTCACAGAAATAATTCAACATTTCGTTTAAATTTAAATATATTATTTAGAGTTGATACAGTCTTCATCTAGGTGAACGATATATTAAATAGTCGACCACGGATTTCTATATATTCTCACAGTATCTCATACATTGACCTGATTCCGTGATAAGTCGCTTAAAGCATTTGTGTTACGGATTTTAGACAACAGATGAATCACAAATATACTGCTTAAATACATATATTTAACACCGAGACACAGAACAAACATAAACATCATCAAATAAATATTTGTCCTGAGTGGGGATTGAACCCACGACCTTTGCCGCACAAGAGAGTATCGCTACTATCTGCGCCATTGGGTCCGTCATATTAGATGACTCTAAGATCTTCTATAATACTTAAAACTCTGATAACCTTAAAGGATTGTAAGGTCATCAGTATTTGAAGTATTATGGCATCTAATACTTCTTATTGAGGTAAATTTACAAATTTATTAATTTAAGTTTTTAAAAGTGATTCTCATTGAATAAAGTATATTTCTAGTTTATATCTGAAAAACTTATCTAAGCAGATGCTTTTACATACAGTTAACCTTTGATACGACGATGTGATAATTCTTTTTGTACTAAACAACTCATCTGAACCACGTTGAGAAGAATCTGACTATCAAAGAGAACTAGATTAGTAAAAATATACTAGGAGGGATAGTTTTCGAATAGTCAGTCGAGAACTGTACTAACGAGGTGAGTTAGGATGCAGAAAGCATAGATCTGCAAGAAATAAATCATGAATAATTACCATAGGCTGACTGGGGTGTTCTTGCTTCATAGCTGGTGTGGTAGCAGGCGCCGGGGAAGGCGCCGCGGGCGCCTGGGGTGCGGGGTTAGGGGACGCGGCGGCGGGCACTGCCGGACTAAGGCCGGTTACTCCGGGACTAAGGCCGGGCACGCCGGGACTGAGGCCGCCTGGGACTCCCGGGGTACCGCCGAGGGGCTTGCGACCTCGGTAGCTCTGCAAACAAACCATTCGGTTAGATGGGGCAATGGGGATAAGGGATCGGCCTTGTGAAGCCTTGGAACGAATGACTTTTATTAGGGAATTGGGGTTACAAATCAAAAATATTGTAAGGGAATTACCTACATCATTTGAACCAGAGATATTGCTTTGCAGTACATTCGAATTCATATTAATAGCAATATCAATTGCTAACAATCAACCTTCCTTCTTTCCGTTTGTTCTGTGTCTGGGTGTTATATGTATTTAATTATTAAATTCGTGATTCCACCTGTTGTCTGATGTCTATAAAACAATTGCATTAAGAGATTACGAGAATTTATTTCTAGTTCGACCAAAACTCTTTCACATAACGATTCAGTCATAACCACAGTACAGTCAACACAAAAACAAACGAATGCTATCAACAATTTCACCGGCATCAAATTACAAGGTCTCATTATATAGGAGATTATTAGAATTGGACTCTTTGTAGAGGTCGTATAAGCAGTAAAAGTGGCCATAACAAACCAACAATACAGATACGAGTATCAAGGGCGCACTGTATTAATGGTAATATGGTCCATCTATTTCAATAGCGGCTTCCTTCGCCCGGCCCTAGGATTGGCTGCGAGATCCTGGTGATAATCTCACACAGACATGTTAGTCAATTGGTTACTTCACAAAGTATAATGGACTTAGTTACCGTTTCATATATCTGATTAAATTTAGGCATCCGATTATATATTTTAAGATGAATTGATATCTATTGTTAGTATTGTTATTTTGAAAAGTATCTATTTCCTGCTTCCGTGAGGTTAATAAATAATAAAATAAGCCTAAGTCACTTATCATAACATCAACTATCTGTCAATGCAAGTTCCATTGGAACTGGTCCAGCAGTTTCAGAGATTAGTCAGAACAAACTAACAAAAAGAAAGACATGCATATTTCTTTAAATTGTTCTTTTTTAACGTATATAATATTATGTGCATTTAGTGAAAAGCTGTTAATTTATATACAAACAGACATTCTTTTTTATTATGGTATATGTAAAAAGCAAATTGTTATTTTATCTTCATTTTTATTCAACTGAAGAAAACACATATGAATGTCATCATGTGTAATTTATCCCTGTATTTCTTCTTTATTCTTACCTATTTCTATGGCCTATCTCTATTATTAAAATGGTTGAAAGGTGAAAGATACAGTAAAATGCACATAATATACCGAAGTAGTATTTCCTTACGATCACCAAAATAACGAATTCGTACAATAATTGTCATTGAGACAAAGAAAATTTGTCATTGAGTCATGTTTATAATATAACTTTCTGCTTTGAATTCCTTATTCTATTGTTAAAATCATTTTGTTTTAATAGTTCATACAAGTCATGATGACCTGTTTAAAAAAAAAAACGAGTAAACGCAACTAATTGTAAATGTGTATTTTGTATGATTATTTATAAATCATAAAGATTTAATGTTTTTAAGGTCATTCTAACAGTTTATTTGAGAACATAGCAGATTTCATCGAAAATAATCAACAAAAGTGTTTAAATCACCCGAAAAAAAAGGTTGTTTGTGGAAAATATTTTTTTAGTCTGTTCAACAAACCTATGAACAAAATGAAGTTCATTTAAAACTCGAAGGCCCGGTATAGATCAAAATGAACTAGCCCGTTATTGAGCCTGATCGCGGGCCGTAATTTAAAATTGGAAATAGAAAATTTAAAATTACTGGTTGCCAGTACTTATTACGGAATGATGGGCCTAGGGTTATTTGCGGTGATTGGTATTTTTGCAATATAAATAGAATTTTGCTCATCATGCTAGAGAATCTTCTCTATGGTACCTCCATTTTACATGGTAGAACAGGTGAAAATATTATTATTTAATATTCTGGTGGCTCGTGTAATGAACCTGAAGTAAACTTAGTTTTAAGACCCGTCTGGTGCCATCAGACAAGTTTAAGGCAGTCCTAATTTACATATGTTAGATGATTCTTATGATACTATAGGGTCAACTGAGACATCAATATTATAAGTATAACAGAATATTTCTTATATTTGAAATAATTGCAATTTGTAATCCGATGTATCTAATTACAAATGTTGTTATAGAGGAAAAAACCCGGGGTCTAACTACCTGCATTCGTTCAATAACAATGAAAGAATAAATATTATTACTGGCAACTCTAAACCTCCCAGTGTTGCTATACAATTTGAAATGAATGTTATTCAAATAAATAATATAGATATTTTCCGTTTGTGTTCAACGCACCGTGAGATATGGTTCCACGGTTCGGCGCACCTTTTCAAATAGATTGTAATTTAATAAGCGGTTAATACTAAACCTCTATAGATCCGTATTATTATAGATAACTTGCGTTTTATGAGGGGCCAGGTGAAGCAGGTAGTGATCCTGTCTTGTGCAAAGGTCATGGGTTCGACACCCACCCTGGAGAAATATTTACATGACGATATTTATGTTTTATGTGATTCCTCTGTGCTTTAAAGGATTTTTCACGGAATCAGGTCAATATCATACATTGACCTGATTCCGTGAAAAATCCTTGTGTTCCGTGAAAAATGTTGCGGTAATATATTATTTTTATTGCTGTTTTCACCTTCTAATAGGTTGACAAATAATCAATATATATTATTTCAAGATTATAGTGCTTAGTTGTTCTTATTTATTAATAGGTCGACAAATACGCGTACAGTCCGCGAGATGGTTAGCGTCACTGCAGTCTATAGACACTCGTATATCACAAGGATATCACTGGCGCATTGCCAACCTTGTGACTTGAAGATATTGTCACATTACCCAGTATTTTCACTGCCTCGCTCACCCTTCAAATGTGAACACTACTTTTTGGCGGTAGAAATAGGTGAGAGAGAAGTACTAACACAGACGATCTTGTGTTTGAGGTTTACCTCATGTTAAGATTGTCTAAAGTTTTGTTTCTTGCGCGTAAACTTTTGCATGTTTTTCCAGATGTCTTAAGAATCGACTAATGTACCGGCACCGACAGATGGCGTATCCGGATATTATGGCGATATCAAAATTAGTTAAGCTTAAATCCGATAGGGCGGAGTTAGCGAATGAACCCTTAATTGATCCTGTTAGTGTTCTTTGCCCAGTGGATGTTACATGGTTGATGAGATGATGACTTTCTTGGCTATTAATTAATATCTGGCAACCCTGTTATTTTGGAAATTCTCAGATACTAGAACACACTTATCGATCAGTGTTTAAATCGATTTTTTAATAATTTCTCTTAGCCGTAAGCAAATACTATTGTTTGGTCTTTTCTTCTATCCTGAATTATAATTCAATGGTCAGAAACCCAATTGGCGTGAGGGACATATAGGAAAAATGTATTTATTTATTTCTGACTTTTGCTAATAGTTTCAAGTAAAAGTGGATTCAATTTCCATATTTGTTATAGACAGCTTAAACATAATTAAAAATAGCTTTTCAAACATTAAAGTTAATAACGAATTAAATGTTTTTATTTTTCTTTTTTATATCCTTCCTGGAAACTTGCACTTTGCACGTTACGACAATTGAATTTATGACCGTCGTACGTCTTCCGTCCTCAACCCTCATTAACCTCTTTATAATGTGTAACCAATTTTGTTACCAATTGAATCGCAAAGCGAAGCTTAAAATCCATATATACATTGGAGATTGCATCGTTTCGTTCCGTGTACGCTGTTCTCGAGAAAAAGTTGGATTATAATGAGGTTTTCGAGCGTGCAATATGAACTTCTGAATATGAGACTACACAACCTCTTACGCTCCGGCGGACATCAATGGGCCGAGCGATTGTGTGTGCAGCTGAATTTAGTTTTACACTACGATAAACACATTGTTCAGTCTATAAGCTTGTTGTATTCTGAAGTTCAGGGGCAACAAAAGAACTTGCTTTAATTTTATTCTTCATTCCAATGCTTTACTATGGTATTATTGATGGATTGCATACATATAATACTTGATTTGTTTATGTTATAATGCTAATATTATAAATGCGAAAATGAAACTATCTGTTTTGATACATGGTGAGCTTGAACTCTTAAACATAAGTTAAATCAAGGCTAAGTTCACGAGGATCCCTACGAAAAGTGAATTGTATGCCGACTAAGACGCAGGCAGAAAACTGTAATTAAATATAATTGAAGCAACATAATTGCTTCGAGCGCTGCAATATACTTTATCCACCACATGTATGATACAGTCTCAAATTTTTGCTATACTGGTGTTCGGTATAAATGAATTAGAAAACAAAAAAAATATTATTTACAAAGAACAAATCGAGTAGTCTTTTTATAAAATAGAAAGTATTATATGTACAATTCATGTTTACAGAAAATTTTCTAAAATATTTTAACATGTCAGAAAATATTATGCTGACTAAGAGGTGAGAAGTAAAGTGAACTCTAGTGACCTATCATAATATATAGGTCACACCAATCGGTCTCCAAATGAGATTACATTTAAACGAGCTACACCACAACCAAAGGTCGTTTGCCTTGGTACCTCACGCTCACCTATTTCTACCGCCAAATAGCATTGTTCGCATTGCTGTGTTCCCGTTTGAAGGGAGAGAGAGACAGTGAAATTATTGTGTAGTGTGAGATAATATCCTCAAGATCTTTATATCCTTGTGAAATTACGCGCGTCTATAGGCTGCGGTCACATATATATCACGAGTATAGTGACTGTGATTCGACTTGGTCTAATATAAGTCTTGCATTTAAATTTGTATCGTCTCCTAGTAAGATAAGCACTGTTTTCCAAAAAAATAAAATTGCTATCAACGTTACTATCTAGACTCTATGATCCAGACTAAAGGAATAAATAAGACAAGCGATTCCCCTTGTCCACCGCATTGTGAAAGGGACAGTAAGTCAAAACGTCTCGACAATGCGCACATTTGGGAAACAATGCCCTTTGTGCACGGGCCTGATTGTCTTCGCTCTTCGTTAGCCTAAACTAGCTGCTTACTAAAGAACTAACTTAAGACACCAACTAGTCCAAAGCTATAGACATTGCTTTGCCCTACATTTAGCTTTGGTTTAAAAGTAAAGATGCTATCTGAAGTATGCTCCGACTCGGTTTGGAACTTTGCAGTTGGAACCCGAAATTGGTTGCTCGCTAAAATTTTATGAGATGAATCGTTATCTATGAGTTTAAATAAATTAAGTCTAATGAAGTCATCGTACTTACTAGATTATACATTCAAAGATTTTATTGGAAAAAAAATTTAGGCGCCATTCGGACACGAAGACTAATGAGATTATTAATGTTGTTCAAGTTGATTAAGCTGTGGTGATCTAGTCATATGAAAAAGACTAGACTATGATACGACGAACTATTCTTGGTTTCCTGGTTCGATGTTCAAAATACAATACAATGCATCGTATTAGATTATACGAAATTTTGCGTTCTAGACATACATGTCTATAAATCTGCCACATCTTCAGCCTAATTTATCTTCAGTCGATTGGTATTTGCACAATCACATCGACCAAGCCCGTCTTGACTCTTCATTAGTCGTAACTATTTGTTTACTTCTGATTCCGTACCGAGCACATCTGCATATGCACTACAAACAACCTCCTCCCTGGGGGTGTACTTTCAAGCAATTCGAGCACTAGTTTGCAGAGTATGTACTTGTAAATAGATCGTGAGAGTATCTGGAAAACTATGAGTGGAGTTACTGATCTGACAATTCCGATAACGTAGCTAATGGTATACATGGGAAGTTGGATTTTAGACTCCGGACTCATGTTCGGATATACGTGTTATCTTTTAGCTATAGATTCAGGATCTAGACTTATAGAAACTTACAAAAATTTATTTCGCTATCTGAGAATAAAAATGGTCATATTATTTCAGATAATTTCATCATCATATCAGCCGTCGAAAGTGCATCGTTGAACAAGTGCGTAGGCGTAATGGCAATCGCAGAGCGCAGTTTTGCGACGGGGATACTGCTGCCCATCCCCGCCCATCTCCTCCTGCGTATTTGAAATGCGCAGTTTTGGATGGATATACTGCTATCTTTTCTGGTACCTTAGCCGCCTCTAGACACCTAGTGGTACTATTTTACTTCGCCGGCACTCCACGACTCTTAGTTATTTTTTAGTAACCTAATATATATAATTAGGCTTTTGTGTAATTATCGAAAATTAATTAAAGTGGTATAATATTTAAAAATTAAATATTTTGAAAATTTTTCCTTGTTTCTTACTCATCCCTTATTTTTTACTTCTCCCTTATTCTTTACA